>CM076569.1:500951870-501462759 GCA_034641835.2 Pinus albicaulis
CGATGGGATAGTTAGACATAGATTTCAGTGACCGGAGTATGTGTGGTAGCCGATTTACCCTTTTCTTCATTAAAAATGAATATTTTAATAAAAGGGAAAAGTGCACCATGAATAAAATAATAACAAAATAATGCTCTAGAAGACTCCAAGGGATCTATAAAATAAAGGGAGGAGGCCATTGAGAGATATCTTTGGACTAGATCATTTTCTTGTGTATGAGAGGTTTGAGGACGTGGTTCTCTACTTAAGCCGTAGCCCCAGGACGGAAACCCTCGGGTGATTTGTGAGTGTTGGACGGAAACCCAACTCTCTTTGAGGAGACTTCACCCATAAGTTTCACAGAGATTCAGTGATATTGGAGTGAGGATCATTCAGCTCTTCAACGGGAGCTTCAATGGATTCAGTGGTAGCTGTTGCCAGTGGAAGAGTGCAACAGTTCAGTTTTGGAGGCCAGCGCAGTGCAGCAAATTTTCTTGAGGCCAGTTGTATTTCATTTATCTCAGCTATCTTTCATTTCAGCTTGTAACCCCAGTGATAATATAATAAATTTGAGCTATATTTTTGCATTATGGTGTTTTGGATTTGCATGTACTTATGTGTTTAATTTTACATGGCAATCTTCTGTTAAATAATTGTTGAATTCATGCTATATTTTGAGATATAAGTAAATTTAGGCAAATTCAGTAAAATATCCCATTTGGGGATATTATAGTAGTATCGGAGCATAGTTCTGGCTCAGCTTGCGGGTTCATTATGGATCAACTTCAGTAAAATAGAGGGTTTTGAGAAAATCCATCACAGAAAGGACCAAAAGTTGAAATCAATTTTCAAGGGTCATAAGGAAATTTTATTGCATTTTTATTGAAGATCGACTTTAAGGGAAAATATTACTAGTGTTTGGGGCAGTATAATTTCTTTGCAGACGTCGCACCTGTTAAATTTTGAATGGGGTCATAAACCGTAATGCAAATCTGCATCGTCATTATGGGGCTATGAGAATAAATTCAGAAGACGAGTTTTGATTTGCCGGGGCCGGTGGATCAGTCTATCTGTTGAAGGACGAAATTGCGTTTCTAATATCTTGAAAGCAAAGATATTTTGAGATGGTGTTCATCATCTGGAGGTTGCGTTGAGACTGAATCTAAGGCGACGTTATTGTCGGGGTCATGCAACTGTATTTTTGGGACGTACCCTCATGATCAATCTGAATCGATGGGTGCTAATTTTGTGTGCAAAGCCATCTTTATGGGAACCGATTCAAGCTTATGCGAACATGGGCACAGATCGAGTAAATTCCCATAACTAGACGAGGAGATGAAATGCGGTGTCGGCACAGAGGAAAATTGGCCGGCTGAGACTCCTGTTGACCGAGAGAAAATTGATGAAGGGTCACATGAGCATGTTGCGATTCTGTCCAAAGGTCGAGTTTCTTGTTCAAAATTACCGAGGAAGTGAGCATCCATTCGAGGACCAAAATTCGGGGTGTAACTGAACCCGACATCCATCATTCGGGCGTGCTACGACAAGAGGAGTGCATATACTTATAGTTGATAGGGCCATTGTGTTCGTGGGGTCGTGATTGCTTAAGTTCCCCACTGAATCTAACTCAATTCGTGCAATTTTTGCATAGTAGCAGAGTCAGAGTCGAACTGCGATTCAATTGAAGGAATTACACTCTTTTCATCGGGCTGGGCTGCGCATGAATTAAATTCCGCGGGAAGGAGATTTTTTGATCGAAATGTCGAGTATTAGAATGCCACTAGCATTGTAAAGGAATCGGCAGGTGGGTCGATGACGGACACAGGAATTGGTGACTGATGCCGGCGGGCAAAGGAGTCAAATTTCTATGTAACGACATTTCAATTTGTTAACCCGTGAAAAATGCAATCATTGATTGTTGCAGCAACCTGGAAATGCCATTGTTGTCATCAACACGATTACTAAGCCAAATTATTTGGAGCAGGGGCCATTCACGTGAGCAGAGCATAGACATTTATGTCATCTTCAGAGGTGTCGATTTTTTTTTATATTTAGGGAAGATCGATAAAAATACTAAGGTTGGAGGAAGGTTGTAACTCTAATAAGCGTCAAATTGATTGCTCATGCCGTGTCTCCCGAATTGGTGCTAGAGTTCTATCATTCTGAGCATGGCCGAGAATTGACGCAAAATAGACGGTGCAAGGCCGTATTGTTCCAGCAAGGCTGAATTGGTGTGTGTACCAGCAGTGTTTCAAGGCCAAATTGTTGCACAATAAAAAGAGGCTGAATTTTATTGTTATGACAGATGAACCTGTGAGCACATAAATCATGGCATCGATGTCAATAGAAGAGTGTCAATTTTTGAATTAAAGGAGGCAATTGATATATCTATGTGTAGTCCCAGATCTGATATAATCCTGTATCAATTGTTAAAGGCAGAATTGTAGTCATCATCAAATCTGGTTCCTCTTATCAGTTTGTAAATCACTCCGGTGCATCCAAGAGAATTGTCCTTAGCTTATGGCATCAACTTGCAGAAGAAGACCCAGGAGTTTTTTTTTTGGCATCATAACTGGTATTTGAGGGTCTATCCCTTCAAGACCAAAGGCCAAGCAATCAATTACCATCTAGGGACTAGAAGCCAAATATGAATAATATGTGGAGACTGTTGGAGGTTGTCAATTCATCGGAAAAACCAAGGGTATTTGTGCCCAGCTCCATAAGTTTTCAGAATCTCCATCAATAAGAAGTTGAGTTACATATAAGGAGAGGAGCCGTGAAGCTATTTTGAGACCGTAGAATTCGAGTTCCTCCTTGAAACATAGCAACGCTGTGGTAGCTGCTTGTTGGGGGCTGTGTGTGATGAAATCTGTGTAGTTTCTTGGTGTATCACGAAGTACTTCACTTGGACATTGTTCAGGGCAGCATTGTCACAACCCAGAGCGAGAGGGCTTCACTTCTGGAGGACTGATATTGGCATTTTCCTATCAATTAATACCAGGTTCCATCTTCCTAATCTGCTCTTTGTGTATTTGATTTTAATAGTTGTTAGTTCCTCATATCAACAGTTTTCTAAGTCATGAGATCAGTTTTGAACTGTTGAAAGTTCCATAGCGGTTGAATGTTGTACCTAAACTGTGAGAAGCACCTACAGCCATAAGTCTGTTATATGTTTGACAAATTAAACTCAGGAAAAAACCACTGAAGGCATCCATTAAACTCAGTAAAACCAATGGCCATTTTCCTAGTGATTCTGAACAAATTTGTAGTGATTCTGTTGAGAGTGCATGGTTGAGCTACTTTGTCCTATTGTGATTAGAGAAATGAAGCAGTCTTGAGAATAATTGTCAGAGAAATAGTGACCTCATTATCACAAATGGTCTTGTATTCATTGGTTGAACCATGGAGGGATTCCTAAACAGATTGATGAAAATAAAAATAGAAGTTGGTTCCTTGAGCCAAAATGCATCAGAAGACCAGAAAACAGAACCAAACAGCAGACCCTTTTCAAGAGGAATTTATGCCATCCTTCAAAAAGGACAACCAAAAGATTTACAGGAAGAATTGGGGATTGGACACAAAATCTTTGCACTTGGGACAGATTTGAAACACATGAAGATGACATGGAGAGTTCTGTCCAAACTTGATGAATTTAATGAACTTCTGTCCAAAATAAGCCAAGAAGAAGGGAAGAAACTGATGTGGGCTCTAAAACCAGCGATGCTTGCTCTTATACAGCCCAAGTTCTTGGAGGAACCTTGTGAAGGGGTCACACTTCCAGTTGCAGCTTGTCTTTGTAACATCATGAAGTTGACTGCACCTACGGCTCCGTATAATGATGATGTTATGAGGAGGATTATGACGCTGATTGTAGAGACTTTTCAGGATTTGGACAATAGTGCAGGCTCTACCTTTGGGAAGAAGCTTGAGATTCTATGGAGTATGGCCACATTCAAGACTTATGTCATCATGTTTGACCTTGAGTATGATGACTTGATCCTGCAGATGTTCCAATGCTTCTTCAGCATTAGGAGACATCATCTTGATACTGTCATAGCACACATGCAATCCATTTTGTCATCATGTATGAGAGACCATGGGACCATTGGCCGAGAGTTGCAGTCCCGGTTGTTGTGCATTTGGAGGAGAGAGCAGTTGGTCTCTCCTGCTGCTTATGAGCTAGCCCAAGGGCTGGTTGAGCAAAATATTGGGCTATTCAGGAGACAGTTGACCAGGGAGGCGCTGCTCCAGTTTGGTGGGTCAGGCAGCAGAAATGAGCTGAGGAGGAAGGGACTTTGCTTCATTTGCAAAGAACCTTGGGGACTTGATCACTCATGCTTGAGTAATGCAACTGATGTGGCGGAGGCAGGACAGGAAGGCATTCCTTCCATATGCCAGAGTGAGGGCACTTCTTCAGATGAGTCCATGGGATCAGTTGAGGATGCTTCTGGGGAGCGAGAGCAGTCATGCAGAGAGGATGACAGTAGACCGGAGTTGTGTTCCAGTGTGCAGGACGAGTATTCACGGGACTCTATGAGAGATACTTTGGGTGATGAGTCACTTGTGACGATTCCGTCAGAGCAGCATATGATGGAGCCTGAGTCAGCAGAGGAGGATACTATGGACATCAAGCATGACATTTCCTTGGGTGAGGTCCAGATGGGTGCCCACATTGAGCCTATGATGGATATGCGGCTAACATTGGGGTCAGCCTTTGAGGAGGAGCAGTCAGATGCACAGACACCGAGTACAGTGACAACAGTTGCAGATCCATATCCTCCTAGAGATGTTGGAGGTCGATGGGATAGTTATGCAGGGGGCTAGTAGATAGTAGGGGCATTACATTCCCAATCAGGAGGGGGATGAGTTGTTGGAGACGGTAGAGCACCCATTGATGAGACGCAAATAGATGTACACGTAGTCAACAGAGTTGCAGTATTTTCAGTGAGTAGCACTCTCCAGGAGTACATCGATGGGGCTTACAGCATATCTTGCCCACTTTGGCCCATTATAGAGAGAGGGGATTTCTTCTACAGGCAGCTTCCATTGGTAGACAGGGCAGAGCAGTGGGAGTTGATTACAGGCTGGCGACAACACTCTGGGCATGTTCCATGTGCAGTTGTTGCTACATTGGATTCTTCTTCCAGGATGGACTGGCGGGATATAATGAGTTGGTACCCTCTTGATGGTACGGTATTCTTCGTAGGGAGCACAGCAGAGCGGGGGACCTCAGAGATAGTAGATGTTACAGATTCCAGTTGGCAGGAGGGCACAGGTCGTCGTTTCTTCAACACTCCATCCTGATTTCAGGAGAGCAGGATTAGCGAGGGATTGAGTCAGGACTTGGATTGGAGAGAGGTGATGAGTTGGTATGCAGTTGGTGGGACAACATATGCAGTTACAGGTATGACACAGAAGGAGCCCGGGAGCATTGATGGTTGTTGGTGGTCTTCACCTCTTAGCGCATCAGCTATCGCCAGAGGCAGTGCGCAGCCTGAGCCGTGGGATTGGAGCAATGATTGGCCATGGTGGCATTGGGATTCGGGAGGATTGTTTGTTGGCTGGTACAGTGAGAGAGCATTTTGGGATCCCGACATTGAGGGGTCTATTCCGAGTGGTTTGACACAGGTGCATAGCAACGCCCAGAGGTTTGTATGGGATCCGGGAATTGGGTCTCAGTTGCGGCGAGCCAACAGAGTGGCCCACATATTTCGATTGCTTGAGGGCAAGCAATATTGGGGCGGAAGGTCTGTAATATTCCCATTTTTGGTGTCACCTACGACAGGGCCAAGTTGGACTTCCAGAGTTGGGAGCAGACAGGTCACATGTACAGATTGGTGCTATCAGTGGGCTCAAGAGATTTTCGGAAGAGTTTTGAGGTGTTTTCATGGTGTTCGGAGGCATTCGCTTGATATACTCCATCATCTGAGCAATTTGGCTTTCGTTTCGATGCATTTTGATAACTTTCAGAATTTTGAGTTATTTATGGGCTTAACTTAGTTGATTATGCTCAAGGTGGCGTTCTGGGAGGAATACACGATGGAACACCTTAGCGTAATAGCTCATTGGGATTGGGACGAGGAGACCTACACGATGGGACAGTTAGACACAGATTTCAGTGACCGGAGGAGGCGTGGTAGCCGATTTACCCTTTTCTGCATTAAAAAGGAATATTTTAATAAAAGGAAAAAGTGCTCCATGAATAAAATAATAATAAAATAATGCTCTAGAAGGCTCCAAGGGATCTATAAAAGAAAGGGAGGAGGCCATTGGGAGATATCTTTGGAGTAGATCATTTGCTTGTGTATGAGAGGTTTGAGGACGTGGTTCTCTACTTCAACCGTAGCCCCAGGACGGAAACCCTCGGGTGATTTGTGAATGATTGAATGCCACAAGTCAGTAAACCCAACAAATGAGCTTTCACACGGAAATATGTGGAAGTGAAATAGCCGTTGCATATATTGCATTTCCATGAACAATTTCCTCCTCCCTTTCCCTTTTTTCCTGCCCCTCCTTCTCTTGTCACATATTTCCACAATGGGTATTTGGGGTCATGAGTTTGTTTTCCCTGCACATTTGAAGCTGTTGTTGCAGCCCCACTTCCAATAGATGGAATACTTGTAGACCCTGATGAAACAGGGACAGGAGGGGCATCTCCAATGGGGACATTCTTCCCCTTTCTTTGCCCCTGTCTTGCTGCCTTTGATTGAGCCATGAATACTGTAAAAAATAAACAAAAATGACCAAATATATAAAACATATGCACATGCAAACACTAACAACAAACTAAATGCAAAATATAGAGGGACAGTGCACTTATCGGATGCTCGAATCTCTTTGAAAAAACTCCCTTCCTCCTTGCTAACCCTTGCTCCTTGCTCACTTCAAAAACAAAAATCAGTGAGAAAGAACGAGAGAAATCCGATTTTTATAATTGAAATTCGCAGTTTTTGGCCGCGCGAATCCGGCTGTATGGGATTCAGCCGTCTCCGTACAGGGTACAGTCGGGATTCGACGTACCCAGTACAGATCTGACGAATCCGGTATCGGGTACGAATCCGTAAGTATCATATCCGATACGATGGATTTGGGACCTGTGGGCCCCACCCAACGAATCCGGTTTCTTAGCTTCTAGATGAATATGATCTCAAAGCGTTCGTGGACAATGTGGTTCTTGTACCCTCTGATTGATCGAGGATCATAGAATTGGTGAAACCCAGTTTGCCCTTGTGTAGGCCCTTGTGGGCCGATTTGAAGCTTGCGTCATCCCTTCTTTGCGGCGATGCGCCTCTGGGTGATGCAACCATACACTGTGGCTTAGGAAGCCCCGATCTCCGGCAATTTGCAGTTGTTCCTTGGAGCCAGCTGCGCGACCTGTAGTGAGCCCTCATTGAGCTGCGTCACCCTCTAGCGTTTCGTCACCTCTCACAGTGTTCTTGGCCCCGGATTACTACTGCGTCTTTGTTGCCTCTTTGTTATGTACACTTGGTCCTACGACCCGACAGCCCTTTGCCCCTCCTTCACACGCCTTTGAATCACTCCAAATTTGATCTTCGTCAGAGCATTGCTCTGTCAGAAGAATTCGATCTCTAGATTTAGACTTTGTGTGTGTTCTCCAACTGACCCTCAAGCCTTCCTTTATATTTTTTCTATTGATGAATCAATGACCGTGATCTAATCTGTAATCGACGACTTAAGATTAAATTAGACTTGATCCTAGTCTCTTAGAAGCTTCTCACCCACATCTTAAATTAATTCACTTTAATTATTTAAATTCCTTAAGTTTTAACTTAGGCTCCATTTAAAATAATTAGTTATTTGAATAACTTAAGCTCCAGGTGGAATTTCTCCAAACAATTTATGGGTCTTGGAGATCTCATGTGTTTTGGCTCCTCCACAAAATTTCGGAGTTAGAGTACATTCAATGCTACCAAAAAAGTCAACAAGTTGCAATAGGTAACAACGCCTACTTCTGGAGCAGCGCAGAGCAGAGCAACAACATTGTAGTGCAGAACAGCAACATAGCAATGCATTAGAGGGACAATGCAGTAGCTATCAACAGTCAAAGGCTTCAGCACCGAGGTGCATCCACTAAACACTTGTTCAGTTTTTGGGTGATTTCAGTTGCTTCTCTCAGCAACTGAGTTGCAGTGTTAGTAGTGGCAGTGCTAGCAACATAGCATATGCAACACTTGAGAGGGAGCTGTAGTACGAATGCAGCAGTGGTAGTGTCATTGGCAGCAATACAGTTGCAACAACATCGCGGTGGTTCATGGACATCTTGTCAGACTTCAGCAGCGTAGAGGATGCTTCAGGGTCAGAGCAGTATGAAATAGGCATGTTGTTAGAGCACTTTCCTCGCTAAGAGGGAGTGTTAATTTTTGGTAGCATCAAAAGTGCTCTAAGTCTCAAATTTTGTGGAGAGGCTTAGGCACTGGTATTCCAAAGAGAACCCAGAAACCATTTGTGAAAATTCCACTCGAATTATTTGTATTGTAAAACTTAATTATTTTAATGGGGACCCTAAATATAACTTAGGGAAATTAAATAATTAAAGGGTATTAATAAAATAGAGTGAGAATAATCTAGAAAAAGTGAAGATCAAGTCATGTTATTATATTAGCCATTGATTATAGATCTATTTTAGATCTTTTATCTTAACGAGAAGACTATAAAGGAAGGCTTAAGGGTCTTTTGTAAAGGCACACCGAGTGAATCAAGTGATCGAATTCTTCTGACGGAGCAGTGCTCGGACGAAGATTAGATCTAAGTGATTCCAGCGCAAAGAGGAGTAGTATAGCTTCCGGACAGAGTGATTTTCTCAGTTGTAGAATCATAAATAGAGAGATGTCTAGCATAGCTAGCGCAGAGCTAGATAGGTTGACGTAGAGCCAGCGCAAAGCCACGCAGGGCTACGCAGAGGTTGTGCAGTGGATGAGAGGGTTTTCGAAATTTCATTGTCAGATTTGTTCCAAAAGCCGGGAATCCGGGTGTGAGGCTAAGAGGCCGAGATTTGAGATTTCGAGAGTTAGATCGATCCATAGCTGGGGTGACGCAGTGCCTTGAGAGGGTGATGTAGGAATTGCGTAGGGACTGTGCAGTCGCAGCGCAGAGCTTGCTAGAGGCACCTCATCCAGTGACCGGATCAGCCGGATTTTCCAGTGATTGAGTGAGGAAAAACTCACATTCTTTTTGCCAGTATTTCTCTCTTTGTAACTGAATAAACCTTGAGGTATTCAACGATGTGTTCATAAATTGCTACTGCTTAATAATACAAACCCTCAGATCTGTTGCACTGATTTTCCTGCATTGGGTTTTTCCGAGGACCTAGTCCAAAATAAATGTGTCCTATGTGTGATTTGTTCTTTGATCAATTTCCTTGTTTCATAATCATAAAGTATTAAGTGTTAAGCTGCTTTAGTAATTTACTTCAATAATTCATGAAGAAATCTGAATTAATTCTGTAATGTAATTTACAAAATAGGAAAAGTAAATTCAGCTAGTTGCAGTGAGATTCCTGAGATTGCTAGATCTAGGAATTTTCACAAAGATAATGTTGTTACTGATGCTATCTCATGTAAATATGAAGACACCACAACATGCTCCACATTGGTAGTAGTCCCTAATTGGTTGGACGAGATTCACATTGAATATGCCAGGATCCAGACTCGTGTTCAATAATTGAAAATGTCAACAAACATCCCAATTTTGAATGGAAAAATGACATGCTATGGTATAAGGGTAGGAGTTACCTACATCCTTCATCCAAATTTAAAATAAAGGCTCTAAAAAAATCAAACAATTCCCCTGCAGTTGGGCATGTTGGGTTCTTTAAGACATACTACAACGCACGACAATCGTTCTACTGGAAGAGTAAGGAAAATTAGAGATATGTTGTCGAATGCGACATTTGTCAAAGAAATAAAAGCGAAAATGTCTCAACTCCTAGATTGTTACACCCCTTACATATTCCAAATCAGAAATGGGAAGAAATTTCAACGAATTTCATTGACGGTCTACCTATGTATGATGGTAAGGACAAGATATTTGTTGTAGTAGATAGACTCACCAAATATGCACTTTCAAAACAGACTCAACCAAGCAAATTGCAGAGGTATTTTGCAAAAACATCTATAAGTTACATGGTCTACCTAATGTCATCGTTAATGATAGAGATGTAATATTTAAGGGAAATTTTTGGAAGGAATTTTGCAACAAGGCCGTAATAACTCTTAACTTAGAAATAAGGCCATTTTCTAAATGGTTGCATTTAGAAAATGGTGGTACACATACCACCTATCATATCTTAGCCAAAATGACCCCATTCCAGGCCTTGTATGGTTAGGAACCCCTGATGGAATGATTTTGCATTAAATAACACTAAGGTTCAAGTAGTGAAGAACCATTTGGAAGAAAGTCAAAAGATTATCCAGATATTAAAGTAAAACCTAGCAACTACCAGAAATCGAATGAAGCAACAAACTGACCAACACCGCTCAGAAAGAGAATTCGAAGGAGTTTGGGTCTTTGTAAGACTACAACCTTACAAGAAGTTATCCTTGAAACAAGGAGGAAAAAATAAGTTAGCTCTGAATTTCTATGGGCCTTTCTAGAAAATCAGGGAAATCAATGACGTAGCTTATGGATTGAAACTACCAGATAATTGTCGAATCCACAACGTATTCCATGTTTCGTGTCTCAAAAAGGTACTAGGTCAAAACCAATCCTCTCAAACTGAGATACTTGAAGTCGATGAAGAAGGAACGATTATCCTAAAACTCAAAAGTATTCTTGCAACCCGTGAGAAGGTATTGCGCTCCAAAACCATAAGAGAATACTTGATCAAGTGGAAAAAGCTACCAAAAGAAGATTCATCATGGGAAATAGAGAACTTCCGACAATAGTATCCCTCGTTACCTTTTTCTTTGAGGACAAAGCAGTTTTAGGGATGGGGCAATGTTATGAATAAATAATCCATAAAAAGTAATTGATAATATTACATATAATAATAAATAACTAATTAAATAATTAATCAATCATTAATATCATGAAAGGTCACTGTCTAAAAGGCATGATCCATCAAAACTTGTGACCAACCACTGCCTATTTAGGCATATTGTCCGAGTAAATGTAAATTATCATTCAAGTATTCAATTATTAATAAAATATTACATTTAAGTATGTGAAGCTGCAAGTGATTTCAATCATCATGTCTTGTTCCTCCAACAAACAAATTTCTTGAATAGGTAAATGAGATTGTGGATAGCATAAGTAAGATTTTTTAAGGTTTTAGTCTTGGTTTTTTCAAACTTTTCTTTTAATGAAAATGTCTATTGCCCACTTTCTTCTCCATGATTGTAAGTTTTTGTAATTTTTTTTTTAAAGTTTAAAATATTTGCTTTGAAATTATATTTCTTAATATATTTTCATTAATTTTTAAAAAATACATTTAGTTTGATTTTTCATGGGGAATCAAAGAAATTGCGAGAGAAAATCTGTAATGGTGAAAAGACCCTATTCTGGGAGGATGCCTAGCAACAATTACCAGTCCTTGTTAGTGATCAACACGCCTCTCTTCGAACGTCCATGCAAGCCAAAGGGAAATTTCAAGTAGCCCACTATTGAAAATCAAGCACGCTTGATGATAGGTGGAGAGAATAGTTAGACGCCCAGGACTGGGAGCACTTGCTAGAAAATCTCCAGTGGAATGCCTTTGCCCGTACTATTCAAGAAAGGAAAATTCAAATTGATCAGAGGGAAGGAAAGCTAACATGGGGCAAGAACTCAATCAGGCTCTTCAATCTAAAGGAGGCTTATGGCTACATAGCTAATCACGATCAACTTCAACAACATCATAAATGGAAAATTTGATAGGAGAGACTGTTGTGGCCCAAAATAACCTTGTTTCTTTGGTTGGTCATGCAGGGGAAAATTCTCAGCTAAGACAATCTGTGGAGAAGAGGGTTTACGGGGCCATCGAGATGCCCGCTTTGTGAATTGCAAGAGGAGACCATCAACCATCTCCTGAAAAATTGTGACTATACCAACAGGATATGGGAGTGGGCGACTGAGGTTTTTAAAACTACAGACAGAGACAAAACTTCCGTTCACATTACTCTCAAAAATTGATGTTCTAGTATATCCCCCCATCTCGTGGTAAACAGAGCCTGGAACATTCTACCTGGAACCATTTGTTGGACCATATGGAAAGAACGCAATGCCATAACCTTTAAAAATTGAAAAAAGCCGGAGGAAAACCTTCTTACCTCCATCAAGCAAGTAGTCCACGAAACAATTTCCATTTCCAAAATTCACAGCTTTGCTGCGCCCCCCCATTCCGCTGATCACCTAATTCTGCTCCTTCTAGACCTGCATTTTCCATCTTCGGCCAATGTTAGCTCTGCCAATGTTAACCCTGAAGCTCCCTGTCACTGGTCCCCCTTGAGAAAGATGTGGTAAAGATGAGTTATGATGGTGCTGCCAGTGGCAACCCTGAGGCAACATGTTTTGGTGGCGGTTTCAGGAACACGCTGGGGAAATCATGTGACTATACGCCGAGAACCTTGGTACTGCCACTAATGACGCTGTAGAACTTCAAGTGATGGAGCATGGTCTAGCCATTGCCAAAGAGCAAGGTTTCTGACCCTTGGCCGCAAAAGGCGATTCTACGTTGGCTACCTTGGCGGGCCGCAAACGCCAGTAAGGTACCACAATGACCAAGGTAATGGACAATTGGCGGTTGATCAAAAAACTCCATCATATCAGCCAACACGTCAACGATCTTAGCGGGCTCCATTTCCAAGCAGTTAGACGGAAGGCAAACAATTTCACTGACAGGCTAGCTCACGAGGGTACACGTGGCAACAATAGGCTACGCTCCCTTGCATGGAAGGAGCTGCAGGAAGGTCCCCTCAGAAAAGAATGTGAGGTTATAAATGCCAAGGATAATGAAGTGCGCGATAATCATAGTTCTGTAGGAGTTCATCAAATGTCTCAGAATAGGATGGTACATTCTCCTTAATTTTTTATCATGAAATCCATCCCAGGCATCAACTCCAACTATTCGCCTGTGGGAATGAAAATCTCGATCGTGATGTTGATATTTGATCGCCACCCCTCCGACCCGATATCTAGTAAAATCCTTCGCACTACCAGGAATGATTTGTACTTGGCTCTAGCCATATTCAATGGTGTAATTATAGCCACTTTCCTCCTTAACCTCCCCACCGCTCGACTTGCCTATGTATACCCCGATCCCTTGGCTCCGGTTCGTCTTTCTTTCTGCCTTCGCACCTCTGCTACCCTCTTTCTCCCATCCTTCGCTCCGACGACTTCCTAGAATTACCCCAACTCCCTTTCCCTCATCATGGCCCCGCGTCGCTGCTTGGCTCTTGCCCCCCACTGAGGTAGGGGCAGAAACGATGAGCTCTAGAATGATGCCAACATGCAACTGATGACTCGCTCTGAAGCATTGACAAAGAGAGTCGCACTCAATTACAATAGTTCAGTCTCGCTGGAGACCCAAGAGCACATTCAAAATCTTGAGCTCTAGGCCAGGAACATTCGTTGCCGTCTCAACAATGAGGAGGTTGATGCGCAATTTGAAAGGATCCCTGACCTCGGCTTCACCAGAGCCGGAGAGAACTTTTACAGCTGCACAATTGAGCTTTACTTGCGGCTCGAAACCAATGCTTGATCTGGCACTGCAAGAGTAAAGCGAGAACACAAAGGCACTGGAGGCCAAGCTCGACTTGTTGAACGAAAAATTCATTGATTACGTGGACACTGTTCATCATCATCGCTTTGTAACCATAGACTCGCCTCATTACGTGCTGCTGACGCTCCGAATTGACACCATGCAGGCAAGCAAAGGAGGAACGTTGAGCATTAATTGTGAGACAGGTGGTGCTTCCACCAGTCATCAGACCTCTAAGGAAGCCTAGGCCAACAACACCCCAGATAAGCCTATAAGGTTGGAAGAGGACCCCTCGGAGTAATTGTTTGATGAATTGTGTTCATTTTCTATTTTGGATATACGCCCTTGGGGCTTGCTTTCTATGGTTTTGGCCCTTGTTTGGAAAAACCAATGTAAATTTTGTCACTTATGTTAATCCCCAAATTGTCAATGCTTTAAATTTTGTAACCAGGCATATTGAAAATCACCTAGATGAGCTCCAATACTCTCAATCCACTCAGACCGTGTTGAATTGCAAGTTTTGTAAATTTTGTAAGGCCAAAAAGCACAAGATTTGTTTTGTTTATATTTTCCCCATGGTCGGGGCTAGACTATTTTAGACCATTCGAGCAACATATCGCCTGTAATTATTGCATCTTAATATAATAGAAGTCTTATTACTTACAAAAAAAAGAAAAATAAATTGCAAGAGAAAATATGATCGAATTAGAGACAATGAGGTTCATAGAAAACACTTGATAAACTATTACAGAAGGAAGAAAGAAGTACATTTAAATATTGAAAGGGTAAATCAATATCAACAAGGAGAAGTTGAACCAGGTATTTAAATGTACATATTGTAAATGATATTTAAAATTTAATAATGTATTGTGCAATTTAATTTTTATTTGATGAACTATTTTGAAAATTATTTTGCAATGTAAACAAAGATATATTTTTCTCATAACATTGATGATGAGATTGAAAATGCTGAAAGAGAAAGTGAAGAAGAAATTGAACAAGTCATTGATGAAGTTGTTGAAGATGTTGAAAGAGATTCAAGTGAAGAAGATTAACTACCCATGTGTATGTGTGTGTGTGTGTCATGTATTATTGAAATTATAAATTATACATATTTACTAGTTTCAATTTCATTCTCTATTTTTTAATTTAATTATTTAATGTATATTTTTACTTTTTATATTAAATTCTCATATATATATATATATATATATATATATATATATATATAGGTGAAATCAATATTGATGATGTGATGTTAGAAAATGTTGACACTAACACATATGGAGATAAAAATGTTGACCATGTTATATGATATCATGTTAAGCTGATTGTTGACAAGTTTTTCAAAGATGAAAATGTGACAATTCAAACTCAAATTTTGAGAGGTCTCTTAAAATCGAAGATATTAAAAGAAGCTACAACACTATTGGGCATTCGAAAATCAACAAAAGATAAAAAGGTGAAGGAGAACGTGATTGAAAATAGAAGTAGTGCTCTAAAATTAATTGGGAAATCTATAAAGAAAAGTGATATAGATGCACATAGAACAATACAAACAACAATGGTTTCATCAACCACTCAAGAAAATCGTTTCTTAAAATTTATGGCAGAAGCATTAGGGACCTCACGGAAAACATTGCACAAGCATAGGAAATTTTGATTGCAAATAGATGCAAATGATGAGCTTGCTTGCTGGACAGTTATTTGTAGGCAAACATACAGAATAAATTAGGAGAAAATGTTAAAAATATGATATGTGAATATTGGACGAAAAATTCACATGTAACATGTGAATTTTTCATCCAATATTCAGATATCAACATGTGAATTTTTCATCCAATATTCCCATATCATATTTTTGACATTTTCTCTGAGTCTATCTTTGTATGGTTGCCTACAAATGACGGTCCAACAAACAAGCTCATCATTTGCATTTATTTGCAATCGAAATTTCCTATGCTTGTGCAATGTTTTTCGTAAGGTCCCTAATGCTTCTGCCATATATTTTATGAAACAATTTTCTTAAGTAATTGTTGAAATCACTATTGTTTGTATTGCTCTAAGTGCATCTAGATCAATTTTCTTTCTAGATCTTCCAATTGATTTTAGACTACTATTTATATCTTCAATCACATTCTCCACCTTTTTATCTTTTGCTGATTTTCGAATGCCCAATAGTGTTGTAGTTTCTTTTCATTTCTTCGATGTTAAGAGACATCTTAAAATTTGAGCTTGAATTGTCACGTCTTTGAAAAACTTGTCTCGAAGGTGAAAAGATTCAGATGTGGTGAGATGGGCCACTTTGCATTACAATGTCCTTTGTAGAAATTTATAGTTTCCCACCCTGGTTTTCAGTTTTCACCTTATTACTCCAAAATATTTAAATTGCCTTTCCCATATCCATACATTTAACAAACTAGAAAATAAATTTTGCTCAAAACACAAATTCTGGAAATTTTTCAGAATGTTGGAAAATGCAGAATTAAAAATCAGCAAGCATAAAAGCAGTCATTCACACATTTTGAGACAGATATTTTTGGTCAAGGTGACCCTGGAAAAACCCCCTACAACTCTTGGGGAAAACCAGTTTGAAAGCTCCTTCTTATTTTTGGAAAAATGCTTTTTACAGTGAGAGAAATATTCAACAAAATAAAAATCAGCAAACAGACTTTTACAACTTATCTCTTTTTCCGTGCTTAACCACCGCCTCGGAAAATGTACAAACAGCAAAACAGGAACAACAATAAATGCTGTACGGATTTCTCGATTTGCGTGCCCAGAAATCTGCAATAAATGCAGCTGTACGGCCACCTCGAAATCTGTGCCAAAACAACAATAAATGCTGCTGTACGGACCTCGAAATTCGTGCCAAAAGACATCACAAACTTGCTGTACAGAATCTGCCTCGATTTCTGTGCAAAGGTACAGCCACTTGCTGTACGACCTGCCTAGAAAAACGTGCCAAATAAAACAGCCCCTTTGTTGCCTTGAAATCTGTGCCCAACCTTGCTGTACGGCCCTGCTGTACGGCCTCCTTTTCTCGAAAATCGTGCTCAACAAATCTGCCTGCTGTTTGCTAAATCTGCTGAACTTGTCTTGCTAAAATGTCTTGCTGAAATGCTGCCTTGGAATGCGTGCCAAGCTGCTGCCTCCTTCTCCTCACTGCCCAGAAATCTCCCTTGCTCTCTTGCTCTCCTTCTCCCAATCTGCTCATGAAAGAATGAATGACCTTTTCCTCCTTTTCCTTCTTTAACCTAACCCTAAGTGACTTTTGGGGAATCCCTAAATCCAATGGCTGAAATAGATTGAGATCTAGGGCTGAGATTAAATGCTCATTTAAATCTCACTTTCTGTTTTTTAATTCACCCCACTTTAATAAAGACCCACTTAGTCATTTATTTCCAAAGTCACTTTTCCTTTCTAATTTTACATTGAATTTATTAAAGTCACTTTAAAATTAGACTTTAATAACTTTATCACTTAAAGTCACTTTTAAATTAGATTTAACTTTATAACTTTATAAAGTCACTTTAGGAGAAAAATTAAATTCTTTTGGACACTTTTTCCTAGGCCAAAGATCAAAGCCTTGGGGAACCACCTGTCCTCCGGTAACCAAATGTCAACACTCCCTCTTACCGAGGAAGGTGCTCCTCACTACACCCATCTTGTCTCTGAAGTAGACATGCTTGCCCCGTGGTAAGGCTTTGGTAAGAATATCTGCAACCTGCTCATCAGTGGGAATATACTCAAGCTTCACAGCTCCCTTCTGAACATAGTCTCTGATGAAATGATATTTGATCCCAATATGCTTTGACCTGTCATGAAATATTGGATTCTCCGTGAGTTTAATGCAACTCTGATTATCACAGTAAATCACTGAAGTTCTCAACGGCTGACCAAATAAGCCAAACAACATCTTGCGAAGCCAGATGGCCTCACAACTAGCTAGACTGGCTGCCATATACTCTGCTTCCGCTGAACTCAATGCTACTGACTGCTGCTTTCGGCTGAACCATGACACTACTGCCGAACCCAACTCAAAACAGCACCCTGAAGTGCTCTTCCTATCAAAAGCACAACCTGCCCAATCAGAATCAGTGTAACCTGCCAATCTCCTCCATCCCCCTGCCTGTAGTCTAGACCATAATCCATTGTCCCCTGCAAGTATCGCAAAATGTGTTTTGCAGCCACCCAGTGAACCTTCCTAGGCTCACACATAAACTGACTCATTGTGTTGACTGCAAAACAAATATCTGGTCTACTGTTGACCAAATACATCAAGGAACCAATCAGCTGTTTGTACAATGTGGGATCCACCAACTCGGAATCCGAAGCATGAAGCTTCTTCCAGTTGGTGATCATCGGTGTCGACATGGGTTTACAATCCTCCATGTGGAATATGCCAAGGATGTCCACAATATACTTCCCCTGTCCCAGGAAGAAATGCCCCTCCTCCTGCCACACCTCCAAACCCAAAAAGTAATGCATCAAGCCGATGTCCTTCATCTCAAACTCCGCCGCAAGATCTCTCTTGCAATGCTCTATGAGTCTCTCTGCACCTGTAATGACCAAGTCATCCACATACAGCACCAGAATGAGAGGCTCCTCACCTATCACAATATAGTAAAGTTTCGGATCTGCCTCACTCTTTGTGAAACCCATCTTCTGCAAGTAAGTATCTATCCTGGAGTACCAAGCTCTGGGAGCTTGCTTCAGGCCATAAAGGGCCTTCTTCAGTCTGCACACATGGGACTCCTTCCCATGCACCTCAAAGCCATGTGGCTGCTCAATGTACACCTCCTCCTGTATGAAGCCATTGAGAAATGTGGTCTTCACATCCATCTGGTGGATCTTCCAACCCATCTCTGCTGCTATCGATATAATGGAGTGGATCGAAGTATATCGAGCCACGGGAGCGAAGGTCTCCTCATAATCAACTCCCTCTACCTGGGAGAACCCTCTAGCCACAAACCTCGCTTTGAATTTCTCAATGCTGCCATCTGCAGCATGCTTTACCTTGTAAAGCCATCTGGAAGTAACCACAGATTTGCCCTCGGGCCTCGGCACCACCTCCCAAACATCATTCTTCATGATAGAAGAATACTCCTCCTGCATGGCCTCTCTCCAGACCTGCTGGCTAGCTGCCTCCTCATAGCTAGAAGGCTCGGAGTCAAGGATGCTGGTAGCCATTGCCATATAGCTACAAAACCTCTCAGGTGGTCTGCTCTCTCTGACCGGCCTCTTAGGCTCAGCAACAGATGTGGCATCTCTCAAGGTGTCCTGAAGCCACTTGGGCTTCCTCTTCCCTGAGTGCACTTCTCCCGCCGGAGAATACAACTCCTCCTCCTCAACATCAGGAGCCTGAACTCCTGACTGTCTGTCTGCTGTCCTCCTGCCTGCACCTGAACCTGTAGATGCTGAGGTACCGTGTGAACTGTCTATCAGTGGACTCCCCAGTGAACTGCTCTGTGGACTGCTTTGCATGCTGCCCGTAGCACCACCCCTCTGACTCTGCGAGCCACTGCCCACTGACGGACCTGACATCGTCATAGATGTACCTCTGGATCCTCCTGATCCCTGCCCACTGGATCCCTGCGACTGACTCAACTGCTGCTGAGGGTCTGGCTGATCCAGATACTCTAACTCCCGTGACCTCCTAAAGGCCTTGTCCTCCTCGAACTTTACATCCCGCCTGACAACAACTTTCCTCTGCGCAGGAATGTAAATCCGAAAGGCCTTGGAGGTCTCACTGTAGCCCACAAAGATACCCTTCTCTGCGGTGGGCTCTAGTTTGGTCCTCTTCTCCTTGGGTATGTAGGAGTATGTCATGCACCCAAAGATACGAAGATGACCCATATCAGGCTTCTTCCGAGAAAAAGCCTCCTCCGGAGTCATGTGCCCCAAGGCACGATGCGGACTCCTGTTCTGCAAGTAAACAGCTGTGTTGCAGGCCTCTGCCCACAAAAACAATGGCAACCCCTGATCATGCAACATGGCTTTGGCAGCCCCTCCGATGGATCTGTTCTTCCTCTCTGCAACCCCGTTCTGCTGGGGGTTGTAAGGAACAGTGAGCTCCCTCCTAATGCCTGCCTCCGCACAATAGTCAACAAACTCTCCAAGGGTGTACTCTCCTCCATTGTCCGACCTCAGGGACTTGATCTTCCGACCTGTCTGTGTCTCCACAAGAGCTCTGAACTCCTGAAACCGCTTGAACCTCACTCTTGGTCTTCAAGAAATAGATCTAGGTCCTCCTGGAGTGATCATCAATGAATAACACATAGTACTCATATCCACTCAAGGAAACATGAGACATCCGACCGCTCACATCAGAATGAATCAAATCAAGTATCCCAGTCACTCTGTTGTCACTGCTGGGAAAAGGGGATTTGGCAAACTTGCCCATCGCACATCCTCTGCAAGTATCAAAGTGATCGTGCGAAATACGGCACACACCTGTAGTGATCTCCGCAAAGTCCTTCGAGGCCCCATGATACATGGCCCCATCCTGCAGGTGCCAAATCTCACACAACTCGGAAGCCCCGCCAGCTCTTGTCGATTACGATTTCATATGCCAAGGGACTGAAATGCGAACTTGTACACCTTTGCATGGCGTACACCTATCACTCTAGCTGAATCAGCTGGAGTGCCCCTGGGATACATCAACACCTGTCCTCCCCTGAATAGTATCTCATATCCTCTGTCCTCCAAAGCTGAGACGGATATGAGGTTCTTCCTCATCCCTGGCTCATAAATAACATCTGACACCTTCAAGGGAGGTTTAGACTCCCTCTGAAATGTCAGTTTTCCCACACCGACTACTCTAATAACTCTGTCATCACCGAGTACTACCTCTATATCAGTGCCACTCTGCAAATGAAGTACTCCTGGAACTCTGTGTGACGTGAAGCCCCCGCATACATACCGGATACCGAAGATGCTCGCT
This sequence comes from Pinus albicaulis, assembly GCA_034641835.2. NCBI lineage: Eukaryota > Viridiplantae > Streptophyta > Pinopsida > Pinales > Pinaceae > Pinus > Pinus albicaulis. Next base: position 500,972,492 of record CM076569.1, read on the forward strand.
AATCGAGGAAATGCATCTCCCTCGAACTTTGTGCGGCGGTAATCACTAGGAGCTCACGTAGGCCAGGCCCAGCTCCGGTCAAGCGTCTGAAGTCCTCGACCTCTGCTTGAAAATTCCATGCTACGAAGTTCTTCCCCTTCTTCTTCTTCTTCTCCGGACACACAACTGCATAGTGTCCCATCTTCCGACAATTCCAACACTTCACTTTGGAATAGTCCTTCTGTGTGTTATCCTGTTTACCTTTACCTTTGCCTTTGCCCCCACCATTGCTTGTGGAAGCCTGCTTCTTCCCTTTGCCTTTCTTGCATCCTGCCAACAGTGCTACATCCTCATCCTGCTCAACTAGCTTGGCTACCCCAAGCTGACCTTTCCTGATCTCTGTCTGAATGCAATCATCCCAAAACCTCTCCCATGTGGGAAGGGTCTCACGTGCACAAACCCCATCAGCAAAGTTCATCCATGAACGGGGGAGGCCATTCACTGCAATCCGCACCAACTCATTGGGTGGAATGGCCTCTCCAATCGTTGCCAACTCATCTCTCACATTAGTAATATTTGTGAGATATCCAGCTGCACTATCATTGCCCATCTTAATGGTCTTCAGCTTCTCCTTCAGGACCATTTTCCGGTTCTCATTGGTACTCTGGTAGAGATTGGACAATGCTGTCCACATCTCATGAGCATTTCTCTTCCCTCTCACATGAGGAATGCAATGGTCTTTGATTCCGTCTAAAATCAATCTCTTACCCTTGTTGTTCTTTTTATTATATGCTGCCAACTGAGTAGCATCAGTAGGCACATTTACAGGGTTCTGTGTGGTATGCACCATAATGTCTCAGACTTCTGCCTCCTCAAAGATACTCTGCATTCTCTCCTTCCAAATGTTGTAATTGGAATGCCCATCCAACCTATCCTCCACCCTCAGTCCCAAAGACATCCTGCTGTCCTAAAACTGAAAAATAGCACTGCTGTAGTAAAGGTAAAACTGTTGTTTGTGAAAAATCAGCTTGCTGGAATTTTCTGAGTGAAAAATCAGCAGGCTGTAATTTTCCTCCTTGCTGTCCCAAACTGTTCTTCAGCACTCAAGCTCTGATACCATGTAAAAATTTATAGTTTCCCACCACGGTTTTCAGTTTTTCACCTTATTACTCCAAAATAGTTAAATGCCCTTTCCCATATCCATACATTTAACAAAATGGAAAATAACTTTTGCTGAAAACACAAATTCTGGAAAAATTACATAATGCTGGAAAATGCAGAAATAAATATCAGCAATAACAAACAGCCATTCAACACATCATAACACAGTAATTTTTGGTCAAGGTGACCCTGGAAAAACCCCCTACAACTCTTGGGGAAAACCAGTCTGGAAGCTTCTCTTTTATTTTTGAAAAATGCTTTTACAGTGAGCAGTAATACACAGAAAATTACAGCAAACACAAAAATCACTTATCTCGACTTTCGTGCCACCCTCCACCTTGAAAAACGTGCCAAACAGCAAGCAGAATTTTTTCAGAGAAATTACAGCATTAAATGCTGTCTTAGCTGCCTCGAAAAGCGTGCTAGGAATGACCGTACGGATTCCGTACGGATGGGACAGCAGCCCCCTTTCTCGATTTTCGTGCCCAGAAAAATCTGCCTTGAAAACCGAGCTCCTTGCTGCTGTTCCAGCTCTCGAAAACAGTGCTGCCCCTCTCTTGAAAACCGTGCAAATGCTGTACGGACTTTTTGCCTTGGTTAATGTGCCAATGAAACTCTGCTGTACGGATTTTCAGTCTTGGGAAGTGTGCCCTCTTGCTGTACGGACTTGCTGTGCTGCCTTTGCTGTGCTCCCTCTGCTTAGAAATTACTCTCCAGCTCCCTCTCCTCCTCTCTCAATCTGCTCAGGAAAGAATGAATGACCTTTTCCTCCTTTCCCTCCTTTAATCTAACCCTAAGTGACTTTTGGGGAATCCCTAAATCCAATGGCTGAGATAGATTGAGATCTAGGGCTGAGATTAAATGCTCATTTAAATCTCACTTTCTATTTTTTAATTCACCCCACTTTAATAAAGACCCACTTAGTCTTTTATTTCCAAATTCACTTTTTCCTTTCTAGTTTTACATTGACTTTATTAAAAGTCACTTTAAAATTAGACTTTAGTAACTTTATCACTTAAAGTCACTTCTAAATTAGATTTGACTTTATAATTTTATAAAGTCACTTTAGTAACTTTATCACTTAAAGTCACTTTAAAATTAGATTTGACTTTATAAAAATTATAAAGTCACTTTAGGAGAAAAATTAAATTCTTTTGGACACTTTTCCCTAGGCCAAAGATCAAAGGCTTAGGGAACCACCTGTCCTCCGGTACCAAATTTCAACACCATCGTCGTTGGTTGGTAATTTGCTTAACGATCTTTCAATGTTGCGTTAATTCTGGGTATATTTCTGGCTACATCTCCCACTGTAGAAGCTTCTTGTAGATTAACAACCGCTTCTCCCCTTCCCTGTTGTGGACAGTTCCTATAATAGTGAGCCTCACCTCAACCCCAGCATTGTAGGGGTGGTTTCTGATTTTGTCCTTGGTATGGCTTGCTGAAAGTTTTGGTGGGTTTATATTCTGTAGGCCATGGGTTCTTTGATGGTTTCTGCCAAAATGTTTACTTACTGAACTCCTTGCAACATTCTTAAAATTACTGGTTCTACTTTTCTTGAAAATTGAGTTGCTTTTATGCTCTTTCTTTGATTGCCAGTTTTTACCCACCTCTCCTTTTGCCTTAGATTGTTGATAACACATTCTTGCCTTTCGAATTGCCTCGTCCATGGTTCTTGGATTCACGAACTCAATTCGTTCCTTCATGTGAGTCGACAAACTACTTAGGAACCGTTGAACTTTAGATCTTTCGTCCCTTAGATAAGGAACGTAACGGAGTAAGGAAATGAACTTGGTTATGTATTCATCCATCGTCAGTTGACACAATTTTAAATCGTGAAATTCTCTAGACTTTTCGTCATAGAAATGCTCAGTTAGGTACTTATCTTTAAAATATTGCTGGAATGTATCCCAAGTCATGTCTTGATCTTCTATGTTGCGGACATTCTTAACCTCCTCCCACCATAATGTGGCCTTCTCCCTCAACTGGTAGATGACTAATCTGCCTTTAAGATTGCTGCTATACTAGTAGACTTGAAAATACTTGTTCATATTTATTAACCATGCTTCAGCCACCTCCTCCGCTTCTCCATCAAATGTGGGTGGTTTTATCTTCCGAAACTCACATTGCAGTTCTACTTTATGTTTCTTAATTTCTTGTTGTTCTGACACATTACCTCACTCAACCTCATTGTAATTTCTATTTTTATTACTTCGTTGTGATTGACTTCTTTCACTAACCTAAGCTCTGTCATCTTCATATTCTCATAGGGAACCCCATCTTTCTGTGTTTACCTCTGTCAAATAATTAAACAATAAGAAATCAATTGCAAAAAAAATAAAAATAAAAGCACAAATGATTGACATCGACCATAGGACAACTATCGCCTCCCTAGGAAAATTATTAAAACCCTATTAAATAAAAAAAAAAAAAAAATTAACCTCTCTTGTCGTATCAAAATTACCTTAAAACAACTATTAAGTGCCATGCAACAAAATACATAAAAACTTCATGCCTAAGATAGTAGAATAATACTACTTAGGATAATACTGAACGAATTAAGAAATTAATGTTAACCCTCATTCTCTATGTGGTTATCTATCTACTTGGAGTATCTCATCGACCTGTTTACCTGGGCCATCAGACATCTTAGTAGATTATAGGTTCTCAACATCTAACTCTTGGCATAAAACAATGTCAATGGTAAGTAAAATGCATGTCTACTTCAGCAAGCATACCCAAAATGACCGAATGTTTTTTGTCTATTTGAGAAAAGAAGAATCAGTACTTTCTTTATCTTACCCAATTGAATGAATGAGGCAAAATGGTGTACAAACATCTTTGGCATGTGTATTACTGCCTTGGGTCATCTTTGGCAGGAATCAAACCTGCGTTGGGTCATCTTCGATTGGAAAAACAACATTTGTGATAAGGAAAGATAAATATATAATCACGACTCAAATAAAATGAAACAAACCTGTGTTGGGTCATCTTCATTCCCTCCTGACTAGCCCCATTTTTCCCTTTTTCACCTGTTTTGAATAATTAAACAATAAGAAAGTTGTGTCATCTTCATTTTGTTGTGGCTACCCCATCTTTCCCTTTTCACCTGTTTTGAATAATTAAACAATAAGAAAGCGAATACCAAAAGAAATTGAAAAGCTGCATAGGGTTGATATTAACCATTGGACAACTATCGCTTCCCTATATGGTTGTATGCAACATAAAAAAAACATGCCATGGCTAAAAATGCAAACATACAGGACAATATTGAACAAATAAATAAGTTAAAGTAGGTTAACCTTCACCTTTCACGAGGTTACTAGTTTATTTGAGGCATTTTTCATCTTTCAAAGGCAAGACTGTAGACATGTCAAAGCTCCTAATCCAGGTCTCATAATTTTAATTTAATTTAATTTTTATTTTTTAACTTGAGCATTGAGCAAAATCAATACTTGGGCATTCTCACTTACCTATTTACGTGGGCCATATTCATCGAGAATAGGTTGTAGACATCCAACTGATAGCATTGAGAAAAATCAATCTTAAGTAAGAAATGAATCCAATAATTATCCTCCAGAATGATGTAAACCTTGATTATTATTTTATAAAATCAAAGTTTGATTTTTATCTATGGAAAAATAAAAACATTAAACTAACAAATGGTCGAATTGATAGAATAGGTTGTAGACATCCATAGGTTGTAGACATCCAACTGATAGGATTAAGCAAAATCAATCTTAAATAAGAAATGAATCCAATAATTATCCTCTAGAATGATATAAACCTTGATTATTATTTTATAAAATCAGAGTTTGATTTTTATCTATGGAAAAATAAAAACATTAAACTAACAAATGGTCGAATTGATAGAATTTGTATCCGCGGCGAGAAAGACAGAATGTTTTCTCTCTCTTTGACAAAAGAAGAATATCAAATTGAATGAATGCAACAAATGCCAAATGCACGAACATCCTTTGGCACATGTATTATTGTTCTGCTAGTAGACATTCAGTGGAAACCTTTTAAATACCGTGCTAGAAAGATTTGACAAACTATAAACAATTAAGAAACAAGTATGAAAACAGGAGATATTCGGAAATTAAAGCTTCTCGTCCTAGATTCTCCTCCATGGAAAACCCTTCTCTTCCCCTGTTGCAAAATGATTAAGCAGGTTAAAACCAATGGGCAAAATCCGCTAATGAAAATAAAAGCACTATCTTTACTGTGAAACCCTTTGCGATTATTCCACGGTTTCACTATAATAAAGAAATAATGATTGAAAACTCTTGAACCACTTGGACTATTCATATCCATCATCTACAAGGCAGATTTTGACTCAATAATCATATTACTAGAAAGTAAAAACTATATATATCCAAAAAAAAATGAAAGAATACCTGCTCATCCATTCCAATGGATCAAGAATTTCATCTCTATCGATTCTTCTGCGCAACATAAGAGCAACAAAATAAAATTGCACGGCGAAGCAATGAAAACACTTTTAAAAATAAAAATAAAAAAGTACTAATTACAATCCAATCAACGCAGACGGTAAGTAAAACATTTCCGGCTCCCATAAAACCTTGGTATATTTGTTGTGGGTTGTTTTTCTTTCATTATTTGAGAATTCACTGGGGTTCTTCCTTCGCACAGTTTATAGTCTTCTAGTTAATATCGATTTCCCAGTTTATTCTACTACTCAATCACTACTTGTCTCTAAGTTTTTGTTTTTGTTTTGCCTCGGACGTAACAGTGGTTCGAGCTCATCCTCCAGGTGGAGCACCACAACTTCTTAACTATGCCCTCAGGTGAAGCTCACAGGTAAGTGGTGACCTAATTTGAAGTGTATGCACTAATTTGAATGTTGCATATCTTATTTCCATCTAACTGCAATGTATTGACCCATTTTTTGTGGTTTACTTGCAAATTAGCCCTTCGGTTTTCTACAAAGTGATTTACACAGGTAAGGCTACCCTACTTATGTTAATCCCTACATTCTGCATTTTGGGTGGTTTCGTTTCCAGTTTATCTTATGCTTTCCTCTTTTTGCCTTTTTGTGTAGGTAATCTCTTAGCTCGGTACTATAGGTGACAACGCTTGGAATGCTCGATTCCGGTTTTCTACTGATTCGATTTACCTGCTCCACCAGGTACCCTTCTCCACTATAGGTTTTTTCACGGGTATCCCGAATGCAACGTTTCAATCTCGAAGCTCGGGCTTTGCTATGAGGCTTTCTGCCCCATTCTATTTTCCTTTTATCATTATTTGAATTCCACAGTCTTTGCCCATTTTGAGCATGCCATAGACAAATATAACAGTTGTAATTTGTAAAATTTCATTCCTATGTAATTTTATATCTGGCTCTTTGGCACTTGACTTCTGAGTCTCAAATTTTAGTCTATGGCTTATTTTAGTGATTTTTCCACTCTATTCCTCACTAGGTGAGGCGAACTTGATATGTGTCATGGTTGCGGCAAGATAGTTCGTACCAAAATCTTTTCATATATATATATATATATATATATATATATATATATATTTCTGCATCCTTGGTGAATATCTTCTTCCTTTATTTGTTTATGTAAAACAGGAACAGTGGCTTAGATATTTTCCAACATTCGTTTACATTTACTATTATGCTACCATTCCTTTGGTCTATCGCTTTATTCATTTGCGCTATCTCTAGGTTAGGAGTAACGTTAAAGTAATACGCTATTTCCAATTGTAGGAATTTAAAGATGTAGTAGAACTATATTTCAATGATAGGAATAAAGATAATATTTTGTTGTTTTCAAGAATAGATATAAAGATACTAAATTTTACCATTTGAAGGATAGAAGAAGAGATACAATATTTCACTATTTCTAGATTAGTACAATTGTCTTCTTTCCAACACTTCGTTTACAATTACATTTTTAAACAGTGCAGGAATGGTTTTAATAATGGTTTTAGTTCTTGGATTTGCATGTGTCTTTCACATATCTCTATTACTGTAGTAACATTCTTTGTACGATGCCCCCTCTCTCAGGCATCCTATTGTGTGGAATTCATTATGCAAGCTTTAGCTTGTTCTACCCACAGGGGCGTCACTCAATTAACCTATGGCATAGCACGTGTGTTCGTGGCATACTAAACAATACCCTTAGTTTGACTACATATTGGAAAATACCTCTAAAAATCACTTTATTTAACCCCCTACCAATACTAACCCATTGCATTTTCCCAATTTAAAAACCCCCTACTTTCACTAGATATTGCAGGTATCCATTTTTTCGTTAACATTTTTTATACCCCTTTATATTTATATCCTGCCCAATTTAATCATGTCTAATTTTAATTTTTGATTAATTAGCAATAGCAAAACAATACATAAAAAATACATGTCACTTTCCAAGTATTCATAAATGGTAAACTAGGTAGACCATCAGTATTGAGTACAGTGCATAACCCCAAAGGAATCACAGGAGTTGAACTCGTGACATACCACTTCAAAGGAATCACAGGAGTTGAACTCGTGACATCCCACTTTTGAGAAGTTCAATGTCTGATTCCAAGGCCAATCAAGCCAATCCTTGGGGCTCAAAAATAAGATAATAAAAAATATTTGTATTTGGTAACAACGCGTGATACCTATCATCCAGCTCAGAAAGGATATAGGTTGGTAACAATTGAAGTAGACTTACAAATTAGCTAATTTAGACAATTTCATTGTGGGAAAAATCAAGAATCTCATTCTAGATTATGATTCAAGTTGGGAATCAAACCCTACTCAAGGACTGAGATTTGCCAAACCCCTTTCCAGTACTAATTTAAATATGTAGACTATAGATTGGCACTCCCCAGCTGACATTATCAAGCAGCACATCGGTAGCTCCAGAGTGATTGATACAGATGTGGATGCTTCTTCTCCCTCTACTTTTTACATCTATCCCTAGTGACAAGTAATGGGCACTCCCACAGTATGTTGTAACTGGTGTAATTTTGAGCCCCATTGACCTATCTTTTTGTCGCCCACTGCCATTAATAAAACTATTCTTATCTTGTCTTTTGTCATCCGTTAATAGGAAATGGTACTGTAATATAAAAACAATACTAAATAGCCAGGACTAACTCTCACCAATTTAGATCCTCATCTAGGAGTGAGCACTTAGTGCCTATACTTTCTTTTCTATATTTAAGGCCAATGTACATCGAGGAAGTACACTGTACAATACAAGTATTCAAGAGACATTTGCTATCAATTTCATCTCAGCAACACCAATCTCAGTTACATACCATGAACCACGTAATCCAAATGTACATCAAGAAATTAAAGTGTACAAAACAATTATTCAAGCGACACCTCCCATCAGTTTCGTTTCAGCAAAAAAAATCTCAATTATTTACCCTAAGCCCCAGATACAGGAACATACTAAACAAAAAAATTAATTTCATGGACCCAATTCCAAAAACCATAACACCCTATATCCAAAAAAACTTGAAACTAGAAAGCCGGACTACTATTAAGGTAGAAACATGGACATAAAAACCATAATTAACAAATCAAACAAACCCTCCCTTTACAAAAACCATATGGTGTCATGTGATAGCGGGCTCCCTTGCTGGCCTCACAATTTCACGCTCTGTGTCTATAACAATAACTCACTTTTCTTTTAGCCGAATAATTTTAAATCTGGCTAATTCCTTAATTCCTTGTTGGATTTTCTATATCTCAAATCGGAGATTTGAGATATTAGAGCAAAGTTCTAATGATCTTCAAACTCCCCATCTCTCCTGCGGAAGCTTTCTCCTTCTACCATGGTTATAAGACCAGTGGAATAACCCGCTCTATGATCGAATAAATAAATACTCAAATTTCAGTCTAGCCCCAAAGTTTGACTTAGACTTCACCCCTTATGAGAGCGCAGATCAACATTAGATTTTTTTTCACCAAGCCACACTTATATGTCTTTTAATATTTCGACATCAACAACCAAAGGCCTAGCCACCAATCTCATACTTTAGCCTTGCTTATGGCATTTCTGTAAACAAATGCGTCAACATATGTATTGTTCTTCAACCAAGGTTTAAAACAACATATAAGACCTTGCGCTAGATTTTTAAGCCAAAGGGTAACCATGTATAAGAGTCTTCGGGCCCCACGCTTACGCTGTGTTCTTACAAGGATCACACCCTAGCCATGGAACACATATAATAATTGAATCAACGTTTCAACATAACATGATGAACCTATTAACTTCTCGACGCCCAATGTCAACAACGCCTAGTTACTTCGCCCATACATATGCATATCGACCTTATTAAGTTCAAGTTAAACATAAGTTAAATGAAATCCTCGTGCCTAATTCTCATTGAACCCATCGGGCCCACTACACTATTAATTCACGTCGCTCATCCGACGGCGGGCAGATCATCGCTTCAACATTCAAGATCCGACGACGGTGACTGCATGTTGCGTTTTTTTTTCTTTCCGAGCTTTAGTGCTCAGAATTTACGCGAAATTTGCGGTATTCCAACACCGCTCAAGGACATGTGCCCTACATCAAGCGATATCGCATTATTTTTACGAAAACAACTTACCACCTTCACCTTTGCGCGACACTGCCGGTTTCGGCCTTCAAACTACTGCCACTGTTCGTCGAGGTTCCGCTCTTCCACGCAGGGTTCCATTCTAATTCTTAAATGTTGTTTTCTTCTACGTTCTTATCTATACAACTCTGCCTCACTTGTGCTTGTTTTTTTTTTCAGGGAATTCATAACCCCTTCACATAGTCCTTTGCCCTGGCTCGCCTTCATCCCCGATCTCTCCACAGGTTCCCTACGACCTCTATCATTCACGGATTTCCTGGTAGGCATACATTATCACAGTAGTATTCTTCTCACATTGAATTACTAAATAAATGATGAATCCACACATTGTCCATACAACCTTAGGGCCGCTCGTATCTAGATAATTCCGAAATGAAATATACACTCAGAACTCAGTCCCTGTATTAACAAACAAGACTGGCTATTCTCCGCCCAGAATTCAATCAAGGACACTTACATAATTCCCACAGAAATTTGGGGCAACCCTTTATCAACACATACGAATCAATCAAGTACAACAGAATCCTTTCTATTACAACCAACAATTTTTAGTTCTAATAACTCGGCATCAATCAAAGAACTTCAACAAACGTGCCTTATACATTCTCCCTCAGGAATTCGGACATTCCTTATATATTTCGACCAAGAATGCATCAAGTTTCACACGGTGTTTACAACCAGATTTTTCATCTACATATACACAACTAGAATTTATTTCGAAAGCATTTACTTACAACATCATATTAGGCCATATCTTCAATTCAAGGGCCTTTTTTTCCCTTCTGTCTGAACAACCCCCTCTATACTATAGTTGCTTACATTTTATGCCCAAAGATGACCTGAATCAATTCAGGTCCTCAAACAGCTCATCAAACTCTTCGATTTCCTAATTTTAGAATTAATCCCAAAATCAGCTAACTGATCCTATTCTCTTCACATTCCTAACTACTCATGTTCTCTACTGATAGAGAAAATTTACAATTCTCACTTTTTATTCAGAATTACTAATAATTACAAGAGAATTTAGAATTATGAGACCCCTATGTCTCATGAAAATACAAAGTGCTTCATTGTGCCTAATGCCCCTGCATCATCATGCAAAGGAACAACATGACCACTACAACAAGCAGAAGCTAAGGCTGACCTCCCCAAAAGTAAAGATCCTTAATTTCTCCATTTAAATTAAATTGGTTTTCAGAAGTGGATGAAACAAACTTCTATGATTTTCATCCTTGTTTTATTAGACTTACTGATGCAGTCAGTTTGCCCTTCCCCAGTTGAAAATCAAGCAACTTACAATTGTGACTTGCATAGTCTTGTATTTTTAATCAGTTCTATCCCTTTTTGAAATAAATAGTTTTAAATAAACAGATACCATTATGGCATAGTTTACAGTTTGTCTATAAAGTCAATGCAATGAAGCAAAATGCTAAAACTATACTGAATATACTAAATGATTTCTTGCATATATGACAACATTTCACATTTTTATTTTTAGCAGGGGCTTGGTGAATTGTTTGAGGTCATTTGAACATCATTTTTCTTGCTTTTGCTAGTTCCAGAAGCTCAGGTTAGCGAGCTGAATAAAATTCTCTCTTTACTCACGAGTCACTGTAGAGCACCGATAAACATGGTACTGAAAGATGGACTAGTGGTCAAACGATTGGATATGGTGTTCTTAAATCTTAATTTGCAGAGCTGGACATCATATATCCTGAAGAAAAGAGATATCTGCATACAGTAGTATCAAATTCCAATTGAACTATGAAATCCTTAATTATTTATTTTTGATAATTTATTTATGTAGAGAACTCAGAGTTGCTTAATAACAGATTTTAGCCTCAAAAGTGAGTTCAATTGATTGGTGTCACTGTTGCCAGGTTGTTGCCAGTATTCCAGCATGTTGTGCAAAACCCACTGCAATTCCCATGGTTCAGGCACACTGAGACTATACTTCACTTCACAGTGGGTATAGTGGTTACCATCAATGGAACAGTGGAAGTACCGAAGAGTTTTCTTGGGAGTATTTCCAAGAGAAAAAATGAAAAAGAATAGCAATTTTAGGTATTTGCATTCTGTCTACAAGATATGTTTTAAACTTTTGCTTTTCATAGGATTTCTGCAGAATAAATAGTTGGTGAAATATTGGCAAAATAAAAATTGCGGTAAATATCACGTCCTGTAGCAGCGATAGAGTAGAATTAAAATGAAAAGGAAAAAAAAAATCATGACAGCAATATGTGGCAATAATACTACAGGTGAAAAAACATGTATTTTTTCTCAATCTCTGTTATCACAATGATTCTTGAACTGATTTTGCTACTAAATCTTACCAAAGTGAAATTGAAAACAATAGTTTACAAAGAATGAAGTATTAAGTACCTTGAATAACATATTGAAATTTTCAGAGCAATGGTCTGCTATATAGATCATCAATAAAAATCATGGCATTTTACTGTTTTACATAAAAAGAAAATTCGCAGGAAAAAAAGAAAATTCCTTACACCAAAATTCACCAAAGAGCCAACCAAAGTACCTGTTATAGATTCTTTGGCATCTGTAATAGTACATTGTTTCATCTTGTAGCCTTTCCTTTGCTATCTTGACCCTTTTTAATTTGTCTAATACCATTGAACAACTATATGCTTTCCTTTTCAAGTAAAGGAATTGCACCCTTCTCTACTACGAGCAATTAGACTGTACCTCATCCATCCAAACTAATGAAAGTATCTCCAACAAAGAAAATGCCCCTATCTTGCTGAATCCCATGGTAAAATTCTTTAACAAAGGACATTCAAAGATATCCGATGCACAATTAAAAAATTTCAAAATCTTGCACTCAATTTTAAAGAGGAGGGAGCATTGTATGCCACGTCTTTTCAACTTTAACAGGCTAGCATTGTCGTGGGGTAGACTTTCCAGGATTAGACATATAGTCATATTGGTTGAGATTTTGAATGTGTGAGGATTCAAAAATGTTTACATCAGTTATATATAATCATGATTTTCAAATCAAGTGTTTCTATTTCTCCATCTATCTCTAGGTATAACTTCTTTAGATGTGCCAGGATGCCCCAATCATATATGGAAGACACTTGTTGGCATCCCATTACCAAACTACTGTAATAATAAATTTGCAAACGTTGCAAATACAGAAGAGTTCAGATGCTAGGAGATATATTGCAAATCTTCATAAAACTTAAGGCTAAGATAAATGGCAGATTTCAACTTTATTTTCAAAGAAATAAAAAAAATATATTTGATATTTCAAGTGTTAATATCAAAATTCAAATTTGACTATCTTAAAAGGCATGGATCTCGGCTCATTAAAACCATAGGATAATTCTCTGATGCTAGACATATTAAAAAGTAGGATTTTGAAGCTTAGTAGATTTACAAGAGATGCAGATAGCTTTCTATGGGCAGACCTCTTAGCCTCAGGCCAAAAGGTCCAAGTAAATGCTAGCAATATCGATTGGGTTGTAGCCTCCTGGCTCATCTTCTTGTAGTTGTTCTTCCTTGCAGTCAACCCTTCTTCTATACACAATGGGATCACGCCAAATTTGGAATAAATAATTTCACTAAAAACAAAGGAAGCAGCTACCTATAGAAAAGACAATTGCAGAACAATGTTGCAGTAGCCCTGGGCAGCTTAAATCTGGGCAAAACATACAGATGAAAATGATTTGTGGCCATTGTTGAGGGATCACACAGCCTCCAGACTTCAATTTCCCACACTTTTGGATCAGTAGTCTCTGGCATGGTCCTGCCTGAAACTTTGAGTGTAAGCATAATCCCTCCATGCTTATTGACCACAAGCTTGACTTATTTCTCGTTTATTGATAGACAAATTTCCAATGTTATATGGAAAAACATGATTAGTGAACCACTGCTAATTCTAACATTCCATCAAATTTCCCAGTGTTATCTGCAGCTCCCATATTTCATAGTCTTACATGATCCCCGGAACACTCAACACTCAACGACTTTGGAGTTGGAGCTGCTAGCTGTAGTAAACCCAATTTCTTCATTACCAGTCTCTCCTCATACATCTAAGTACTAGGAAAATCTATATCTCCATATTCTCTCATTCAACCATAATTCTCCCTTCTTATTCTATCAAATACCCCATTGTTATTGGTTATGTCTCTGCAACTACCATATTTAACCATGGGTGTGGTCCCTGAACTCACAGTAACTTTGGAGTTTGAGTTTCTAATATTTAACAATTTGTTGTGATCTCTGCAACTCACAATAATATTGGAATTAGAGTGTTCGGCTAGCTGAAGTAGACCCAATTCCTCCATCATCTGAATACCCTCTCCTCATACATCATCTAAGAATAAGGCGAACCTCTTTTTCTTCATTCTCTCATTCAACCATATTTTTGCATTCATATTCCATCACATCCCCCATTGAAATTGTGGGTGTTTCTGCAATTTCCAGAATTAACAATGCTATTGTAAAGTGCTCTTTCATCCTTGGAACTCACAATAATTTTGGAGTTGGAGTGATCTGTTAGCTGTGTTCTTCTCAATTTACCCTCTTCCCATACATCATCTAAAAAGGGGAAAAACCTCTCGGAAAACTTTCTTCACAGGAGTCTCTCATTACACCAAAGGGCACATGGAGTGGAAGGAAATCACAAGCAAATTGTCTCAGAGTCTTTGTTATGATGTGGTTGTATGCTTGTGGCAAAATAAAATTAGGCAAAAGCTAGAAGACAAAAGCAAAATATACATTTTTGTAGGGCACAGTGAAGATTCCAAGGTGTGTAGGCTATTTGAATGAGGAAGTAAAAATAATTCTTTGATAAACATTAAATATAATCTGCAATAAGTATCAGACTATATTGTTGTACCATGGCTTGTATTAAAAGATAATGTAAGAAAGGTCGCAGAAGTAAAGGAAAGCAATCTAAAACATGAAAATATGACCAAACAAACATTAGGTGATGCCGAGGAAGCTAGTGCCAACAAGACAAACAGTAAAAAATCAAACCAAAGTTCAAGAAAATTCCAAAGTCATATCTACATAAAGAATGATGATGGATTCAAAGTTCCAAGAACTACCTACAACTAGTGAAGAAGTCTGGAAGTCAATTAGCCTACAACAGTCAACTGTATATCTAGTAAGTGTTGCTTTTGAGTATTGACTCACACGAGTCTAACTCATTTGAAGAAGCGAACATAAAGCAAGAGTTGCAGAAAGAAATTCCAGAGGATTATACCGAGATACAGATAAATCAGACTTGGGAGCCTGTGTAGACTTTGAAGAAACTTTGCACTTGCTATATGAATACAATTAGTTAGGCATAGGTGTGAGATTTATTAGGTGGATGTCCAAAGTGCCTTCTAGAATACAATTTTTGCAGAGGAAATGTATATGCATTATAGCTCATATGGACTAAGGCAGGCTCATAGAGCCTTGTATGCAAGCATTGATGACCAGTCAAGGATAACTGTTTTGAAAACCTAACTCTATTAGAGACCCTACAACTCAATTAGAGACCCTAAATCTATTAGAGACCCTACAACTCAATTTTTGGCCCAGATAACTACAATTAAGGGAGAGGTATTTTTCTGTTAGTTGTGCATGCACTTGGAACCACACTTAGAGCACATGACTTCTCTATGAAAAGGTTATTTAATTATACTCAAGTCAAGCAAAAATCAAGTGAATTCAAATTGGCTTTCTAGTCACTTGGTATTTTTTAATGTTAATTTATTCTATTGTCTCCCTTTCTACTTGCAGTAATTAGTGTAGCATTTTATCATAACTAGATCCTATACTTGTGCTTAAAATATAACACTAGCCAATGTCATTTTATTGGGGCAACATGTTCTTTCTAATAATCTTTGGAAGAGAAATAATATGAAAAATCTAAAAGAATAACATATAGAGAATCATTTTCATGTAACAAGTTGCAAGGGGGGCTACAACTTATTTCTTTCCTCGATCAATGATACATTGTCATTCTTTTTGAGCTCTTCATGGTAAGTGAACAAAGGCTTTGACACACTTCTATTACTTAAAATGTATAGATGGAAAAAAAGAGAACCATATTAACGATGTTGGATGGTGTATAATGACTTTAATATGGAGTTGTTGCTACAATAACCCATTGCTACAAACAAAAAAATGCTCATGACAAGAGATCAAATGCTAATTCACATAAATAGTTTGGACGTGACAACACCCGACAGATTCTAGCATTAGAATACCTACATCTTGTTTGAAATTTCATATGACGCTCTTCAAAATAATTTACTTTCTTATAACAGCAGAAAGGAAAACTATTGTTTGGACGTGTCCTAAGTTCAGCAAATCTTTGACGTGATTAAGGAGCTATAGAGAATTGTGTACTTGTGAAAGTTTTGAAGCTGCAGTAAGGCCACTCAATATGGCACCTTCAACATTTGGAGCAACACAAAAATCACCACAAACAGCAAATCGCTTGTTACCTAACCACAGACATTTGTCATCTTTTGCACTGAATGTTGCTGGTAATGCACTACCCCTGCAATCAAAATATGAAATCAGATTAGCCAGATTAATTTCTTTGAAGTTGATAAGCTTATGGCTGAAATATTGAGTCAAATATATCCTTATTATCCTACATCTATGAAGCATCCTTAAATGTTTGTTCACGATGACTAGAATAAACAGAAATTTATAGGTTGACATTTAAACTAGTTATCAAATAGACGAGGATGGAGGTTGCAATCATGTAACCCATAGTCTCACCATCTATGAGCTTTACTTTCTTATAACAGCAAAAAAGAAAACTATTGTTTGGACGTGTCCTAAGTTCAACAAATCTTTGATGTGATTAAGGAGCTATAGAGAATTGTGTACTTGTGAAAGTTTTGAAGCTGCAGCAAGGCCACTCAATATGGCACCTTCAACATTTGGAGCAACACAAAAATCACCGCAAACAACAAATCGCTTGTTATCTAACCACAGACATTTGTCATCTTTTGCACTGAATGTTGTTGGTAATGCACTACCCCTGCAATCAAAATATGAAATCAGATTAGCCAGATTAATTTCTATGAATTTGATAAGCTTGTGGCTGAAATATTGAGCCAAATATATCCTTATTACCCTACATCTATGAAGCATCATTAAATGTCTGTTCACGATGACTACGATAAACAGAAATTTATAGGTTGACATTTAAACTAGTTATCAAATAGACGAGGATGGAGGTTGCAATCATGTAACCCAAAGTCTCACCATCTATGAGCTTTCATAAAAAATGGAGAATGCATATGTGGAACTGTTTTATGGAATTCACTGAATAAGTCTCTTCTTACCAAATTCAATACATCATCTGAAGGCTTATTTAAGCCTGTTTGACTTATGATATGGTTGGCATATTCAGCTGTAGAATGTAGAACTCAGCACTCGCTGTAGAAAGCAACTTAAATTGTGTCAGCCAGCCAATCATAAGCACACAGTGTTGGCAAATACGGAGAGCTCACAAAGTTTTAAGGAGCATATTCCACAGGACAATGTATGTAGTTAAACAGGAACTAGGTAGTTGACAAAGTATATAGGTTTCGTGTTCAATGGAGTGCTCCCATGTATAGTGATTACTGATGTGTTGTGCACGTTAACTCACCACATGGCATGAAATTGCTTTAATTCTAGTTTCCTTTCAAGTCGTCCTATCTATAATTTTAACTCATTATATAGCAACTGGAGAACATCATTCTCTAACCATAAAATCTGCAAGGTTAAATATCTCAAGTTCAAATCAAGTTGCAATGACATTATGTATATATTTCGTAAGAAATATGATCTATATGTGACATTATGCATATATTTCATAAGAAATGTGATCCTTTGAATGGGAAAGATGGATGGTTAATGATGTTTTCATTGCTGGTGTTTAACATTTCCATAAGAAATGTGATCCCATGAATGGAAAAGATAGTTGGTTAAGGATGCTTGCATTGTTGGTGTATAACATTTTCATCAGAAGTCAAATTGTTAATGTTTTATATGTAAATTCTGTGGCATATTCTCTTCCAATGAGGGGAGTTGGTTGATATTTTAGTCATATCCAATATATGGATGCCAGAAACCAATTTTTGTACAAATTAACGAACTCCATCACTGTCACAACCGAGTATAACAAAATCAGATTGCCACAAGCAAATAGAGTCATCACTCACAACAGATTGAGTAGTTAGAGCCTAAGGATAATGAGGTCAAGAAGGACAATTCTACGATTAAGATGTATAAGAGGGACCACCATATTGATATAATCGCTGATACATACACTTGATGACTAGAGGGAAATTCATAACCCAGGTTTTAGATTACACAGAATCTACACTCACCGAGGTTTTAACCTAGACTATTTTTTCTGGTTGTAGCACAGAGTTGAGTCAAGATGTGGTTCTAGCACTTTTTTCATCATCCCATGAATGCTGCAAGGCCATTGGTAACATGTATCCTTATTTGGGAGACAATGACCCAAGTATGTTACTAGCCCCTAGATTTTCAAATAGGAGACCTCAGTAAAATGTATATGTCACATTTTTTCGAACAATAGCCATGACACTGAAATAAGAATCGCTCATTTTGTAGATCTCAAATCAAGTGGCAATCAAGCAGAAGAGTAGGGCTGAAGAATAATGGTCAAATGGGATTATAGTGGCCAAATTCCACACCCCTATCTTGAACCAAAGGTTGTAATGAATACTCACCTCTGCAGGTGACCTTGCTTGAAATAAGTGAATGGTGTTGAGATTGAAATCCACGCCACTGAATAAAATACACAGATCACATTGTAAATAAATGTAGAAAATTGATGCTTTCAACAAGTCATGAATTATAAAACTGAGGCATGGTATTAAACAATTTAACATATCATCTATGAAGTATTTTTGCGTGCAATCTTGGACTGTAGAAAATTACAAATTGTTGAGGGGTTTACCCACTTTTACCTTGCATTAGTGACCACTAACATATAATGAACTGACTAAAAAACATGTTAGTTTTGAGACGATTTTCATTTTTAATGAAAAAAACAATCGTTGTAAATCACTATTTCATTGAACGTAGGTGAAGTTCCTGCTCATAGGTGAATTTTAACTGGGTGAACATCTAAAAAACACACAAACCATCTATAATTAGGACAAATCAAACCAATAACAAAAAATATAGAGAATAATAAAAGCAAATTCAAATACTGAAACATGACTCTTTCAAAAAAAAGTTTTTTTCATATTACTATCGTCATTTTCTACCATGTCATAGCCAATTCTGTACCTTCATCCCTTCACCCCGCCATGACCAGCTATTAGCAACTATGACCTGAAGAACCTTTTCTACTGAGCATTCCCCATCTATATGTTGAGCATCAATACGACTGTTGAAAAAATCCAGAATAAAGATGCTTACCAATTCCACACCCCTATCTTGAAAGGATCGGACTTCCTGTAGGAAGTATAAGAAGCCAAATTTTCTATTCTCCATTGGGCAAGCCTGGCTGTAGTATCAACTCTACAGCCAGCCTCACCCATCCGTGTAAGAGCCAGCACTGCAGCAATCTCCGTGATGCAGTCAAAGAAAAACTCAATAAAAAGTTGTGGAAATGGTGTTCAACAATCTGAAAATCCTGGATCAGTATCAAGTTTAGGGGTTTTCCTTGCAGTGATGATGACACCAATTCAAACCTATTGTTGCTAGCAAGGATAGTGTTATAAAGTTGTTAGCTAAACGAATTACAGTAGCGATAATGGGGCAAGATAGGTAGACTTTGATAGCTTTCAGGCTTTGTCATTGTAGTGTAGGATGAGAAATGGAATTAGAATGAGCATTTAGATAATTAACTCATTCTATAAGAAGAAAGTAACACAAAATAATTGCCCTTACAAAACAGAGCATAAATTGATTTATGAATTCTGTTTATAACTCTTTAGAACAATCAGTGAAAGCATAAGATATGAAATGGAACTGAGAAGACATTCGATGAAATGAAACACGAAGGAGATACAATGTTATAAAGCCATACCACATGAATCCCAAAATTCTTACTGCAACTGCCTCTGTATTATTAAAAAAAAAACTCCAAGTACAATAGCTCTCATGTGATATATCCAATATAGGCCAAATTACAAGGGCCTATTTTTCCAAAACAATAAATGTATTTTTGCAAAAATAAAATAAAAATGATATCAAGGTGGCCAAAATATAAATACTTGCAAAAAGACTTTGATGGCACATTTTTTGAGCTACAAACTCTGATTTATATGTCCAATTTGAAAAATAGGAAATCCAACTACCACAAAAACATTCAAAATCAAATGCACTTCATGTGTTAGCCATTGCTCTCGTGTAAATTTGTTGACTTGAGTGAACAGAAACCATCATGATTGAACCCCGTGCCATTAGATCCTTGATATCCTTTCTAGCAAGCGAACCATTAATCTAAAAATTCAAGGAAAACATTAACATTAGTGAGAAGAACCATAGACATTTCTTCAAAACATATTCATAAAAAAAGGAACCAATTCTTCTTGCTTTTCGTGATTAAATGGACCAACTTCAGAAGAACCACAGTAGAAGGCATCCAACATAAGTGTTGAGGTAAGGGATGCCCTTATATTCAAAATGTATATATGTGTTGAGGTAAGAGGTACATATAGTTATATAGGTATGTAATTATATTGTTTTTATGGAAGAAATACCAAATTAATGTTTGAATGAAACACAACTACAAAAAGATAAATGGCTAGTGAAAGAAACTTACACCAAAAAGTAGGTAGCAAAAAAAGGTTGGGTTATCTCGAACATTCACCATTTGAAGTATTCACTATACCTAAAGCCAAAAAGTACAAAATTAACATCAGATTCATACAAACAAATCAACAAAAATATAACCAAAAACTTTATAAATAATCCAACATATGGAAATACATAAGGAAAGTGAAAGTAGAATGTTTTGAAAATTAACCTTGTTCAAATTTTTCACAAAATCTGAAAAAACTTTGTAATCACTTTCTTCTAATTTGTATGTATCATTCTTAGCATTGTACGATAAGTTTTCGATTGCTATAACAGATTCAAGTTGTACACAAGCATGATCAGTCAAATCATATTTATACAAGCGTTGCCCCTTTATTCGACTATACCAACATAATTGAAGCTCAATTCCTTCTAATCTATCCAAAAGGTCGATGTCATTATGGTAATCAAACACCCTATTACCATCCTTCTTCCTTATTCTTTGAACCCTTCCAATGTACCACATTCCACAAGAAACACCTTGTTTTGCACTTCGAGGAACACCTTTTCTTGCAGTACGTTCAGTGGGAGGAATTGAGTTGTTTTCAAACAACACCCCACAATCTGATCCAATTCCAAAGCCAATTGAAACACCCTTTTGTAGAGTATTCCCATCTTGCCTAAAGTAGACCCCACTTCTCACTTTTGCCAACCTATCTTTGGATAATGTTGGATTTCCATTCAACTGACTAACCAAACATGCTTTGAACATATCCTTACCATCAAGATTCACCACTGGTTTTATAGTTTTGCTTACATTTTCATCAGTGGAATCTAAAATTTCATCCAACTCGTGTCTCCACTCACTTTCCATTATTTGCAATTCACTTTCATTGTGTACCGATGAAGATGAAGATTGAAATATAGAGTTGGAACATCTCGGTGGAGAATCATCAACTACTTCATCCACAATTTGAAATGTTGAATAATCTTTATCCTTTGTCCATGGTTTAACCCACCACGAACATTGAGTGTAATTTTCTGGTTTCATTCCAAGAGTTGATAAAATGTCTTGCGCATCCTTCAATCCATTCTTAAGGGCTTCTACAATTTTAGCGTCTGTGGATATTGAATCATATTGCGACAATATGTCAATATTTTGTATTGTTTCTTGGTGCAATTTATTCCAAATGTTTTCTTGCTTCTTATGGGATTTTTTAAAATGAAGCCCTTGGGAATTTGATTCTTCTTCAACAACTCTATTAAGGGTTCCAACAACATGAATCAAGTCAGTGAAATCATAAGCCCTCTCCACTCCAACCATCCCACCAACTTTGCTAAAGAAGTTCTCACATACATCTGACCCAGTCAAGTGCAAAACACATGGCAAGTTAGAGTATTGATCTCGAAACAATCTCATCAACAAAACTGCAAAATGACAAGAAATTCTCACATCTTGATATGCCTCTCTGCTGATGAAATTTATGTTGACATTAGTATGAGATTGTTTTTGTACCCAACATAACCATAATGTGAAGAAATGATGAACTCGCGAAGCATTTCCCACTCTTTCCCAGAGGCTCAAACTATGAGACATAAAAATGTCAATGTAGTCACCAACAATCATTAGGTAAGTCTCTGTAGCTAGTGTCCTCTCTAACTTTCCACTTGGTGTACTTTTCAACTCTTTCAAACACCTCTGAACATGCCTTGAAGCAATCCGTTGTGCGGAACCCCAATTTTGTCGATCCATCCTCTCTATATCTTCACACTTAAGCTTGTGATCATCCACTTTAAAAGTGTGATAAACCATTCTGACATGGCCAAAACTTATGTACTCATTTCCTAAAACCAATTCTCGTCGACCGCTAAACAAAGGATTCACTAGCTTTTTGCCGTTGTGGATGTAATCTTGGTCA
The DNA here is from genome assembly GCA_034641835.2 of Pinus albicaulis. Taxonomy (NCBI): domain Eukaryota; kingdom Viridiplantae; phylum Streptophyta; class Pinopsida; order Pinales; family Pinaceae; genus Pinus; species Pinus albicaulis. The sequence goes on from CM076569.1 coordinate 500,994,883, forward strand.
TGCAATCCCGTTACATTGCAACCATTGTACAACCCAGTTAGCCTCCACCCTTCCCAAGGAATTTGATATCGAAGACCTGATGTTGAAGAATAATCCTTCAACATAAGTTGTCTTCTTTTGCTATCCCCATCCGAGGAATGACCAACAATAGGTCCCAAATTGTTTTCTACGTGTTTCTTCCACATAAATTCTACCTTTTTCCATTGTTGATAAACAAAATTTGCATTGAATTTATTGCATGTTGGATGAAAAACCACAACCAAACGAGGAAGTTTTTCATGTAAAGGGTTTGCAATAATAACACGTGCATAATGTCCAATAACATTGTTTTTAAAAGAATTTGTTATAATCTCATAGCCTGCATCTCCCTCACCAACTGTCACCAAGAAATGTGATTGGCATTGATGTTCTTCTTTCAAACCACAAAAACCCACCAGTGTATCGCTTTTTGCTACCCACCTAACATATTTTTTCACAATTGTTTCATCTTCTGCAAGGCATACAGGAATTGGTCCATATATACCATGTTTGGCTTTATAAGAAGCATAAATTTTTCCAACTGCCTCAAAAATGTGTTCGTGCTCCCCTGGAATATATGTCAATGACTTTCTAACTTGCCTTAAAGTTGTAGATATTGAAGGACCATCCATATTCAAGCTAATAAATTTATGTAATCTAAGACCTCCCCATAACTTGATCATCTCATAAAGGGATTTTGTGGATGTACTATACCTTTTCCCTGCTTTTTCATGAATCAAGTTATGAAATATATCCTTGACAAATTCCCAAACTGCATCTTTACCTTGTAATTTTCCTTGCTTATGTTTCTCACAAACATCCTTACAAAACCTAAAGACATCCTTCCTTTCTGCCGATTCAAACAACTTTTCCTTTAGAGATCTCATTCTAATAGAGAGTGTAGCAACCTTTGTCCTCTCCCACCAAAGAGCTCGCATTGTTGATCTATGGTTAGCATTTGTAACCCTTGCAACATTCTTCAATTCATTTTGAGTCAAATAGTCCAATCTTCTACCTTTTCCTATATCTCGTTCTCTTCTTTTATTGGTGCACCTTGATTCACGATATAATCGCATCCTGAAGTCATTACATTCTGGAACCAACTTACAAAATCTACATGTTAGTGAATCAAAAGGGGTCCCTGTTTCAGAACCCCTCTGGCAATGAATATGCCTATATGTACCATCAATACGACATTCAATACCCTCATAACATAGCATGATCTTGGTATGCTTCTCTATAGCCCATAATTTTCCACCCCTTTGATCATCCATTAGGACCTTTGTTTCCAATCTCTCCCCATTTCTATCAATATAAGGATACCAATACCCCCAACATTGTAGTAACAAGGGAGACAATTGAGCTATAATAAGATGACAACACAATAAATAAATAATTAGAAGTACGATAACTAAATAATATACAAATTCATATTCAAGTTTAGTCTAAACTATTAATTAACCACTAATTAACACACATGAAGTAGGAGTTGCACTTGTAGAACCTCTATGTAATACTGATGGTGATGATGGCACTAAGAACCTAGTCAAACTTTGTTGGGACTTATCATTGGTAGGCTTCTTAGGTCTCCCAACTATGCCACTCCTCAGCCAAATCTCCTGATGTGAAGCCTCATTTGTCATAGTAGTAGTGTGCTTCTTTGATTTCATGTGTTCATTTAGAGAACTGACAATATTACCACTTGTCGGAACTAAACAAAACCATTTATTGCATCGTGTACATTCAACTCTCACTTTTTTCCTATCCTTATAGTCTGCAAGTGTTGCTTCCACCACCTTGAACAAATTAGGCTCTTGTGTCTTGTTGAAATCATCTAGAAGTTTGATTGCTTGATCAATATGAAATCGATCTCCAACCACCGTTGTTTTTTGTACTTTGTTACATGAAGGAATTTCACTACCACTTGGCATTGAAAGGCGTTGTTGATGGGACGTTGTTTTCATATGATGGTTTTTGAAGTTGCGCATTGTTCGCGCTAACAAGGATACATCACCTGTTCCATAATCAATGCCACAAATTTCACAATGGATCTTTATTTTAGATTCTCCCTTTTCTGAATATACTTTGAGAGTAAGTTTCTCATTGACAAACTTTTCCATTAAACTTTTCACTTTTTTTTCCCAAGATGCCAATACACAAGGATCAACAATTGTGGCTTCTTCCACTGACAAAGGCATATTTTCAACTCTTGGTTGTTTATGCATAGGTTCCTCCACATTCTCTTCAATGTTTTCAAATATTTGTATTGTTTCCACTGCATTTGAACCCCTTGTTTCCACTGCATTTGAACACCTTGTTTCCACATCAAATGTGCCTAGTTTCCTCTTGATGCCTAAAAGTGTTGTATAAACTTTCCATTTCTTCTCTTGCTTTGGATTTAAAGCTACTCCATCATGGATAAAATCAAAAGGGTATTCAACGATTCCATCATCCACAATTTCATCACGGATTTCACCAAATGTACAACCTTCTCGACACCTGACAATGCCAATGACAGGTTTCTCTTCATCGATAGTAATTTTATCAGACAAGTCCATCTGTTTTTGCACATAAATAAATGAAAAAGTAAGTAAAATTCCACAAACATATTGGTTTATTATGAAAAAAAGAGCAAGGAAGCAAGGTATGCACTTTCAATTCAAATATTCAAAAAACATGAATAACTCTTACTATTGCGATGAAACACTTTGATTCAAAATGTACTATCGATGGATTCCTGAAATGGAACTAAAACCAGAAATAAAACAGAGTACTAAAACAGATTTGAGAGTTGATTTATTGAGTCAAACATTGACAAACTTATAAGCAAGCTTAGGCCCCAAAATCTGCCTCAATTTTGGCCTTATTTACATCATTTTTTGTGTCCTAGAGAGGTCAAAACCGTGTCAAAACCAAACCATCATAGCTTTTACTATTCGTTGGTATGAAATGAATTCTAAAGTTTTGAATTCTTCGAGACTTTGCTCATCTAGGTCTTGGCTCTTAGTTTCCCAATTCTGATTTTTCTTTGATATATAAAGAAATTCTTCATATTTTACTGATTGAGAATAAAAGAAATAGAAAGGCAAGATACAAAGATTAAGTGCTCATTTATGCATGCAGTGACCTGATGTAAATTGTTAAGTTGAATCAGCTTTTACATTCCTCGATAATCCTTACTCTTGCATACCATATTGACTTGGCACAACCACTTTGTACTGATAATGGATATACTATCTTTAGTCCTTCCGACATAATTTTGTGGTTTATTCTTGGACATTAATAAAATGTATTATCTCTCTTATCTATATCACATTTATAATAGTAAGTTTGATCGTCTGAATCAATACCTAACATAGCACAATGAAAATACCTAACATAGCACAATGCAAATGATTGCATATAAAAAGATTCATTACCTAATCCAACATGATCCAAATTATTGGATATAAGAAGGTCTATTACATGTTTATCCTTTAGTATGTTGTGTCCTCTAAGAAAATAATCAAAACTTTAATGTCAAATCTTGGGAACTTATCTGAACTTATGGCGTGCAAAATCTCACATTGAAGAGGAAAATGTATGAAATGGACATGTTATATGCACATACCTAATCATTAATGTATAGATAAGTAATTATTTCAATTTTTAGAAGATAGAATCTAGTGGATTATTTCATCTATACAGTTGTGGTACCACTATCTAAAGGCTGGGAATAAATGGAGTTGAAGAAACGGTTCGAGTCATATTCTCGTATAATTGCAATCTAACAGACCAAACCAACAAAACATTCTTAGTGCACACTTGTGTGATAGAAGTATCGTTTTTTAACTTATTAGAAAGCAATATATAGTTGTCACAAATACATATTGAATTTTTTGTGACACTGGTAGGCCCCATATTTATTTTGAATTGAAGATGCTCAGGGAAAACGCAAAGCAGTATGATTTACTGTTTGAGCACTCATATTCCCATTGAAGCTTGGGAAGTCTTTAACACCACAATAACTTATACCCAAAAGCTGAGTGCTGAGAAAACACTTAGCCCATCCTGTAGAAATCATTGTATTGGACCTACTACCATTGGAGGATATGCAAAAACAAGAAGGAACAAGAAAATATCAGAATGTTTTGAAACCAGTCCTAGGTGTTTTACACTACAACAAAATAAGGCCACCTTGAGATTTCAAAATCCAGCTCTTGCCAAAATGACAGAATTTAATAGCCTGGTTTATTTTATTTTTGTAAGTGTTTCCATCTGGTGCACACTAGGTTTTAGGACGTGAACATGGACTTGGGACCTGCCTGCAAACATATTCGCCCCTTTGAAACTCATATCATTTAGATAGGGCAGAGATAACAGCGATTTCCAAAGCCACTGCTTAATATTTCAGCAAATATCACCAGTGAACGAACACCACGTTTAAAACAAGGCCCAGTTTGAAAGAGACTACTAATAAAATCAAATAATAGCAGCATACAACTTATGCACGTAAAAATCCAATCAATCAATGCACTAATCATTTCTCATTCCTTCAGATCATCTAGAATATGGAACCTGATACATATAGATTGCAGACCTGTAGAGGATTCCTATGTTTGAGAAACAATGTAATGAGGCATTCAAATTATAAATAGATTTTGAACATAGCCATGTGATTCTCAAATTTGTTGATGCAATGCCTGCTTAGAAATACCCCTTTTGACCACTATGTTAATGTAGGTTTACCCAATAGAGTAATAGAAAAATAAATTGCAGAACATTGCTATAATTTTAATTTAAAGATCATACTCAATTTTAACAAGCCCTCTAACGCGCTTGGGGATAGAGCAGTATGGGAACACCAGCCAAGGGCGTTGAACCATAAAAGCATGGCTTTTATTGTCAACTCTATAGTCTTGGGTCTTAAGCACTCAATTTTTGTGTCAATGCATATCATGGAAGGGAAATCGGTAAGAAAAGGCCTGCATGCCTATCCTCAGCAGTCTTTGTCATGTCATATGCTCTTGTAACGCAAAATCTCAGCAATCTGAAGACTATAAATTTGTTCAACTAGTCTGGTTTCCCATCAAGCAAATCAATCAAGCAGCCCAGTAACACAACGACATATCAGATGTAACTTTTTGATAGCGTGATGAAAAGGCCAACCTACAACCTACACATACATTATAAGATAACAAATTATATATATAGATAGATATATTAACAGTAGTTGTTTATTTAAAAATTATATGTAAAAAAAAACCTCTAACTCAACAAAGTATGCTACAATTCATAAATTTCCTCAAACAAGATCTCCTTTTAACAACGATGTTAATGTAAGTCTACCCAATAGAGCAACAGATCAATACATTGCAGAACACTGATATAATTTTAATTTAAAGATCATACTCATTTTTGACAAGCCATCTAACTCAACAAAGTAATCTATGATTTAGAAAACTTCTGAACCACAGTTCAATACCCCATCAAGATCAGTTGCTTCAACCTTCCAGTGGACACAAAAAGAAAATCCCACAGTGAAATATCAATGGGTTGAAAGTGACCTCAGACACAATTAAATCAACAGACAAATTATACAAAATAGAACCAACTCCAAAAGTTGAGGTCAAGGTTATTTTAAAGTCCAGGATAGTTGCACTGCATGGGACTTGCCTTCAATTCTGGCATTTGCTTCCCAGGGGATTTTTCAGTTTGTGTAGACACTTTGCCCTGTCAGTGGGTTCTCGATATCCCAACCCACCTGGAACATTTGAGCTACAACACTTCTCAATAAAACTCTAACAAAAAGTTAGAACCCCAACTTACAAACCAAGATTACAAGGGTATCATCCTTATCTCATCTTTTATTCATAGATAATGTACTCTTGTTAAGTAATGGATCTCTAAGAGAAGCAGCAAAAACTACATAAAATTCTAGAGATATAAAGTGTTGTTATGATTGTGGAGGTTAAAGTTCATGAAATTGCAATATGCTTGGAAACTAAACTAGAAAGTTAGTTACAATTTTTTCCCTCATATTGAATTCAAGGAAGCATTCAAATGCCTTGGAATCTTTCTAAATCCAAACGAATATGGAAAGAGGGATTGGTTCTAGTTATTAGAAAATATTAAAGATTAAACAAAGCATTAATGTAATAGATGGTTGTTAGTTAGAGGAAAATTGACATTTGGAAGTCTATATTGGTAGTAATTGTAGTACTCTAGCATTCCTTGGCTTATCCTAGAAGGAGTTTTGTAAAATATCAAGAAAAAAGGCTCATGGATTTGTGGACATGCAAAAAAAAATTAGGGTATCCCCTTAGTGGAATGGAAGAACATAGCTAAGACCAATCATGAAAGAAGTCAGGGATTAAAATATATACATTTATTTGGTCAATCCATAGTGTTTGAGAGTTTATGGAGAGTGTTACCCCTCACATAACACGAGGCCTTGTCCAAGCAAATCATGTTTGGAAGAAGTCTGTTTTGGAGCTAATACACTATTGCTTTCATGCATATGTGTTAATGGACCATCACCTTTTAGGATCTTCATTTCATATTTGGAGGATTGCTAGGATGTTTACCTTAAACACTAAGCATTATTTTTTGAGGTATCCTAGTGTAAATTCCACCTTTGGATGTTTCTCTCACATGGATCCATTCATTTTCACATATTTGGAGACATGTCACATCATCCAATGTATGTAGATTTGGAGGAGTTACATGTTTGCTAAGGGTTTTGTTTAGCATGATGAGTGTCTTGACTATTGCCGGTGTGTTCACATGTGCCATGGCACACTTCTTGGATATGAATTCATCGTTATGGCAGAAGGCATATGGTTCTAACTTATTTTTGGATAACATGCCACCCTTTATGCACACATTCCTAAATTGGCCTACCTACTTTTCATGTATTAGGACTGGAGTTGGTTTACATGGATGAATGTATCATTTGTTTGATAGATCACTCCCACAGTATTGGTTTTTCAGTGACGCCCCCGTGCTTTCAATAGAGTTACAAACCCAATCAACATTAGAGTACCCATGTAGTCTTACATCTTCGACAATATATCTCAGTCCAAAATTGATGGTCCCATGTAGTTATCTCAACACATGCTTTGCAACAATCCAGTGTGCATGTGATGGCTAAATCTTATAGTGGCTCAGAGTACTGTCCGCAAAACATATGTCCAATCTAGTGTTTGTTGAAATGTAACTAGTTTTAGTCTTCATAATTTTAGTTGAGTCATGACTTGATGTAATTATTGATGTACTTGACAAAAGAAAAGAAAAGAAAATTTATTTGTAAAAAGGAAAATTATTATGGGTTTCGTGCCCATTATGTTTTGTTCCTAGGTCAAAGCACCCATTGAGTGCTCTAGGGGTCTTGTTGTCAAGGTCATGATGGTATAATCCTTGGAAGAACCATGTAACAAGGAAAGAAATATTATTAATGTAATATCTAGAAGTCTCCAAATGATGAGTCAGACATCTCTCTTCAAGTCGGCCTAGAGAGAACTAATTTGCTCTCTTGGAAACCTATATACAGGAAGAACCTCACTTCTCTTGGGACACACATCGAACTCAAGTTAGCTTTGAATCTAAAGTAAAGTGAAGTCTAATGCAACGATAATGTGGAGGAAGAGGAGAAAATCTCTATGGAAGATCTCAAAGAAGAAAAGGAAGTTGAACTCAGTCTTTGCCTGCTCTCATGTTTGAGTTCCTTGGAAGAACCAGGGTTTCCTTAGTCATCATTTTGTAGAGATATGTCATGAGTTTCTCGCTGGCTCATCATTTGGAAGCTCTGGTGTTGGGTCAAGGTCAAGGTCTTGGAAGTCTTCGTTGGACAGATTCTATAAGAAGATATTTTGTGGGTTTTCCTCCCGAGGAGAGATTTGGCCCTGGCTTGTAGCCTACATCTGGTGTTCTTGTGTTTGCATTGTGATATTCTATTGGAATTTGTCTTGATGATAAAACAGAACTAAATAACAATACTAATGCTCCAAGTTAACTCACAAGAAAGTGTCAAGAATTGTCAAGAAATCAAGTAATAAATTCTATATCTGTTTTGCCTCAGATTTATCAACATGATATCAAAGGTAAGGCTTTGGAAAATGGGCAGAAATAAAATTAGTTTGGTAGTACTATACCTCAAGAAAGATCAAGTTCCCTAGACCAAAATTGTGGAAGCAAGAAGTAGAAATTCTAGGCAGTTTTATAAAGCCCTAATTACAGAGATTAGGCTACAGGTCCTATCAAGGATAGAAAAGGTACTGAAAGAGAATTTTAGCTCTATTTCAAGAGACTTAATGAATAAGGGAAGAACCCTCTCAAGACCGCACTCTCTGGCAAGTATTTTTGCTTCTCCATCAGCTCTAATATCTGATTATAAGCTGCAGACCTATCCACTGGATATCAAGGTCATAAATAAGTTCGTTTCTATGGAGCGAAAGGATAATAAATCCCATAAAAGCAAGTTGAATTCTATGGTATAGGAGAAAAGTTCAAAAATTCTACAAATATCTTCAAATCTCTGGTATGCATATCCTATTTCTGTTACAAATTGTTTTGGGCATTAGAAGGTGTCAAATGCCTATCTAGAATCCCTTGAAAGAGACAAAATCATCTATGGTATGGTTCTGTGCATTTGTATGCCCTAGAAGAAGTTTCAAATACTCTTTATACCTGATTCAACCTAGTAACTAAGTGTCTTGATGATAAAACAGAACTAAATAACAATACTAATGCTCCAAGTTAACTCACAAGAAAGTGTCAAGAATTGCCAAGAAATCAAGTAATAAATTATATATCTGTTTTGCCTTAGATTTCTCAACATGATATCAGAGGTAAGGCTTTGGACAATGGGTAGAAAGAAAATCAGTTTGGCATTACTATACCTCAAGAAATATCGAGTTCCCTAGACCGAAATTGTGGAAGCAAGAAGTAGAAATTCTGGGAAGTTTTACAAAGCCCTAATTACAGAGATTAGGCTGCAGGTCCTATCAAGGATAGAAAAGGTACTGAAAGAGAATTTTAGCTCTGTTTCAAGAGACTGAATGAATAAGGGGAGAACCCTCTCAAGACCGCACTCTCTGGCAAGTATTTTTTCTTCTCCATCAGCTCTAATCTCTGATTATAAGCTGCAGACCTATCCACTGGAGATCAAGGTCATAAATAAGTCCATTTCTATGGAGCGAAAGGCTAATCAATCCCATCAAAGCAAGCTGCATTCTATGGTATAGGAGCAAAGTTCAAAAAGTCTACAAATATCTCCAAATCTCTGGTATGCATATCCTGTTTCTATTACAAATTGTTTTGGGCATTAGAAGGTGTCAAATGCCTATCTAGAATCCCTTGAAAGAGACAAAATCATCTATGGTATGCTTCTATGCATTTGTATGCCCTAGAAGAAGTGTCAAATACTCTTTATACTTGATTCAACCTAGTAACTAAGTGTCTTGATGATAAAACAGAACTAAATAACAATACTAATGCTCCAAGTTAACTCACAAGAAAATTTCAAGAATTGCCAAGAAATCAAGTAATAAATTCTACATCTGTTTTGCCTTAGATTTCTCAACATGATATCAGAGGTAAGGCTTTGGACAATGGGCAGAAAGAAAATCAGTTTGGCATTACTATACCTCAAGAAAGATCGAGTTCCCTAGACCGAAATTGTGGAAGCAAGAAATATAAATTCTGGGCAGTTTTACAAAGCCCTAATTACAGAGATTAGGCTGCAGGTCCTATCAAGGATAGAAAAGGTACTGAAAGAGCATTTTAGCTCTGTTTCAAGAGACTAAATGAATAAGGGAAGAACCCTCTCAAGGCCGCACTCTCTGGCAAGTATTTTTGCTTCTCCATCAGCTCTAATCTCTGATTATAAGCTGCAGACCTATCCACTGGAGATCAAGGTCATAAATAAGTCCGTTTCTATGGAGCGAAAGGCTAATCAATCCCATCAAAGCAAGCTACATTCTATGGTATAGGAGCAAAGTTCAAAAAGTCTACAAATATCTCACATACCAGTTGAAGCAATCGCAGGAATTGTGTTTACTTCCCTAACCCCGCTCCTCCAGTCCAAGCCAATCGAACCAAAGCTCAAAATCAGATTTTCCTATTCTCCCGTGCTCGTCCGTGCTCTGTCTTCCCACCTTGCTCTGCTCCGAACCCTGCACCAGTCGAACCAAAACCCCTCAATGTCTTCCCACCTTGCTCTGCTCCAAATGCACCTTCATAGACCAAATAGACAAAAGCAGTAGGCAATCGACCGTGGTAAGGCTATTGACTTCAAAAGCTGGTGAGGCACGCTTCCCTGAATGAATGAATCTATCAATGCGTGCATCCGGCTCCATCCATGGCAGCTAACCGGCACCCCATCCTTTGTATGATAATGAAATGCATCTATTACACAATCTCCAAGAAGCGTATAGATCTCCAAGCGTATAGAGATGAAAGTGTAGATGCCGAGTAAAAGGTGGACAGTACCTCAGACCTGGAAGGGAAGGTGAGTTGTGCTCCAAATGCACCAGTCGAACCAAAACCTTGCTCTGCTCCAGTCGAACCAAAAATGGCATTTTCCCCCTCCTGCTCGCCTTTCCACGACTTGCTCTGCTCCAGTCGAACCAAAAATGGCATTTTCCCCCTCCTTCTTGCCTTTCCACGACTTGCTTCTCGCCTTTCCACGACTTGCTCTGCTCCAGTCGAACCAAAAATGGCATTTTCCCCCTCCTTCTCGCCTTTCCACGACTTGCTCTGCTCCAGTCGAACCAAAAATGACATTTTCCCCCTCCTCCTCGCCTTTCCACGACTTGCTCTGCTCCAGTCGAACCAAAAATCGCATTTTCCCCCTTCTTCTCGCCTTTCCACGACTTTCCTAACTCTGCCTGGCCATAAAAATAAAAATAAAAATACCTCAAAATATAAATATTTTATATAATAAATAAAAAACCCCCCTCTCCTCTAGTTATAAAGGCAATATAATGTTTTTTGATTTTTTGATTTTTTTTACCCCAATATGAACGCACGTGATATAATATTGGTTTGTGAGTGACGCCCCTGTGGTTCTACCGTTGTCTACAGATTCTTCTTTTTTGTGATTTAAGGTTCTGAATTTACTTTTCTTTCTGTTTAAAATGAAATGTCCCAACCATTCTGTCTGTGTTTATCATAGTTGCAGAGAAAAACCAACTCGGAGCCTTCGTCTTGATTTCACTGTGTTAACAGTTCTCTATTTTATAGTTGCTAAAAGAGAGTTAGTTTATAACTTCATTTGATATCTAGGTTTTGATTAATTCTAGTTATGCCTTTGTTTACCACATGCTCTAAGTACATTAAGAGAAATTGTCCAGAAATCTTATTTATTTTAAGAGAATACACAAAGGCTTCCTCATCTCATAAATGAAATACAGTAACAGCTACAAACCATTAAAAATATAACTAATTTCTCATTCATAAATCAAAACTCAATTTCCCAATGACTAGTATACTTATATGTCTTCCAGATACTGCTGATGTTGTACTCCCTACCTTGAGAGAGGCAATTACGTCCTCGTCAATCCCCCGTGATCCACTCCCGAGTTATGTGAGTTGAAAAAGGTTTCAGAATGGACCTCAATACTTCTAGTCCAGTACTCTATACCGGGAATTTCAGGAATCTGAGTAATTCCACTAGTCACCACCAGCTCAGGAATTCTTCTCTCTATTTCCTTTTCCAGTTACCGAACAGAACCCCTCTTCTTCACTGGGATATGCCTTTATCCTCAGAGGATAGGGTAACTATTTGAATTGTTTCTGTTCAACTACTTCTCATTTCTTGGAATACTTTTACCATCAGTATTTTACTTTCTATGGAATCACTTCCATAACTAAATTTTATTTAATCAAAAATTAATTTCTGTTTATCAAGTAATATTTCTCAAAAATCAAATAAATGTCTTAGTTTCTTAAAAAACATAACATAACCATTAGTTGGCACTTAAGCCAGTTGTCACAGCTTCCCCCCCTGGAAGTAAACACCGTCCTTGGTGTTTCATTCTAATTCAGCATACAGTTTTGGGTAGGCATCCAAACAAATCCTTCGTCTTCCCAGGTAGCCCCATCCAGGCTGAAGTGATTCCACTGCACCTTAACTTGGGTGATGGCTCGCCTCTGGAGCATGATTTCTCTCTGATTGATTATATGTTGAGGCTTGACCAGAAACTCGACGTCCGGCTCAACCTATAGGCAGCAAAATTTGAGTTAATTTCTCATAAACTTTAGTATTTCAAAATAGGATTTGTATTCATAACCTACCTGAATGTTTGCTAGTGGATTACATGCTTTGGGTCATGCACGTATTGCTTTAGTAAGGATACATGCAACACATTGTGTACCCGAATATCGCTGGTTAAGACCAATATTTAAGCCACAGGTCCCACCCTTTCCAATATTTGGAAAGTCCAACAAAACCTGGGAGCCAACTTGGCACAGGAGGCCCACCTTAGTGTGCTCTTCTATGGTTTAATCTTTACATACACATGATCTCCCACTTCAAATTCACGATAAGTCCTTTTCTTATCTGCATACACCTTTTTTCAATCTTGACTTGCCTTCAAATTTTTCCTGATCTTTCTTACTTCTGTTTCCATCTCTGCTAACATTTCCAGTCCAAGCATCAAATTGGTTTCAGGGCTGCTCCAATTAATAGGAGTATGACACTGTCGTCCGTATAATGCTTCGAACGAACTCATCTTAAGAGATTCCTGATAACCATTGTTGTATGCAAACTCTACTAAATGCAGATATTCTTCCCATCTTGTTGGTTGCTACATTATTTATATGCGTAACATATCCTACAAGATCTGATTCACCTGCTTAGTTTGTCCATCTTTTTGTGGATGGTAAGTAGTGCTGAAATTTATTTTGGTTCCCAAACCCGTAAATAACGTTTTTCAGAATGCTGAAGTAGACTTCACATCCCTCTCAGATATGACAGTCTTTGGAATGCCATGCAATCTAAAGATTTATCGCCTAAATATGTCTGTTATTTGCACCGTTTTATAATTGGACTGTACTGGTATGAAATGTGTTGCTTTGCTTAACTGATCAACCACCACCATAATGAAGTCATTATGCTTCTTTGACTTTGTTAAACCAGTAATGGAGTCTAAAGATATAACCTCTCACTTCCATTCAGGTACCGGTATAGGCTGCATCAATCTGGATGGATGTCGATGCTCAACCTTCACTCACTGGCACTCCAAACATTTGTTCAAATATTCAGCAATATCTCTTCGCATACCTGGCCAGAAGTAGTTCTTTCTAATTGTTGTTAGCATTTTCTGATACCTGAGATGTCTTGAATAGTTACTCTGGTGGTATTCATTCAAGATCAACTCCTTCAAATCTTTTTGATTTGGAACATCAATCCTTTCCTTAAAGGTTAGTAACTCTTTTCTAAATCCATAATCAACAGATTTTTCTTGTCTTCTGGCCTCCTCTTCTTGCTGCCACATAAATTGGTATTCAGGATCCTTCTCGACTTATGTTTTTATTTGATCTATAGAAACTTGCATTCAATCTGGTTGTAGTAAAATTCATAAACACCATGCAACTTTCTACTCAAAGAATCTGCTACTCTATTTTCCTTACCCTTCACATGCTGCATATCAATGTCAAACTCGCTTAGGAAGAAATTCCATCTTGCGTGGCGAGAATTAAGATCAACTTGCTTAAAATAACTGGTTAGGCTGCTATGATCAGTTTAGTACAAATTTCTTTCCAAGCAAGTAGTGCCTCCATACTCGGAGCGCATGCACTACCGTTGTTAGCTCCAAATCATAAGTTGAGTATCGATGCTCAAACTCTTTTAACTTCTGTGATTCATAGGAAACTACTTTACCCTCTTGTGACAATATTTCCCCAACTCCTCCTTTATATGTATCCGTACAAACTTCGAATTCTTTATTGGGGTCAACTATTCTCAACACTGGGGCAGTATTCAATAAAAGCTTTAACCTTTCAAAACTGTTTTGACATTCTTTCATCCATTTAAATACTTTTCCCTTCATTTGTAAGGAGATAATTGGGAAAGCATTCTTTGAGAATACTTCAATGAACCGTCGATAATAACCGGCAAAACCCATAAAGGATCGGATGTCTGCCACATGTTGGGGTAACCTCCATTCTAGAATCATCTTAATTTTCTCCAGATCAACCGCTATTCCCTTAGCAAAAATAACGTGACCTAGGTACTGAATTTCTTCTTTGAATAAGTCACACTTGCTGAACTTAGCATACAGTTGATGTTTCTGTAACATCTTCAGCACTATCCTTAAGTGCTTCTTATGCTCTTCCACATTCTTCGAATAAATTAAGATGTCGTCAATAAATATCAACACAAAATTGTCAAGAAAAGGGTGGAATATACTATGCATCAACCTCATAAATGTTGTTGGTGCATTAGTCAATCCGAATGGTAACACCACAAACTCGTAATGCCCGTATCTGGTACGGAAAGAATTTTTGTATATGTCTTCATATTTTATCCGAATCTGGTGGTATCCCGACCTTAGGTCTATCTTTTGAAATACAGTGGCCCCCTTCACTTGATCAAATAGATCATCAATCCGCAGCAGTGGGTATTTATTTTTTACAGTCAACTTATTAAGTTGTCGATAGTCCATGCACATTCGCATGGTTCTGTCCTTCTTCTTTACAAAAAGCACCGGTGCTCCCCAAGGGGATACACTTGGTCGGACATACCCTTTATCCAAAAATTCTTGTAACTGCATCTTCAGTTTGGTCAACTATGGTACACTCATTCATTAAGGTGCCCATCAAATCGGTGATGCTCCATGCATCAACTTGATAGTAAAATCAATGTCCCTTCTAGGTGGCAAACCTGGTACATCCTTTGGAAACACATCCATAAAATCTTGCACTACCGGGATGTTTTCCATCATCGGAGTATTTTCTTTGGAATTAGTAAAACCCACTTGAATGGTGTATATCTGACATCCCTTCCTCATGCACTTACTCATTTGAAAGGTTGTAATAAGGTGCAACTGTCAGGGTTTCTGTATTCCTTGAATCTCCTTACGAGTTCCATCTTTCATTCTATAATATATAACCTTTTCCTTACAATCCACCAATGTCCAGTGCTTCTCCAACCAATCCATGACAAGTAGCACATCATAGGATCCCAAGGGAAATATAGTCAAATGCACAGTTAGCTGTTGTTCACTAATTTCCAGCGTATAGTTTGGAATTTTGGCACAAACTTTTTTCTTTGCTCCAGTGGCTAACTGTACCAGCCATGGAGTTTTGAATTTCTAACTTTGTAACTTACATATTTCTAATAATTTGGGATTTACATAATTTAAACTTGCACCTGTGTCAACCAGAATAGAAACAGGTTGTGAAAGTAGCTTACCCTCCAACTCTATCATCGTTGGTTGGTAATCTGTTTGATGATCTTTCAATGTTGCGTTAATTCTGGGCATATTTCTAGCTACATCTCCCACTGTAGAGGCTTCTTGTAGATTAGCAACCGCTTCTCCCCTTTCCTGTTGTGGACAATCCCTATAATAGTGAGCCTCACCACACCCCTAGCACTATAGGGATGGTTTATGATTTTGTCCTTGGTCTGGCTTTCTGGAAGCTTTGGTGAGTTTATATTCTGCAGGCCACCGGGTTCTTTGATGGTTTCTGCCAAAATGCTTACTTACTGAACACCTTGCAGCATTTTTAAAATTATTGGTTCTACTTTTCTTGAAAATTGAGTTTCTTTTATGCTCTTTCTTTGATTGCCAGTTTTTACCCACCTCTCCTTTTGCCTTAGATTATTGATAACACATTCTTGCCTTTCGAATTGCCTCGTCCATGGTTCTTGGATTCACGATCTCAATTCGTCCCTTCATGTGAGTCGACAAACTACTTAGGAATCGTTGAACTTTAGATTTTTCGTCCCTTAGATAAGGAACGTAACGGAGTAAGGAGGTGAACTTGGTTATGTATTCATCCATCGTCAATTGACCCAATTTTAAATCGTGAAATTCTCTAGACTTTTCGTCATAGAAACGCTCAGTTAGGTAGTTATCTTTAAAATATTGCTAGAATGTGTCCCAATTCATGTCTTGATCTTCTATGTTGCGGACATTCTTAACCTCTTCCCACCATAATGTGGCCTTCTCCCTCAATTGGTAGATGACTAATCTGGCTTTAATATTGCTGCTATACTAGTAGACTTGAAAATACTTGTTCAACCATGCTTCAGCCACCTCCTCCGCTTCTCCATAAAATGTGGGTGGTTTTATCTTCTGAAACTCACCTTGCAGTTCTACTTTATGTTTCTTAGTTTTTTGTTGTTCTAACACATTACCCGACTCAACCTCATTGTAATTTCTATTTGTATTACTTCGCTGTGATTGACTTCTTTCACCAACCTAAGCTCTGTCATCTTCATTTTCTCATAGGGAACCCCATCTTTCTGTGTTTACCTCTTTCAAATAATTAAACAATAAGAAATAAATTGCAAAAAAAGAAAAAAGAAAAACACAAATGATTGACATCGACCATAGGAAAACTATCTCTTCCCTAGGAAAATTATTAAAACCCTATTAAATAATAAACAAAAATGGTTTAACCTCTCCTATCGTATCAAAATTACCTTAAAAAAACTATTACAGTGCCATGCAACAAAATACCTAAAAATTTCATGGCTAAGATAGTAGAATAATGCCACTTAGGATAATATTGAACGAATTAAGAAATTAATATTAACCCTCATCATCTATGTGGTTATTTATTTACTTGGAGTATCTCATTGACCTGTTTACCTGGCCATCAGACATCTTAGTAGATTATAGGTTCTCGACATCTAACCCCTGGCATAAAACAATGTCAATGGTAAGTAAAATGCATGTCTAGTGCAGCAAGCATACCCAGAATGACAGAATGTTTTCTCTCTATTTGAGAAAAGAAGAATCATTACTTTCTTTATCTTACCCAATTGAATGAATGAGGCAAAGTGGTGTACAAACATCTTTGGCACGTGTATTACTTTCTTGGGTCATCTTTGGTAGGAATCAAACCTGAGTTGGGTCATCTTCAATTGGAAAAACAACATTTGTGATAAGGAAAGATAAATATATAATCACGACTCAAATAAAACAAATCAAACCTACGTTGGGTCATATTCATTCCCTCCTGGCTAGCCCCATTTTTCCCTTTTTCACCTGTTTTGAATAATTAAGCAATAAGAAAGTTGTATCATCTTCATTCTGTCATGGCTACCCTATCTTTCCCTTTTCACCTGTTTTGAATAATTAAACAATAAGAAAGCGAATACCAAAAGAAATTGAAAAGTTGCATAAGGTTGATATCAACCATTGGACAACTATCACTGCCCTATCAAGAACACGGGTAAAGTAACTATTACGACTGTATGCAACATAAAACAAAAAATGCCATGGCTAAAAATGCAGACGTACAAGACAATATTGAACAAATTAATAAGTTAAAGTAGGTTAACCTTCATCTTTCATGGGGTTACCAGTTTATTTGAGGGATTTTTCATCTTTCAAAGGCAAGACTGTATACATGTCAGAGCTCCTAATCTAGGTCTCATAATTTTAATTTTAATTTATTTTTTTTAACTTGGGCATTGAGTGAAATCAATACTTACTTGGGCATTCTCACTTACCTATTTACCTGGGCCATATTCATCGAGAATAGTTTGTAGACATCCAACTGATGGCATTGAGCAAAATCAATCTTAAGTAAGAAATGAATCAAATAATTATCCTCCAGAATGATGTAAACCTTGATTATTATTTTATAAAATCAGAGTTCAATTTTTATCCATGGAAAAATAAAAACACTAAACTAACAAATGGTCGAATTGATAGAATTTGTATCCGCAGCGAGAAAGACAAAATGTTTTCTCTCTCTTTGACAAAAGAAGAATATCAAATTGAATGAATGCAACAAATGCGAAATGTACAAACGTCCTTTGGCACGTGTATTATTGTTCTGCCAGCAAACATTCAGTGGAAACCTTTTAAATATCGTGCTAGAAAGATTTGACAAACTATAAACAATTAAGAAACAAGTGAGAAAACAGGAGATATTCAGAAATTGAAGCTTCTCGTCCTAGATTCTCCTCCATGGCAAACCCTTCTCTTCCTCTGTTGCGAAATGATTAAGCAGGTTAAAACCAATGGGCAAAAACTGCTAATGAAAATAAAAGCACTATCTTTACTGTGAAACCCTTTGCGATTATTCCTCGGTTTCACTTTAATAAAGAAATAATGATTGAAAATTGTTGAACCACTTGGACTATTCATACCATCATCTACAAGACAGCTTTTGACTCAACAATTATATTACTATAAAGTAAACACTATATAAATAAAAGAAAACGAAAGAATACCTGCTCATCCATTCCAATGGATCAAGAATTTCATTTCTATCGATTCTTCTGCCCAACATAAGAGCAACAAAATAAAATTGCACAACAAAACAATGTAAACACTTTTAAAAATAAAAATAAAAAATTACTAATTACAATCCAAACGGGATGTTCTTCTCTATATAACAGAAACCAATAAAATGGCCTAGACAAACAATGCAAACACACTTTAAAAAAATAAAAATAAAAAAAAACTAATTACAATCAATACTGAAAACACAATCAAAATATTTTTTTTTAAAACCCAAAATGAATGACCATACAAGAGAGGAAATTAACTTGAAAAAAAACGAAAGCAAGAAAATGCAATGCCCAGGAAAGAAGAAAAGATAAAAAGATTAAAGTACTAATTACAATCCAAACGAGATGTTCTGCTCTACATAACAGCAACAAATAAAATGGCCTAGACAAACAATGCAAACACACTAAAAAATAAAATAAAATACTAATTACAATCAAAACTGAAAACACAACTAAAATATTTTTTTTTGTAAAACCCAAAATGAATGACCATGCAAGAGAGGAAATTAACTTGGAAAAAAACAAGGCAAGCAAATGCGATGCCCAGGAAAGAAGAAAAGATGAAGAGATTAAAGTGAGAATGAGTGAGAGATTGTCTTATTACGCCGAAGGTGTTCCTACTATGAGCTTTGCTGGATGAACAGTGCTCCCAGCCAATATCAGTGCTCCACCTATCGCCCTTCTGCCCTGTCAAAATTTGACACTTGGCAGCCATCCATCCCACCTGCTGTCCAATCGCTCCCACCCTCCTGCTCTCCGCTCCTTCCCTCGCGCGTCAGCGGCTTGGCGTCCGTGCTGCTGTCCCGTCGTCAGCTCCTTTCCAAATACAATTCGAATGCATTCCAGACTGTAGCCCGTCTTCTTATTCAGTCTTCTGTCATACTGCAGCAGGAAGCCACTGTCTTCATCTTCAAAGAGGCATGACTATGTTTCTGCCCTCCTTGCAAATCGCCTCATTCCTGTTGCAGAAATTGTCAATTCAGTTCCTGTAGAGAATTCAGGCTCACTTTCTCAAAGGATTCTACCTACTTCATTCTCGTCTAAGAATATTCATGGATCAAATATGATTAGGGATTCCACTCTACGACCAATTGGCTCAAATGGAGATCCTCAAAAACTTGACAGAGTCCAATATTTCGAAGGCAGAAGCTGTCTGAATACATTGAGCAGAGGAGATCCATCCATGGCACTGAAGAGTGCAAGGAATTCATGCAGGTCTGTATCTTGGGGAGGCATGGAATCTGTTAGCCGGGAAGACTTTACGTAGCCCACTAAAGTGCTAGAAGTTGAAAAACAAGTGAAACAAGAAGATTACCAACCAAGTCATGTGGATAAGAAAGTTTCAGAGAATGCTTCCGCAGCTACTTCTCTGGTGTCAGCCTCAGCTTCTGATGGAGCTAATGCAACTGGGTCTTCTACTTGTCTATCTTCTGGAACATCAGGCTCCTCTAGAAGCAGCGATTCCTATATTAAATCTGTTCGTTTTGGACATCAAACGAGTTCCAGAAGCGACCCTAGTAGCTTCCCAAGTTTTCCAGGACTAACCAGGCCGTCGGACAAAGGGAAGGATTTCCAGGATGGACTTATGGAAGACAATGGGCGAAAAAAGTTGATAGACAGCCATCGAGATATTTCCCAAAGGGTGAAGGTTCGACTTAAAAGATGGCCTCTATTCATGGTAGATTTCTGCAGATTTCTGCTACAAATAAGATTGTATAGTCTGTCTTGTGCCTAGAATAGACATTTTATATGTGTTTGGCTGCGCACACTGTCACCGGCAGTGGACCCATATTGAACTAGGGTTTGTCATGTGCTGAGAGGTTTCAAAAATCCTTAGAGGTGACAATCTCCAATTTAGGAGATTGGATAATGTCATTTGCACAAAAACTAGGAATGGGCAGTGACAAACTCAAGGGTTTTTGAAACCTCTTGGTCTATGGCACACGACTGACCAAGGATTAATATGAATTAGTTTCTAGTTCATCAGTATTTATATTCTGCATGCTACTTATTCTCTGAATCTTAGCCATTTCCAGTTATAATCTTTAAACAAGTGGTCATTAAGTTTGTTTCATCCAATGTACAAGAAAGACAATTAATAAAAACAAGTGTATGTTGTCGTAGCAGCAGAGGATGAAGATGTCTGGTTGTTTCTCCCCTAGTGCGAGCAACACTATCAGTTGCTGCTCTTCAAGAGCTGGAACTCATACAATCAATCACAACAGATATAGAGATAAACGGTCTTCTCTTTCAAACCGTCAAAAAATATAGGTAGATTTCTACTTTCCTCTTTGAAGTCTTAATAGCAAAAAACTATTTGTAATTATTGACAGTCATTATATGAAATTGTTTGGAGTGTCAATCCACACCTGAGCACAGTCATTCTTGTGGGCAGGTATTGCTAACTTGTCCCCTCCAAAGTATGGTAGTGACTAAGAATTTCCCAGCCCTATGTCTAAATGACAGATGTGGATTGAGGGAGGGTGTTGGAGTATCAAATCCACACCTAATACCATGTGATTGCCCTAACCATGTTTCAGCTGTAGAGTGACACTACACCGTTTCTCAAGCCACATCTGTCATTTAGTCATTTCAATCCAAGACCCCTTCTCAAGTCACCATGTCTCCAATTCCATGTGAAAACGTTGAACAAGTTACAAATAGAAACCAGGACCTGCCCCTGTTCTATCACTGCGATTTATGTACTCTGGATGAAGGGCAGTACAGTGTTCATGTGTCAATTGACATTCCGACATAAACAGAACCATTACAATCTCAAATTTCAAAGTTGTTAAAGCCAATATATTTACGCCAAAGGTGTTCCTACTATGAGCTTTGTTGGGATGAACAGTGCTCCCAGCCAATCTCAGTGCTCCACCTATCGCCCTTCTGCCCTTTCAAAAATTGACACTTGGCAGCCATCCATCCCACACGCTGTCCAATCGCTCCCAACCTGGACCTTCCATCTGTTAGTGATCATCTCAACCATTCAAAAGTGCAAGCATTTTATTCTTGTGCATTTTTTTGTTAACGCCTTGATAGTCAAGGGGATTGTTAAAAGTAATTAAATAATATATAAAATTTGAATTTATATATTTATTTTATTTTTAATAATTACATGCTATGATAAGAAAAGATTTCAAAACCAAAAAAAAGAAATAATAATAATAATAATTAAATAAATAAATAAAATATGAATAAATAAATAGAAATAAAATAAAATAAAGATAAAATTACAATTAAAAATAAAATAGATAAAAAAAAAAAATCTTACTTGCAAAAATAAGAATAAAATAAATAAATAAATAAATCAATAGAAACAAAATAAAAAAAAGATTAATAAATAAAATGAAATAAAAATAAAATTACATAAATTACAACTTAATAATATTAAATTAAAAATTAATATTTTTATTAAAATAAATATATATATTTAAAATTCAAATTAAGTATTTGAAAAATATGTTTTGAGATATGGTCTTATGACTTGTACCGTTCTTGTTATGGTTTGAGCTCCTTCCCGCACGTGTCAGCTCCTCCGCGTCCGTGCTGCTATCGCGTCGTCCACCTTCGGCGTCCCATCGGGTCATTTATTAAAATGACCAAGTGCTAGTATATTCTCTATTAGCTTTTTGGGAAGGGAGTGGTCATGGCATCAACATCCCACTTTCATTTTGACTTCCATGCCAAATTTGAGTTACTAAAAATGAAAAAAAAAACCGCATTATTTTTATTTTTCCCAACCTTTATCCTGCTTTGTTTAATTTTATCACATAACATATATTTCATTATTAAAAACCCTTCTCGCCTGAAAGAGAAAAAAACCAACTTTGAATCCCTCTCTTGTAAATATTGCACAAGCTTGGTTTTTATTTGCAACCTTTGTGACCTCTGTCCGGCCTTGGTTGATGAATATGTTTCTCGGAACACGAAAAATCAAAAATCAAAATAGATGCTGGCAGGATATTTAGTGAACGAGGTTGAAAAAGGGAGTGGGTCTTTTTCTTTTTTTAATCCAAATTAAATATATGTTTTGATTATGGAAATAACCTTGTTTTATTTAAGCTTTTGTATTTTAAATTTTCTTAGGATTCAAAGTGAGTAATTCAGATTTATTTTAAAAATTAAAATGTATATTTTTATTTTTATTTATATTAATTATTAAAATAAATTTATAAATTGAAATAGAGTGTTTTTTATATAGTAAAATTTCAATGCAAATTTATTAAAAGTGGAATAATTAAAAATATTTAAATGATAGTTGGTAGATTTTCTATTTATATTACATTTATTTTTATTTAGATATAAATGTTATAAAAAAAATGATAAATATTTAAATGATAATGGGTAGATTTTCTATTTATATTACATTTATTTTCATTTAGATATAATGTTATACAAAAGAAAAATTTCTAACCTAGTTTAATTTAGTAACAAGTGCTACATGGTAGCTATTACTTGCTGCTTAATTTAAATATAGAAATGTTGCAATTTGATAAATAAATGATGGAATTTTGAATATATATCAAAGTTAATAATGATTGCCTTTATTATTAATTAACAATATAAATTTTATATTAGTTCATAAGAAAGTTAATATAAGTTATTAATTTTTATCTATATAACGAGTCTTTCTATGCCTCATCTCGCTAAGTAAAACTCAACTTATAAGCTTCCAAAGTTGAAGTGTTAAAATTGTCATAGTTCTGAAAAAATGTTTGCCTAAGCCACAAATAAGAAAACTTAATTAAAAATTCTAATCCTATTTAACTACACAATTATCAATTAATTACAATTATAAAATTAATTAATTATATACAAATTAATAAATTAATTTACAAACTAATTACAATTATATCATAATTGAAATTAAATTAACTAAAATTAAAATTATTTATTTGATATTTAAAACTCATGACACACATGTCAAGTGGTTATTGGTCCCAAGTGAATGGGCCTAGTGGCTTTTCGTTCAACGTATGAGCCAATTCAATATCTTGGTTCCTAAATATAACGTGGTTTTAGTGTACTTTGGCCCCTAGATACTACGTGGCCCATGGGTATTGTTGTTCTTTCGCTAATTTTTATGCGATCTTTAACAGAGAAAAGGTGATATTGACTGAGAAAAACCTTTGTAATCACATCATCAACTTTTATGCTGCAAGTTCTGTATAGGCATGTATTGCTGTATTTTTGCTTTCATTGGTTGTATTTTGATCTGACCGTTGTTAGTTGTATCGATGATCTGATTGCATTGAAGGCTTGAGTGGCTTGAGATTGGTGGAATAAGTATCCAACATTTAATGAGAAAAAACTGATATATGTATTGCAGAGGTCTATTTACAGGCATTTAAGATGATGGTGTGTTCCATTAATCTCAATTTCTGCACTACTCCGAGTTATGTGAGCTGCCACCTCTGACAAGTGACAGTTCAAAAGTAGGCAGCAAGCACAAAGCATTTGGCAATAAGAAGTGAAAAATATTAACTAATCAGAGATAAGAAAAATAGATTTATATAATATAAATAAATAAATAATAAATATAACTAAAGTTAAACTATGTTACAAGTATAGATTTTTTAAATCACAAGTAAATTAATGTGACATCAATAGCAAAGCTATTGCAATATGCCGCGGGTATAATAAGTATAGACTTAAATAATAGGTAAAGTTAGTTTATGAATAATCTAGAGCCTTTAATTAATATTGGTAATTAGTTGGTTTTGTTTCAAGTTAACTAATAGTCTTTATTATTGTATGTGGCAATCATTGTAACTAATAATTTAATCTTAATATATTGAGAGTCTTTAATTAATATAAGTGATTATCTCGTTTTGTCTTAAGTTAGTTAATAGTCTTTATTATTGTATTTGGCAATCATTGTGATACAATAATCCTAGTATATTAATTTTACAACATGTAAATAGATTTAACACTAGTGATTAGTTGACTGTCTTAAGTTAGCTAATAGTCTTTATTATTGCATGTAGCTATCGCTATGGCATAATAATCCTACTTATGTAAATAGATTCAATAAAACATAAATAAAAATAAAACTCAACAAATGTGATATTAGGCTAATTGATATTATTTTATTAATGAAATTGATAGACGCCTTATATCATTGTAACTCATTGCATTTATAATTATGGATTAAAATGTCATACACTTTTGATTTCTTATTGTCATCATTAATAAATTCAAGCCAATTTAGTATTAAATCAATGTCATTTTACAAATAAACAAAAATCAACTTTAATAATAATAATAAAAGAATTTAATGAAATTTAATATTCATTTCTAAATAGTTATTTTAATGAAATTTAACATTCCTAAATTTCTAAAATAGTTATTTTAATAAGCAATAACATTCCCAATTTCCTAAATAATTATTTTAAATTCCTTTACAAATTGCTACTTTACTTCCATTTAGCAAAACTTTAAACCCATTTTTTATGGGGCTAGCCACTTACCTAAGTAGAAAATACAAAAAGATGACTGCACCTCGGCCAATTTCAACAAAAATGAGTGAAAATATCCCACATAAACCCCTACTCTCTTTCACTCACAATGTAAGTACAAAAGGACCTAGCGTCGTGTCCTCTTTTTCGTGCAAAAGGCTAAACAAAATATTCTTCCTCCTTCACCAAGTATCCTTTGTCCTTTCTCCTATAATTCAACTTTAAAACATTTGTGAGAGAGAAAAATAGATATATAATCACTATTCAAATAAAATCATCGCTACCATGTGTAAAAAATTTAAATCGTGTGAAATAATAAATAAATAAAAAGAGTTTAACCCCTCATGCCCTATCAAGAATACGGTAAAACAATTGTTATGGCTCCATGCAACCAAATAAAATAAAATGATATGGTGCAAACATAAGAACAATATTGAACAAATTAACCAATTAATATTAACTCTCACACTCTACCGGGTTACCTGTTTACCTCGGGCATTCTCATTCTCCATAAATATAGGTTATAAACATCCAACGGATGACATTGAGCAAAATAAATCACAAGTAAACGAGAAATGATCGAATTGATAGAATTTGTACCTGCAGAGAGGCAACCGAAAATCATTGAATGATTTTTCTTTCCTTGAAAAAAAAATCGATATCTTACCTTACCAAATTGTATAAATGCAGCAAAATGTACGAATATCCTTTGGCACCTGTATTATTGTCCTGCGTGTTGTTCCACCTGTCTAGATTCACTGCAGACTGTTTAAATACCGTGTTTGAAAGGTTTGACAGACAAACTCAGCATCTGCGGCGTATTTAGACGGATAGACAAAAAAAAGAAATAAGTAAGAAAACAAAAGACAGTTTCAGAAACCGAAATTTCTAGTGTTATGTTAACCCTCCATGGCGAACCCTTCTTTTCAGTTGTTGCAAAATTAGTAGGCAGTTCAAAACCATTAAACAAGAATTGCCAAATAAAATAAAAGCACTAACAATAAGGTGAAAGCCTTTGTGATTTTTCCACAACCTCACTATTATAAATAAATAATGAATTAAAACTGTTAAAAAATGGGTTTTTATTTATTTATTTTGTAAACAAATAGAACTTCAGTAGCAAAGAAAAAAAATACTCAGTCCCAAGGGAGATGCGCATGTTAAATAAAAACAAAACAGAGCAGTATCAAAAAAGACCAAGCAAGACCCGAAAACACCATATAACAGAGCAGTATCAAAGAAAACCAAGCGAGACTGGAAAATTCAACTTGGCTAAGCCTAGTTAGAAAACTAAAAAGATCAATGAAAAATTGGGGATATATGCATAGCCATTATCTACCATGCTACTTTTGATTGTACAATTTTATTAGTAAAAACCATATATATTGAAAAACAAAAGCAAACATGCTTCAATGTATTAAAAATATGGTTTGTAACATTCTACCATATACATGCTCATTAAAAAAAATTTAGCTTTACAGTTTTACATCCAATCATATTCGAATTATACACTCACTTGCAACAGAATCCCACTTATTTCTTATGCAATCAACGTATCACAATACATCTTAGCAGTGCTACACCTTCGTCAAAACAAGGTATATTTAATTATTAACTCATAAGGTTTTGGCACATTTTTCCTGGTTTTCGAGGACGTTACATGTCAACAAATCTTGCTTGGTTAAATTGTGATTGTCCGTCCTATCTCCTTTATTACGAAACGACCATCAGATTTGGTTGATAAGTACTATGCATTCATAGCACCTATTATAATTTTGATTAAATTTAACGTATTGCTAGTTTTGCTATTATTATGAAAATCTTGCAATGGTATTTTGATTAATGTAATCTGCACAGTCTGGCAAGCTCACCTCCAGTAGATAGCTCTGAGCTCCTCTCGTCGTTGATCTGCATAGGCTTGGAATCCAATGGTCATACTTGTTTTAGGATTTGTTCTCATTTGGGGTAATGACTACCCTAACCCTAACCGCTTCCCATTCATCGAGCCCTCCATCGCAGAGCTCTACGAGTGGGTCTTGCTACCGTTGTGTCAAACCTCCAACTGGGTTCTCCGTTCCAGTTTTTCTTTCAATGCAGACGATAAGTAAATACTAAAACATTTTCGGCTCCCATAAAATCTTGGTATATTTGTTGTGGGTCGTTTTTCTTTCATTATGAGAGTTCACTGGGGTTCTTCCTTCACACAGTTTATAGTCTTCTGGTTAATATCGATTTCCCAGTTTATTCTATTGCTCAATCACTACTTGTCTCTAAGTTTTTATTTTCGTTTTGCCTCGAACGTAGCAGTGGTTCGAGCTCATCCTCTGGGTGGAGCACCACGGCTTCTTAATTGTGCCTCAGGCAAAGCTCACAGGTAAGTGGTGACTTAATTTGAAGTGTATGCGCTAATTTAAATGTTGCATATCTATTTCCATCTAACTGCAATGTATTGACCCAATTTTTTGTGGTTTACTTGCAGATTAGCACTTCTGTTTTCCGCGAAGTGATTTACACAGGTAAGGCTACCCTACTTATGTTTATCCCTACATTCTGCATTTTGGGTGGTTTTGTTTCCAGTTTATCTGATGCTTTCCTCTTTTCACCTTTATGTGTAGGTAATCTCTTAGCTCGGCACTGTAGGTGACAACGCTTGGAATGCTCGATTCCGGTTTTCTACTGATCGATTTACCTGCTCCACCAGGTACCCTTCTCTGCTACAGGTTTTTTCACGGGTATCCCAAATGCAACGTTTCAATCTTGAAGCTCGGGCTTTGCTATGAGGCTTTCTGCCCCATTCTGTTTTCCTTTTATCATTATTTGAATTCCACAGGCTTTGCCCATTTTGAGCATGTCGTAGACAAATAAAACAGTGGTAATTTGTAAAATTTCATTCCTACGTAATTTTATATCTGGCTCTTTGGCACTTGACTTTTGAGTCTCGGAGTTTAGTCTATGGCTTATTTTAGTGAGTTTCCCACTCTATTCCTCACTAGGTGAGGCGAACTTGATATGTGTCATGGTTGCGGCGAGATAGTTTGTACCAAAATCTTTACATGTAAACATGAACAGTGGCTTAGTTATTTTCCAACATTCGTTTACATTTACTATTATGCTACCATTACTTTGGTCTATCGCCTTATTCATTTATGCTATCTCTAGGTTAGGAGTAACGTTACATTAATACGCTATTTCCAATTGTAGGAATTTAAAGATGCAATAGAACTCTATTTCAATGATAGGAATAAAGACAGTATTTTGTTGCTTTCAAGAATAGATATAAAGAACTGAATTTTACCATTTCAAGGATAGAATAAGAGATACAGTACTTCACTATTTCCAGATTAGTACAATTGCTTCTTTCCAACACTATGTTTGCAATTACATTTTTAAACAGTTCAGTAATGGTTTTAACAATGGTTTCAGTTCTTGGATTTGCATGTGTCTTTCACATATCTCTATTATTGTAGTGACATTCTCTGTACGATGCCCTCTCTCTCAAGCATCCTATTGTCTGGAATTCATTATACAAGCTTTAGCTTGTTCTACTGTTGCCTACAGATTCTTCTTTTCTGTGATTTAAGGTTCTGAATTTACTTTTATTTCTGTTTAAAATGAAATGTCCCAACCATTTTGTTCGTGTTTATCATAGTTGCAGAGAACAACCAACTCGGAGCCTTCGTCTCGATTTCACTGTGTTTACAGTTCTCTGTTTTATAGTTGCTAAAAGAGAGTTAGTTTATAACTTCATTCGATATCTAGGTTTTGATTAATTCTAGTCATACCTTTGTTTACCACATGCTTTGAGTACATTAAGAGAAATTGTCTGGGAACCTTATTTATTTTAAGAGAATACACAAAGGTTTCCTCATCTCATAAATGAAATACAGTAACACCTACAGACCATTAAAAATATAACTAATTTCTCATTCATAAATCAAAACTCTGTTTCCCAATCACTGGTATACTTATCTATCTTCCAGATACTGCTGATGTTGTCCTCCCTACCTTGAGAGGCAATTACATCCTCATCTCTCCCCCGTGCTCCACTCCTTCGTTATTTGAGTTGGCAAAGGTTCCGGAAGGGACCTCGGGACTTCTAGTCTAGTACTCTACACCGAGAATTTCAAGAATCTGAGTAATTCCACTGGTCACTACCAGCTCAGGAATTATTCTCTCTATTTCCTTTTCCAGTTACTGAACAGAACCCCTCTTCTTCATTGGGATATGCATTTATCCTCAGAGGACAGGGTAATTGTTTGAACTGTTTCTGTTCAACTTCTTCTCAGTTCTTGGAATACTTTTACCATTAGTCTTTTACTTTTTATGAAACCACTTCCATAACTAATGTCCCTTCTAGGTGGAAAACCTGATACATCCTCTGGAAACACATCCATAAAATCTTACACTACCAAGATGTTTTCCATCATCAGAGTCTTTTCCTTGGAATTAGTAAAACCCACTTGAATGGTATATATCTGACATCCCTTCCTCATGCACTTACTCATTTGAGAGGTTGTAATAAGACGCAACTGTAGGGGTTTCTTTATTCCTTGAATCTCCTTATGAGTTCCATATTTCATTCTATAATATATAACCTTTTCCTTACAATCCACCAATGTCCAGTGCTTCTCCAACCAATCCATGCCCAGTAGCACATCATAGGATCCCAAGGGAAATATATTCAGATCCACAGTTAGTTGTTGTTCACTAATTTCTAGCATACAGTTTGGAATTTTGGCACAAACGTTTCTCTTTGCTCTAGTGGCTAACTGTACTAGTCATGGAGTTTTGAATTTCTAACTTTGTAACTTACATATTTCTACTAATTTGGGATTTATATAACTTAAACTTGCACCTGGGTCAATCAGAATAGAAAAAGTTGTGAAAGTAGCTTACCTTCCAACTCTATCATCGTTGGTTGGTAATATGTCTGACGATCTTTCAATGTTGCATTAATTCTGGGTATATTTCTGGCTACATCTCGTACTGTAGAAGCTTCTTGTAGGTTAACAATTGCTTCTCCCCTTACTTGTTGTGGACAGTTCCTATAATAGTGAGTCTCACCACACCCCCAGCACTATAGGGGTGGTTTCTGATTTTGTCCTTGGTCCGGCTTTTTGGAAGTTTTTGTGGGTTTATATTTTATAGGCCACCGGGTTCTTTGATGGTTTCTACCAAAATGTTTACTTACTGAACTCCTTGCAGCATTTTTAAAATTACTGGTTCTACTTTTCTTGAAAATTGAGTTGCATTCATGCTCTTTCTTTGATTGCCAATTTTTACCCACCTCTCCTTTTGCCTTAGATTGTTGATAACACATTCTTGTGTTTCAAATTGTCTCGTCCATGGTTATTGGATTCACGAACTCAATTCGTTCCTTCATGTAAGTCGACAAACTACTTAGGAACCGTTGAACTTTAGATTTTTTGTCCCTTAGATAAGGAATGTAACGGAGTAAGGAAGTGAACTTGGTTATTTATTCATCCATCATCAATTGACCCAATTTTAAATCGTGAAATTCTTTAGACTTTTCGTCATAGAAATGCTCAGTTAGGTACTTATCTTTAAAATATTGTTGGAATATATCCCAAGTCAAGTCTTTAAGATTGTTTCTATACTAGTAGACTTGAAAATACTTCTTCATATTTATTATCCATGCTTCAACCACCTCCTTTGCTTCTCCATCAAATGTGGGTGGTTTTATCTTCCGAAACTCACCTTGCAATTCTACTTTATGTTTCTTAATTTCTCGTTGTTCTGACACATTACCTGAGTCAACCTCATTGTAATTTCTATTTTTATTACTTCGTTGTGATTGACTTATTTCACCAACCTAAGCTCTGTCTTCTTCATTTTCTCATAGCAAACCCCATCTTTTTGTGTTTACCTCTTTCAAATAATTAAACAATAAGAAATCAATTGCAAAAAAAAAAAAAATGAAAAGCACAAACAATTGACATCGACCATAGGACAACTATCGCTTCCCTAGGAAAATTATTAAAACCCTATTAAATAATAAACAAAAACAGTTTAACCTCTCTCGTTGTATCAAAATTACCTTAAAACAACTATTACAGTGCCATGCAACAAAATACATAAAAATGTCATGGCTAAGATAGTAGAATAATACTACTTAGGATAATACTGAGCGAATTAAGAACTTAATATTAACCCTCATCCTCTATGTGGTTATCTATTTACTTGGAGTATCTCATCGACCTGTTTACCTGGGCCATCAGACATCTTAGTAGATTATAGGTTATCGACATCCAACTCCTGGTATAAAACAATATCAGTGGTAAGTAAAATGCATGTCTACTGCAGCAAGCATACCCAAAATGACCGAATGTTTTCTCTCTATTTGAGAAAAGAAGAATCATTACTTTCTTTATCTTACCCAATTGAATGAATGAGGCAAAATGGTGTACAAGCATCTTTGGCACGTGTATTACTGTCTTGGGTCATCTTTGGCAGGAATCAAACCTGAGTTGAAAAACAACATTTGTGATAAGGAAAGATAAATATATAATCACGACACAAATAAAACGAATCAAACCTGCGTTGGGTCATCTTCATTCCCTCCTGGCTAGTCCCATTTTTCCCTTTTTCACTTGTTTTGAATAATTAAACAATAAGAAAGTTGTGTCATCTTCATTCTGTCGTGGCTACCCCATCTTTCCCTTTTCACCTGTTTTGAATAATTAAACAATAAGAAAGCGAATACCAAAAGAAATTGAAAAGTTGCATAAGGTTGATATCAACCATTGGACAACTATCGCTGCCCTATCAAGAACATGGGTAAAGCAACTATTACGGCTGTATGCAACATAAAAAAAAAATGCCATGGCTAAAAATGCATACATACAGGACAATATTGAACAAATTAATAAGTTAAAGTAGGTCAACCTTCATCTTTCACAAGGTTACTAGTTTATTTGAGGCATTTTTCATCTTTAAAAGGCAAGACTGTATACATCAGGGTGGTGTGCGGCGGCAGTGAATTCAAATGGTCGTTCTGGGGGGATGATTGCCATATGGAATCCGAACAGGGTTGCTTTTAAGGCATACAGTTTCTTTGGTGGTATTTTGCTTTCGGGTCATCTAAGGGGTTTCAAAGGCACTTTCAACTTGATAAACATTTATGCTCCATATTCAAACAGGATTGCCTTCTGGAATAGAATGTTGGCCGCGGGTATGCTCTCACTTCCAAACTTGATATCGATGGGTGATTTTAACTCCTCACTGCATGGGGACAAAATATGGGGCAGCAATGCTCGCCTGGACCCCATTTCAAGTTTTTTGAATGATATGTTCAGCTCTCAGAGGTTAGTGGATGTCAGGCCGAGCCCTTTGACGCCCACTTGGACCAACTAGAGGGCGAGGGTAAATTTTATAGGTAAAAGGCTGGACAGAATGATGGTCAAGGATACTATGATGGAGATTTTGGGGGATCCCAGATCCTCTATCTCGGCATCGGACATTTCGGATCATATGCCGATATTATTGACTTGGAACATATGCGGGGAGATCAAAGGGCGACCTTTCAAATTCAACCGTATATGGTTGGAAGATGTTGATTATGCGAAGCTCGTTATGGGGATGTGGAAGGATGGTGGGGATGTGGCTGGGCTCTCAGGCTGGGAGCGCTTTCATTACAAGTTACAAAGATTAAGGTGGCTTCTGTTAGCCATCAATATTTTTCACCTGTTGTTGATGACTAAAATTCCTAGCTGAGTTTTCTAGAAGTTGATCTCCATATGTCAATTTGTCATCTAGAAAACCCCCATGAAAACTTTTTTTCCTTCTTACCTTTCAGTTCGCCCATGATGAAATGAAACCTCATTATCGAATCCTACCTAGCTTCAGCCATACTAGTATACCCATCAGCTCTAAAAGGACAATCCAAGTCTGTTAAAAAAACCTCCCCTAAGTTAGGAAGTGGCGCTTTAAGACATTTCACCCTTGGCAACCATCAAAGAGCAAAAAACCTCCATTTGCATTAGACCAGTCATAAAAGACCTCCCAATTTGCTAATGAAGTTAGTCACAGCCCTAAGTCGTGCCACTTATACGCCCCTAAGTCTCAGCAATGCAAAGACCATCATCTCAAGCTGATTTTAGGTGTTTTACACTGTTTATGGATTTTACAAGCACAGGAAACATGTCAGCGTCTCAGAAGACAACTCTTGGCTCCTCATGAGAAGACAGCTGCTTCTCAATGTGATCATGAGCCTGAGATACATCTACAGGGCAAAGAGAATCTCTCATCAAGCTCCTGCAACTTCATTCATCCTGAAAAGACAGTAGAAGAAAAACAACACTATCAAACAGACTTGTAATCTGTCATGGCTAGGAACCTCCTTCATCTATAAGCAGAGGGTTTTAAGGCGCCTCCTTCATCTACAAGTAGAGGGCGATGGCCAATGTTGACTTGAAGAATTGCAAACTGACTGTAAGGCATGTTTGTTTTAAATAAGCAGTAACACAGCAACTAGGGTTTTCTGAAGCAAAGTAATGATTGCAGGCAGAGGTAAAATCAGTAGTGTTTTATTAAAATTTGTTTGCTTGCCATCATATATAAGAGGAACCCTTGCCAAGCATGCTTATCAAACATCATCAGACATTTTTCCAAGAGAAAAAGGCCTCCTTCATTCATAAGCAGATGGCCAGGGCATTAATTGATTTCAAGGTCTGTTTGATCAGAGAAACAAGGTAAGAGACCAAAAGGAAAGCAGGGGTACCACTGCAATCCAAAGAGGTCAAGTTATCTCTTAACAAGTTTTTTCCAAAAAGCAGTTTGCAGCTCCAACAAAACAAAATATTGAAGAAGTGGTTGAGGAGTTGTGTCACTACACAGGCAAATGATATGGTAAAGATTATGTTTCAAAGGACTTTGATCCTCCTGCTCATAAGAGGATGCTTTCAAAAAACTCATCACAGTGGACAAAAGGCAAAGTACCTTTGGTTTTCCAAAGACAGATTGTTCCTATAACAAAGGACCCAAGACACCATGCTGGTATACTTTGAGCAGATGAAAGATTGTGAAAAAAGCGCCTTCTTAGACAGAGGATGATCAAACATAGGTGGGTGAAACTGCATTTTTGCACCTATAGTCAAGATTCATTTCACAATGGGCATCATTAACTCCAAAGCGAAATGTAAGTTTATGTTGCAAAAGGAAGAAAACATCCTCTTTCCAAATGACAAAGACAGGTATGCCTTTCAAGCACCAGAGGTATAAAAGATTTTGAAGTGGCATTTAGGCTTCCTATTCAGCATAAAGGCATCATAAATAAATACAGAGGATTATAAGAGTACAAGAAAGATCATAATATGTGTTTTGAGTCCTAGGACTAGGTAAGGGTAATATGAGCATGCCACTGTCAAAAAGGAGGTCCCTTCACACATTGTTACAACGGATGAAAGAGTTTAAGTGAATGCCACTGAAGCAGTGTACCCACAGTCAAAAAGAGGCTCAAATATCTGATCTTAGCAAATACAAAAGGATAGTAAAATTTTCATGGTTGTTGAATCATAATACCTCTGCCACAGCAAAATTAGGGTTAAGGAGCGCCCGGGCAGTTTGTTTCAAAATGATTTTATGATCAAACAGAGATGATATTTACAAACTTGAGAGAGGTTTTTGTCCCTCATAGGTTCAAAAATAAAAACCTCCTTCAGTTTCTACACAGGTATCATGGTTTGTGAGAAACGTGAAAAATTCAGATGTCACGGGAGAATTTCTGCACCAGGATTCATCATTTTGACCAGTGATGGGACAGTCAGATTTTGAACAACCAAATTGACTCCAAATGAAAAAATTAAAATTTTTATGGAAATTAGACTTCCATAGATTTCCGATGAGCCATCTCAGGCCAAATTCCGACAATAGAAGGCATCCAAAAGTAGCCTGCAATCAACGCTATGTTTTTCTGCACCAGCATTCACCATTTTTTACCAGTGATGGGATAGTCAATTTTGAACACCAAAATGGACACCAAATGAAACAAATCAAGAATATTTGGAAATTATACTTCTCTATCTTTCCAACGAGCCATCTCAGGGCCCAATTCCGACACCGGGAAGGCCTCCAAAAGTGGCTTACAAACAACACTATGCATTTCTGCACCAGGATTCACCAGTTTTGACCAGTGTTGGGAGAATGAATTTTTGAACAACCAAATGGACTCCAAATGAAAAAAATTCAAGTTGTTCTGGAAATTATACTTCCACAGCTTTCCAACGAGCCATCTCGCGCCCAATTTGACACAGGGAAAGGCCCAAGGTGGTTTCAAGTTGCGCGAGCGCTCACATTACCTGAAATTTCCAAAGGAATGAACTAGTCTTGCATCCTGTATGCTTGGCAAAATCACCTAAAAACCTTCCAAGTCTTTTTCCAGAGCTTCTCAAACTTGTCAACAATGGATGCCATCGTGTTTCAAGGTATTTAAGTGCCTCTTCAGTATATTCAAATTTCTAAAGGGTAATCATATGCTTCATGCATCAAAGGCTAAATAATTAGTGAAAGGGGTGAGGGTCTCTGTTAGGAATGTTAAAGTAGTTTGTTGAAAGGGTGTTGAAGCTTTATTAATGAGAAAATCCCATTAAACTGGCCTCAATCAGTATTGAAAGGAGAGATAGGGTTTTGAAAGTTTAAACAATGGGTCTATCTTCAAAGAGCAGAAAATCATGATGTAAATGTTTTCCATTTCAAAAAAAATCTCCTCTGTGAGGTAAAAAGATCAAATACCACTGTTTCCTTTTGACCACAAAACAAATTGCATTAGGTGCAGTTGTCATTACCATTTGCAGGCATGTGTAAAAATTTGTGAGTGAAAGGCATTGTTTTGGAAAGGGCAAAACAATAGGCAAGCTCTCAACACAGTGATCATCAGATGAGTTTTTGTGAAGGACAAAAAGCAGTGTTGTGACCTCCCATTCCGTGAAGCATAATCAGCAAGTAAAACTACTATTTTCACGCAGGGGTGTTGTCAAAATGAAATATGAGGGACATTAGAGTTCAAAGAAGGTAGTATTGATTGCGAGGAATTTTTTGTTTAAAGCTACAGGATTTTTGTTACCACATCAAAAACACAACATGCTCTGTCACATTATCCTTTAACACAGTGACTGTTGATTGTGTAAATCCACTGTGGTTGACTGTAGTTATGGTGTTAAATTGGTCCAGTTTCCCGACAAGAAGAAAGCAGTATTTTGTTGAAAGGGGGTCTATATGGTTGAAGTGCTACAGGATTCTATATGACCAATCAAAAGCAAAATAAACTCTGTCCTTTAAGCACAAGTAACCTTGGACTGTGTTTTGCCTTTTGATTAACTGTGTTTACATGGATAAACATATATTGGTGAGCTGCATACGAGGGGGTCAATCTTTTGACCAAATAGGAGTTTATTGACATTGGACTGCTACAGGTTTTTGTTACCACATCATAAGAACATTTCAAACTCTGTCACCATATCTATAAACAGTGATTTTTGCTGTGTGGATATCCTTTGTTTAAAACTGTGATGTAGTGTTGAATCTGTTGATGAAGTGCCTACAAGGAAAAAGAAAGTTTTGAAGCTAAGAAGATGGTGTTTGGCCTTCTTCTAAAAAGGGACAAAGGTGTCTTATGTCCTCAAAACGTCGCAGGGCAGGGTGACCTTGTCACTATACACAAAAAATCCACTTGATTGTCTATCTTCATTTCACTTTGTTTTTTTAAAAGTCTGCTTGTGGATATTGGTTGATTGCATATCAAAGGTTGGGAAGGCCACATTTTGAAGAAACAGGGGTCTTGTATCAAACAGGGACATTTTAAGCAACATCCAAGATCATTGTTGCCTTACCAAACAGTGTTTAACCTTTCATAAAGCAGAGTTAGTGAGGAATATGCCACTATAATTCGAAGGTATTGTCAAAACTGGGTATGATGAACAGTGAAGCATAGGAAAGGCAGTGTGTTTTGATTGAAAGGAGTGTATTATATTTGATTACTACAGGTCTTTTTGTGTTCACATCAAAAACACCAAGGCCTCTGTGACCTTTGTCCAAGCTCAGAAAATCAGTTAACTGTCTATGTATTTTAAACTAACTGTGGGTTTATCTTTAAAAATTATTTGGTGGAATGGCACACAGAGAAAGGACAAGGTTTGGAGGGAGAAGGAATCTTATACCCAGGGAAGGCATCACACCCAACATTTGAAACCATGGTTACCTTCATCAAAACAGTGATTGACAGAGAAGGTAGAGTTTTTCTTAGCAGCATGAAGATGATCAAACAAGTTAACAGGCTAAGACAAGGCTGTCCAAGAAAAGCTAAAGGAGGTTAAAGGGAAGCGCCCGGCACGAAGAAAGAAAAAGGACACATCAGAACTTGACATTTTGGCTTCAATTTCGGAGCATGTTTCCAAGGACCCTTGACGGTCATGCACACCAATTTTGGGCCCATTTTGACATGTTTTGGTTTTTTGGCATTTTTGAGTTTTTGGTCAAAAACTCATAAATTCGCCATTTCATTTTGAGGATTCGACAAAGGAGGAGGATGCTATCATTAGATGCCATAATTTCATGAGCACATCCTCAACAATTTTAAGGAGAT
The DNA here is from genome assembly GCA_034641835.2 of Pinus albicaulis. NCBI lineage: Eukaryota > Viridiplantae > Streptophyta > Pinopsida > Pinales > Pinaceae > Pinus > Pinus albicaulis. The sequence goes on from CM076569.1 coordinate 501,032,417, forward strand.
TTGGAGATCTTTTGCCCCTTCAAAACGGCGAAAAAGGCTCGCATTTTGCACACTCTGCCTGGTCTATCAGCAGACTGTAATTTTCTGGCTTTTTACACACAGGTGCAGATTTAGAGGACTTTCCAACATCAGATTGGGGAAATTTCAATTGCGCCGAAAAGTAGACACTTAGAGATTTCCAACGAGCTATCATGAGCCTCGTTTCGACACCGGGAAGGCTACCAAATGTTTCCGGCAAGTCAAGGGACCTTTTGCTGATGAAAATTTGAAGTATTTTTGTAATTTTTGAACCTCTAAAATCTACTTTTTCCAAATGTGCGTTTAGCTATTTTTGCACTTGGAAAATGATGCAAAGTCAATTTAATTCTCTTTTTTAGTATTTTTTAGATATTTTATGAGATATTTTGTGCTTTGGGCTTTGCAAAGCCTCAAGGACAAGTTTAGATATTTTGATTAGGCCAATGAGGATGCAAGTTGAACCATGAGGTTTTCCTCACTTGAGCCTATTTATTCCACAAGCTCTCATTTGTAAACAAGGCTGAACTTGAGAAGATAAGCAATATATTGGTCATATGAGCTTTGAAGGAAATACTTGTGTTATGCTTTGGATTGACTCTTGGATGTTCTTGGATGAATGAAGAAGGATTGTTGATGGATTCCATGACTTGGTAGAATGGTATAGTGTCTCTTTCTATGTTGTTGTCTTCTAGTTTTCATTCATGAATACATGTTTCTTGCTTGCTATAGATCAGTAGAGAACAAATTTGAGATCTGCCCTTGGAGGTACCTCAAGTTTCCTATTTCTTCATAGCTTTCATGTTTTCTTCCTCCTTAGTCATACTAAAGAATTCTTAACTGCTCTTTAGTAACTTGAGGATATTGTTGCTTATTTCATTAATGGTTTTATGCTAGCTAAGTATGACTTATGGTACGCCCTGCTTACCAATGGCCAGCCATAACTCCATCCATGAAATTTCTCTTTGATTAATTAGATTATCATCTTGTTGAACCAAGGAGGCCTAGTTTCGATCTAGCCCTTTGTCTAAAACTATGAAAGCTTGTTTGTCAAAGTGCCCAATAACTTAAAGACTGTGTTTAGGCATTTCGGCATAGTATTTTGAGTTGTTAGTCTGTCTTATGTGTTTTCCCCAAAGTCTGATAGCCATTTCCCGAAGTTAGAGAGTTATACTCCTCTATGCATGGCTTAAATGTTTGTTTCTATGTATTGATTAGCCTATAGTTACATTTTGCATGATTAATGGTTTTCCGTACCATGTTTATGTCTTCTATTAAACTAGTTATGCTTGAAACTCTTTGTTGTTCACTAACTTGATGTCCATTTACTCCATTTTGCCCAAAGATCCTTTCTACCTTGAAACAAATAGGCCCTTCAACAACCTTGTATCGTCATTTAATAGCTTTCTTGACCTTTTGACCCCATAGCCCAGTTAATCTAACATCTTGTTACCTATTTTATATCTTTGATCATTTTCATCCCTCACAACCTAAAAAACCAAAATCAAAAACTTACTTCATAACTAGCCTAAAATCAGAACACAATAAACAAACACACAGATATCCCTTACACATATAGAGAGAGCCCTCTCTGAGTCCAGGAAGGCTAGGTCCTTGGGCTCCAAAGCTTGGTTTGATGTTACACTGTCATTTGGTTTGCCAATCAACCAAATCACGGGACCCTAACATAATGGCGATCACGGTGGGACTCTGAGTATTAAACAAACTTAGTTTCCCTAAACTTTCTAGTAGCCTTAAGAATACTATCTAATTGAATTATCCCACCGCTCACTAACATAATGGCGATCACGGTGGGACCTTTTGAGTTAGTGACAATCTAAGTACTCCTTAGTAACTCTCGAAGTCTCATTCAAACTTAGAAAACTTAAGTGTTGTCCGAAGAGTAGAAAATAGCTCCTTCACCATCTTAGCAAAATGATGAGTCAGTTATAGGAAACTCTTCCAAACCTTAGAAATACATAAAACTTAGAAAACCCCAAAAAACTCCCTTAGATTGGTTTTTGTCAGTACTGGTGGTGGACCATACACATATACCTCAAAACAACTAAAAATCCACCTGGCGACTCCACTAACTTCCAGTAGGCCTTACTATTTTACCAAACTCTAGGTTACTATCTGATTGAGCCACCTCATCGCCACCCTCACATAATGGCGATCACGGTGGGACTCTGAGTGATAAACAAACTTAGTTTCCCTAATCTTTAGAGACCTTAAGAATACTATTTTATTGACTTATCCCACCGCTCACTAACATAATGGCGATCACGGTGGGACTTATTGAGTACATAACAGTCTAGCGAACTCTTATAGACTCTTTAGTCCTTCAACATTTAACTTAGACCAGCAGTCCATAGAACCATTTGAAGTAAACTCTTTTTGTTATCACCACCCTAGCAAAGTGTCGAAACAAGTTTAGAATACTTTAGATAAACCACAGACTGCACATAAAACTCTGAAAAACCCCAAAATATTCCCATATTGGCTTTACCCTAGTTATTGGTGGTGGACCATAGCTTCAAAAACAACCAAGTTCCACCTGGCGACTCCACTAGCCTCCAGTAGGCCTAAAACTCCATAAAAAACTAAAAAATTCATAAATCATACCTTTCTGCTAACTCATCTTTTCAAAAACTCAAACTTAGGGTGGAAACTCTGTAATCAGTGACAATCTGAGTATAACTTATCAATTCAGAAGGACCTCACCTAAACATAGAAGATAAGTAGAAACCTTCTTTCCAAGAAGAACCATTAGCTTGTCCATGTAGCTTAGCAAACTGTAGAAACCAAGTGAATCACTCTTCTTTGCAAGTTTTCCATCTCAAAGTTTGCTATAAACTTTTTCCCATAAGCATCTTTGATAGTTTTGGTGGTGGACCATAGTTTTCATAAAAATCCACCTGGCGACTCCACTAGTCCATCTTTTGGTTTTGACCATCCTTCACAGTAGTATAACCTTAGAGAGGTCATTCATTCCCTCTAAACTCTAGACCCAAAATCTGGCTTCACGAAGAATCAACACCAGATCCCATCCAAACCACTACTGTTCCAACCACCTCAGCTCATCCCACAAACCCTCATCTTGTACATCATCTATTAGCTCCCATCATGGCAGCCTGGTACGCACCTTTGGTGTTGCCACTACCTTTGGCTCCCCTACCAGATAAATATCAAGACAAAATCCCACACATTACCGGAGAAGAGACTGCCACAGCTCAACAGCATGTAAGTAGGATTAGCAATGCTTTTGAATACATGGAAGTACACGACGAAACCGTCAGAATGAGAATATTCGCCCAAAGCCTGGGTGGAGAACCCAAAACATGGGTTAAAAGCTTGCCTCCAAACAGCATCCACAACATCCCAGAACTCTGCCAAGTCTTCACGAACAAGTGGGAAGTCCGAAGGAACCCTATTCAAATCCTGTCAGAATATAACAACCTAAAACGGGAAAATGGGGAAAGTGTCCAGGCATACTGCACTAGGTTCAACAGTGTGTATAACTCCCTCCCACCTCATTTCAAACCCCCACTTGGTTTAGCCTTGGAAAAATTCCCCGAGGGTTTTGATCCAGACATGACATATCATCTGAAAGACAAAGATCCCCCTACCTTAGAAGAAATGCAACAAGTAGCTATAAAAACAGAAGCTAACTTAGCAGAAAAAAGAGTCAGGACTAGATTAGAAAGAAAAGTCCCATATAGAGATAAGGTCTCCACTTCATCTCCTTCCCTAGATCCTAGAATAGATGGCTTGGTCAAATCCATGACAAAGATGTGGGAAAAAATGAGTGAAAAAGTGCCTCCTAAGGACAACCAACCAAGCCCTCAAAACCAAAACCAAGGCTTTAGAAAAGATCAGTCTCAAAATAAACCAAGAGGAAATGATCAGCAGATCAGACCATCCTTCAGTGAGAATTATGTTGATGAAGAGGATAAGGATACTGAACCCATTGATGAAAATCATTGGAACCTCATAGGTTCTGATAACGAGAGTAAGGTTTACCTCACAGCAGAAGAGAAAGAGTTATGCTGTCTGAGTCAGGACGACACCAACTATGAAGATCTCGAAGATCCTGCCATAGATTTTCAGAATGCCATTATAGAAGCTCATAGGCAGTATAACCTTAGAAGCAAAAAAAACCAAGACCACTCCAAGAAGGGTATCCCTGAAACTGCTAAAACCTCTGACACCATCCTTAAAAAAGCCATGGATAGCAACAAAATTGTGGCCAAGAAAATTGACCAAAACAAAGATAAAGCTATTCAACAAGTCTTAGCTCAGATACTCCTAGTACCTCCACAAAGAATCCCGAGGCGACTATGTCAAACAAGTTCTCAAACCAGAATCAACAAATTAAGAGCATAGAAAAGGTCATGTCTGAAAAAGCTGAAACAAATCTGCCCAAACTACAAACTCATTTTAGTTTCGAAGAGGAAGTTTCCAAAATAAAAATTACCATACCCCTTACTGAGCTAATAACTGTAGATAGATATAGATCTCAAATCTTCAAAGTTTTTGACATAGGGAGCGAGGCAGATATTTTAAATCTAACTGACGACAAACCCGAGCTCTTATTCGGCCCAAAAATAGAAGGTCAATACCAAGAAGGATCTGTTTCTCCTTTCTATGTGAGCCTGAACATACGGGACAAGATATTACATAATGCCATGTTAGATTCTGGTGCCTCCCATAACCTCATGCCTAAAGCAGTCATGGAAAACCCGGGACTAGAAGTAAGTCAACCCTACAAAAACCTGTATTCCTTTGACTCAAGTCAGGTCAAATTTTTAGGCCTAATAAAGAATCTAGATTTTGCTCTAACACAACTACCAGCGAAAAACTTAGTCATGGATGTAGTAGTGGCCGATATCCCTCCTAAGTACGGAATGCTACTATCAAGGGCATGGGCTGCCAAAATACAAGGTAATCTTCAAATGGATATGTCATTCGCTACCATCCCTGTTTTCAACCAGACTAGGAGATTATACCGAGAGACTCACATGAAATACATGGTTAGCAACCGAGATAAGCCAAACAATACTCCCATTTATTCCACTCATTCCAATTTAGATTCTTTTATCTTATACAATGAAAGTGATATAAACAAGTAGATAATGGAAAAGGAAAAAGCCCTTAAACCATCAGAAACACATTTTCCATTACTGGATGCAGAAACTAATAACCAAAACTTCTCTGATCTTTCTCCCGTTAATCCTGCATATCATAGGTCAAAAAATAGACTTGTAAATAAATTTGAAGAAAAGTAATTTGTTAGTCCAATATGCATGGCAGGTGACATTACTTATGTTAATGATTCTCCAAGGTTTGATCAATATGTTGATGATTATGATTTCCAAACAGAAGCTAACTTTGCAGAAGACTCAGTTTTTTATTTTTGGGAGGAAGCTCAGTTTCATAAACTTGAGAAAAGTGAGCAGCCATTACCGGTCATCTATGACACTCATGAGGAGAGCCTCGACAGTTTAGAAGTAAGTGAAGAGTCTCAGACTCTTTGCCCTACTTCACTTCAGTCTGTCAGAGATAGCATTCACATAATTGGAGATCAACATTTTTTCAGCTTTGATGATGAGGTTGAGGAGGATGATGAAATTCTCGAGCATGTTGTAAATGAAAAACCTTTGCCTGAAATGGTTGAGGAAATCATTTTGGTCAGGGAATCTTCCTTAACTCTAGATTTGCAGCCACCAAGTTCCATTGAGTTACAAATTACAGATGAAGAAATAGAGGTTTATAAACACATGGGAGTTGTCACACTATCCTTTCAAGATAATTTACTGTCAAAGTGTATCCCTGCTCATAAATTTGATGACCTTCACACAGTTTTCAGCCCGCCCTATCAAAACACATCAGCTTGGCAAGAGAACTACACTGCAATGTATGATGAGTCTGATAGTTCAAGTGATCATGAGCAAGGGGAAGAGTTGCTTTACCAGGAGAGTCCCAAATATAGTCAAGTGGAAGAAAGAGTAGTCATGAATGAAGCCTATATCTCAAATCCTCTATATCAGGTATTATTCCAAGATCCATTTGCTGTTTTCCTTAAGAAGTCTGAAAGAGTAGTCTTGAATGAAGCCTATGTCTCAAATCCTCTAGATCAGGTATCATTCCAAGATCCATTGGTTGTTTTCCTTGAAAACTCTGAAAGAGTAGTGGGTTCTATCATTAGCAAGTTGCTACCTAGAATGAGGAAAAACTTACACACCACTGTCCAAAAACAAGCCAAATGGGAGTGGTCTTTTCAGTACCTCAGCATCATGAAAGAACTAAACCAGAATCACCCATGTGATCATCTACTTGACTGGTTACATTGGAAAGAAGAGTTCACCAAATGAATGTATGTTGTGTACATTTTAGATTAGGATAGATAGACAGCAGTGTAAAATAAGCTCAGCCTTGTGAGCATCTTTCCAGTTTTAGATTGTTTGAAGAAAAGTGAAAAAGCAGAAAATACAAAAACAGTAAAAAGTAGAAAAAGAGGGCAGTTTCTAAAAAGCAATGGTAAAGCCCCATGTTCCAAAAAATAGTCCTTCGGAAAGCGCGCAAGTCTAAATGCCGCTACTAGTACTCAAATGTCTTGTTCAACTATCTAGCCTAATCATAGCTGAACATGTTTAAATTTATTTGTTGATAAGTTAGTGAGTGAAAAAGATGGTCAACATTGTGTAAGATTGACTTATCACAGAGAGTAGATTAGGAAAAGATACTGGTTCCACATGCCTAAAACAGAACCAAAGAGAGAAGCGAGGGATGAAAAACACATTGTACATCTTAGCCCCACTTTTCTAGTTTTCCTTTTTGCAAAATAATATTTGTGTGCAATTTGTGCCGCAAATACATGACAAATCAGACAGTTTAACCTTGATTTGATCATTTTTAAATTTCATGTTTTAGATTAGAGAACAAAATCCTGTCAAACAATTTAATCTTGACAGTTGATCTAGTTTAGGTAGAGAAATGAAGGAGTTCATCAGTTTAATCTGAACTCCCGGCAGCTATAAGTGTAGAGTTAGATAGGTTCATATTGCAAAAAGAAAAATATGCATTGTCAAAAGGCCGCTAGTTTAAATGCGTCAAAAAAGGAGAAAAATTGTTAGGAAATATAGTGGGGTAGGTAGAAATATCATTGATGCTAATCATGTTGTCTCTTTTCAGAAGTAGCATCAAAGAAGAGTGAAAATTTGTGCCCAATGGATAAAGCACTGGTCTTCATAAGCCAAAGATCTGAATTCTCGACACCTCCTGAAAAGGAGCTGCCCTCCCCAAATGGAGCCACTGTTAGCCATCAATATTTTTCACCTGTTGTTGATGACTAAAATTCCTAGCTGAGTTTTCTAGAAGCTGATCTCCATATGTCAATTTGTCATCTAAAAAACCCCCATGAAAACTTTTTTGCCTTCTTACCTTTCAGTTCGCCCATGACGAAATGAAACCTCATTATCGAATCCTACCTAGCTTCAGCCATACTAGTATGCCCATCAGCTCTAAAAGGACAATCCAAGTCTGTTCAAAAAACCTCCCCTAAGTTAGGAAGTGGTGCTTTAAGACATTTCACCCTTGGCAACCATCAAAGAGCCAAAAACCTCCATCTGCTTTAGACCAGTCATAAAAGACCTCCCAATCTGCTAATGAAGTTAGTCACAGCCCTAAGTCGCGCCACTTATACGCCCCTAAGTCTCAGCAATGCAAAGACCATCATCTCAAGCTGATTTTAGGTGTTTTACACTGTTTATGGATTTTACAAGCACAGGAAACATGTCAGCGTCTCAGAAGACAACTCTTGGATCCTCATGAGAAGACAACTGCTTCTCAATGTGATCATGAGCCTGAGATACATCTACAGGGCAAAGAGAATCTCTCATCAAGCTCCTGCAACTTCATTCATCCTGAAAAGACAGTAGAAGAAAAAAAACACTATCAAACAGACTTGTAATCTGTCATGGCTAGGAACCTCCTTCATCTATAAGCAGAGGGTTTTAAAGCGCCTCCTTCATCTACAAGTAGAGGGCGATGGCCAATGTTGACTTGAAGAATTGCAAACTGACTGTAAGGCATGTTTGTTTTAAATAAGCAGTAACACAACAACTAGGGTTTTCTGAAGCAATGTAATGATTGCAGGCAGAGGTAAAAGCAGTAGTGTTCTGTTAAAATTTGTTTGCTTGCCATCATATATAATAGGAACCCTTGCCAAGCATGCTTATCAAACATCATCAGACATTTTGCCAAGAGAAAAAAGCCTCCTTCATTCATAAGCAGATGGCCAGGGCATTAATTGATTTCAAGGTCTGTTTGATCAGAGAAACAAGGTAAGAGACCAAAAGGAAACGGGGGCTATGTAATCCGAAGAGGTCAAGTTATCTCTTAACAAGTTTTCCAAAAAGCGGTTGCGGCTCAACAAACAAAATATTGAAGAGTGGTTGAGGAGTTGTGTCACTGCAGGCAAAGGATATGGTAAAGATTATGTTTCAAGAGACTTTGATCCTCCTGTGTAAGAGGATGCTTTAAACAATATCATCACGGTCGGACAAAAGCACACCAACCTTTGATTTTGAAACGAGGCTATTCCTATAACAAGGACCCAAGGTGCTGTCTTTGGTATACTTTGAGCAGATGAAAGACTGTGAAAAAAGCGCCTTCTTAGACAGAGGATGACCAAACATGGGTGGGTACAACTGCATTTTTGCACCTATAGTCAAGATTCATTTCACAAAGAGCATCATTAACTCCAAAGCGAAACATAAGTTTATGTTGCAAAAGGAAGAAAACATCCTCTTTCGAATGACAAAGACAGGTATGCCTTTCAAAGGTCAGAGGTATAAAATATTCTGAAGTAGCAGTTACGCTTCCTATTCAGCATAAATACATCCTAAATAAATACAGAGGATTATAAGAATGCAAGAATGATCATAATGTGTTTTGAGTCCTAGGACTAGGTAAGGGTAATATGAGCATGCCACTGTCAAAAAGGAGGTCCCTTCACACATTTGTTACAACGGATGAAAGAGTTTAAGTGAATGCCACTGAAGTAGTGTACCCACAGTCAAAAAGAGGCTCAAATATCTGATCTTATCAAATACAAAAGGATAGTAAAATTTGCATGGTTGTTGAATCATAATACCTCTGCCACAACAAAATTAGGGTTAAGGAGCGCCTTGCATTGGGTTCCCATTTCAAAATATTCTGACTAACAAGTGAAAATTTATAAAGTCGAGGTTTCCTCCTTGAAAAAAGAAAAAAAATTCTTGAATTCTAAGGTATCATGGTTTGTGAGAAATGTGAAAAATTCAGATGTCACGGGAGAATTTCTGCACCAGGATTCATCATTTTGACCAGTGATGGGACAGTCAGATTTTAAACAACCAAATTGACACCAAATGAAAAAATTCAAATTTTTATGGAAATTATACTTCCATAGCTTTCCGATGAGCCATCTCAGGCCAAATTCAGACAATAGGAAGGCATTCAAAAGTAGCCTGCAATCAACGCTATGTTTTTCTGCACCAGCATTCACCATTTTTGACCAGTGATGGGACAGTCAGTTTTTGAACACCCAAATGGACACCAAATGAAACAAATCAAGCATATTTGGAAATTATACTTCTCTAGCTTTCCAACGAGCCATCTCGGGCCCAATTCCGACACCGGGAAGGCATCCAAAAGCGGCTTACAAACAACACTATGCATTTCTGCACCAGGATTCACCAGTTTTGACCAGTGTTGGGAGAATGAATTTTTGAACAACCAAATAGACTCCAAATGAAAAAATTCAAGTTTTTCTGGAAATTAGACTTCCACAGCTTTCCAACGAGCCATCTCGCGCCCAATTCCGACACCAGGAAGGCCTTCAAAATTGGTTTCAAAGTTGCGCGGCGCTCCTGGAAAAGTGCGCGGCGCTCCTGTGCACAAAATTTCCAAAGGAATGAACTAGTGCGCAGCGCTCCTGTAGCAGCGCGCGGCGCTCCTGTAGCACTGATCAAAAAATCACCTAAAATCCTTCCAAAGCTATTTCCAGAGCTACTAAAACTTGTCAACAATGGCTGCCATTGTGTTTCAAGGTATTTAAGTGCCTCTTTAGTATATTCAAATTTCTAAAGGGTAATCATATGCTTCGTGCATCAAAGGCTAAATAATTGGTGAAAGGGGTGAGGGTCTCGGTTAGGAATGTTAAAGTAGTTTGTTGAAAAGGTGTTGAAGCTTTATTAATGAGAAAAGCCCATTAAAATGGCCTCAAATTAGTATTGAAAGGAGAGATAAGGTTTTGAAAGTTGAAACAATGGGTCTATCTTCAAAGAGCAGAAAATCATTGTGTAAATGTTTGCTATTTCAAAAAACAATCTCCTCTGTGGGGTAAAAAGAGAAAATACCACTATTGCCTTTTGACCACAAAACAAGTTGCATTAGGTGCAGTTGTCATTACCATTTGCAGGCATGTGTAAAAATCTGTGAGTGAAAGGCATTGTTTTGGAAAGGGAAAAACAATAGGCCAGCTCTCAACACAGTGATTATCAGATGAGTTTTTGTGAAGGACAAAAAGCAGTGTTGTGACCTCCCATTCCGTGAAGCATAACCAGCAAGTAAAACTACTATTTGCATGCAGGGGTGTTGTCAAACTGAAATATGAGGGACATTAGAGTTCAAAGAAGGTAGTATTGATTGTAAGGAATTTTTTGTTTAAAACTACAGGATTTTTGTTACCACATCAAAAACACAACATGCTCTGTCACATTATCCTTTAACACAGTGACTGCTGATTGTGTAAATCCACTGTGGTTGACTGTATTTATGGTGTTAAATTGGTCCAGTTGCCCGACAAGAAGAAAGCAGTATTTTGTTGAAAGGGGGTCTATATGGTTGAAGTGCTACAGGATTCTATATGACCAATCAAAAGCAAAATAAACTCTGTCCTTTAAGCACAAGTAACCTTGGACTGTGTTTTGCCTTTTGATTAACTGTGTTTACATGGATAAACATATATTGGTGAGCTGCATACGAGGGGGTCAGTCTTTTGACCAAAGAGGAGTTGATTGACATTGGACTGCTACAGGTTTTTGTTACCACATCATAAAAACATTTCAAACTCTGTCACCATATCTATAAACAGTGATTTTTGTTGTGTGGATATCCTTTGTTTAAAATTGTGATCAATGTAGTGTTGAATACCTTTGATGAAGTACCTACAAGAAAAGATTTTAGGCAGAGTATGGTATGGCCTTCTTCTAAAAGGACAAAGGTGTCTTGTATCCTCAAAACATCGCGAGGGCGGGGTGACCTTGTCCTTTGCACACAGCAAATCCACTTATTGTCTGCTCTTCATTTGGCTGTGTTTTTTCCTTAAAGTCTTGCTTTGTGGATATTGGTGAAGTTGCGTATCAAGGTTTCGAAGAACACATTTGAAGAAACGCAGTCTTGTATCAAACGGGGACATTTAAGCAACATCCAGAATCATTGTTGCCCTAGCAAACGGTGTTTAACCTTTCATGACGGGGAGTTAGTGAGGAATATGCCCACATGTATTTCGGAAAATCTTGTCAAGAAAGCTGGGTATGATGAATAGTAGAAGCATAGGAAAGCGTTAATGTTTGCAAATTGAAAGGAGTGTATTATTATTTGATTACTACAGGTCTTTTTGTGTTCACATCAAAAACACCAAGGCCTCTGTGACCTTTGTCCAAGCTCAGAAAATCAATTAACTATCTATGTATTTTAAACTAACTGTGGGCTTATCTTTAAAAATTATTTGGTGGAATGGCACACAGAGAAAGGACAAGGTTTGGAGGGAGCAGGAATATTATACCCAGGGAAGGCATCACACCTAACATTTGAAACCATGGTTACCTTCATCAAAACAGTGATTGACAGAGAAGGTAGAGTTTTTCTTAGCAGCATGAAGATGATCAAACAAGTTAAGGGAAGCGCCCGGCATGGAGAAAGAAAAATGACACATCAGCACTTGACATTTTGGCTTCAATTTCGGAGCATGTTTCCAAGGACCCTTGAGGGTCATGCACACCAATTTTGGGCCCATTTTGACATGTTTTGGTTTTTTGGAATTTTTGAGTTTTTGGTCAAAAACTCATAAATTCGCCATTTCATTTTGAGGATTCGACAAAGGAGGAGGATGGTATCATTAGATGCCATAATTTCATGAGCACATCCTCAGCAATTTTCAGGAGATTTGGAGATCTTTTTCCCCTTCAAAACGGCGAAAAATGCTCGCATTTTGCACACTCTGCCTGGTCTATCAGCAGACTGTAATTTTCTGGCTTTTTACACACAGGTGCAGATTTGGAGGACTTCAAGGCATCAGATTGGGGAAATTTCAGTTGAGCTGGAAAGTAGACACTCAGATCTTTTCAATGAGCTATCATGAGCCTCGTTTCGACACCGGGAAAGCTACCAAATGTTTCCGGCAAGTCAGGGGACCTTTTGCTGATGAAAATTTGAAGTATTTTTGTAATTTTTGAACCTCTAAAATCTGCTTTTTCCAAATGTGCGTTTAGCTATTTTTGCACTTGGAAAATGATGCAAAGTCAATTTAATTCCCTTTTTTAGCATTTTTTTAGATATTTTATGGGATATTTTGTGCCTTGGGCTTTGCAAAGCCTCAAGGACAAGTTTAGATATTTTGATTAGGCCAATGAGGATGCAAGTTGAACCATGAGGTTTTCCTCACTTGAGCCTATTTATTCCACAAGCTCTCATTTGTAAACAAGGCTGAATTTGAGAAGATAAGCAATATATTGGTCATATGAGCTTTGAAGGAAATTCCTTTGATTGACTGACCGACCCCTTTCTCGATTTTCGTGCCCAGAAAAATCTGCCTTGAAAACCGTGCTCCTTGCTGCTGTTCCAGCTCTCGAAAACAGTGCTGCCCCTCTCTCGAAAACCGTGCAAATGCTGTACGGACTTTCTACCTTGGTTAATGTGCCAATGAAACTCTGCTGTACGGATTTTTCAGCCTTGGGAAGTGTGCCATCTTGCTGTACGGACTTGCTGTGCTGCCTTTGCTGCTCTCCCTCTGCTCAGAAATTACTCTTCAGCTCCCTCTCCTCCTCTCTCAATCTGCTCATGAAAGAATGAATGATCTTTTCCTCCTTTTCGTCCTTTAACCTAACCCTAAGTGACTTTTGGGGAATCCCTAAATCCAATGGCTGAGATAGATTGAGATCTAGGGCTGAGATTAAATGCTCATTTAAATCTCACTTTTCATTTTTTAATTCACCCCACTTTAATGAAGACCCACTTAGTCTTTTATTTCCAAAGTCACTTTTTCCTTTCTAATTTTATATTGACTTTATTTAAAGTCACTTTAACTTTAGTAACTTTATCACTTAAAGTCACTTTAAAATTAGATTTGACTTTATAACTTTATAAAGTCACTTTAATAACTTTATCACTTAAGTCACTTTTAAATTAGATTTAACTTTATAAAAATTTATAAAGTTACTTTAGGAGAAAAATTAAATTCTTTTGGACACTTTTCCCTAGGCCAAAGATCAAAGCCTTAGGGAACCACCTGTCCTCCGGTAACCAAATTTCAACACTCCCTCTTACCGAGAAAGGTGTTCCTCACCACACCCATCTTGTCTCTGAAGTAGACATGCTTGCCCCGTGGTAAGGCTTTGGTGAGAATATCTGCAACCTGCTCATCAGTGGGAATATACTCAAGCTTCACAGCTCCCTTCTGAACATAGTCTCTGATGAAATGATATTTGATCCCGATATGCTTTGACCTGTCATGAAATACTGGATTCTTCGTGAGTTTAATGCAACTCTGATTATCACGATGAAATCGAAGGTCTCAGCGGTACAGAGCAAATAAGCCAAACAACATCTTCACGAAGCAGATAGCCTCCTGACTAGCTAGGCCCCATTGCCATATACTACCTTAGCCGAACTCAATGCTCTTGTGCTAGCCAGAATTTGAACCATGACACCAGCTGCCAGACCCAACCCAACTTGACACCACAAAGAGTGCTCTTCTATCGAGAAGCACAACTGCCCAATCGAGAATCGGTGTAACTGCCAATCTCCTCCATCCCCCCGCATAGTCAGGACCACAATCCCAGCATCCCTGCAAGTACCGCAAAATGTGTTTTGCGGCCACCCAGTGAACCTTCCTAGGCTCACACATAAACTGACTCATCGTGTTGACTGCAAAACAAATATCTGGCCTAGTGTTGACCAAATACATCAAGGAACCAATCAGCTGTCTGTACAATGTGGGATCCACCAACTCGGAATACGAAGCATGAAGCTTCTTCCAGTTGGTGATCATCGGTGTCGACATGGGTCTACAATCCTCCATGTGGAATCTGCCAAGGATGTCCACAATATACTTCCCATGTCCCAGGAAGAAATGCCCCTCCTCCTGCCACACCTCCAAACCCAAAAAGTAATGCATCAAGCCGATGTCCTTCATCTCAAACTCCGTCGCAAGATCTCTCTTGCAGTGCTCTATGAGTCTCTCTGCACCTGTAATGACTAAGTCATCCACATACAACACCAGAATGAGAGGCTCCTCACCTATCACAATATAGTAAAAGTTCGGATCTGCCTCACTCTTTGTGAAACCCATCTTCTGCAAGTAAGTATCTATCCTGGAGTACCAAGCTCTGGGAGCTTGCTTCAGGCCATAAAGGGCCTTCTTCAGTCTGCACACATGGGACTCCTTCCCATGCACCTCAAAGCCATGTGGCTGCTCAATGTACACCTCCTCCTATATGAAGCCATTGAGAAATGCGGTCTTCACATCCATCTGGTGGATCTTCCAACCCATCTCTGCTGCTATCGATATAATGGAGCGGATCGAAGTATATCGAGCCACGGGAGCGAAAGTCTCCTCATAATCAACTCCCTCTACCTGGGAGAACCCTCTAGCCACAAACCTCGCTTTGAATTTCTCAATGCTGCCATCTGCAGCATGCTTTACCTTGTAAAGCCATCTGGAAGTAACCACGGATTTGCCCTCGGGCCTCGGCACCACCTCCCAAACATCATTCTTCATGATAGAAGAATACTCCTCCTGCATGGCCTCTCTCCAGACCTGCTGGCTAGCTGCCTCCTCATAGCTAGAAGGCTCAGAGTCAAGGATGCTGGTAGCCATTGCCATATAGCTACAAAACCTCTCGGGTGGTCTGCTCTCTCTGACCGGCCTCTTAGGCTCAGCAACAGATGTGGCATCTCTCAAGGTGTCCTGAAGCCACTTGGGCTTCCTCTTCCCTGAGCACACTTCTCCTGCTGGAGAATAAAACTCCTACTCCTCAACATCGAACTGAAATCCGACGCCATCTTGCCTTCCTCTGCTGCTGAACATGAATGCGAGTGCCGTGTGGTATCCATCGGTGGACTCCCCGATGTTGCTACGTGAGCACTGCGTGCTGCCCATAGCTCCACCCCTCTGACTCTGTGAGCCACTCCCCACTGACGGACCCGACATCGTCATAGATGTACCTCCGGATCCTCCTGATCCCTGCCCACTGGATCCCTGCGACTGACTCAACTGCTGCTGAGGGTCTGGCTGATCCAGATACTCCAACTCCCGTGACCTCCTAAAGGCCCTGTCCTCCTCGAACTTCACATCCCGTCTGACAACAACCTTCCTCTGCGCAGAAATGTAAATCCGAAAGGCCTTGGAGGTCTCATTGTAGCCCACAAAGATACCCTTCTCTGCGGTGGGCTCTAGTTTGGTCCTCTTCTCCTTGGGTATGTAGGAGTATGTCATGCACCCAAAGATACGAAGATGACCCATATCGGGCTTCTTCCCAGAAAAAGCCTCCTCCGGAGTCATGTGCCCCAAGGCACGATGCGGACTCCTGTTCTGCAAGTAAACAGCTGTGTTGCAGGCCTCTGCCCACAAAAACAATGGCAACCCATGATCATGTAACATGGCTTTGGCAGCCCCTCCGATGGATCTGTTCTTCCTCTCCGCAACCCCGTTCTGCTGGGGGTTGTAAGGAACAGTGAGCTCCCTCCTAATGCTTGCCTCCGCACAATAGTCAACAAACTCTCCAAGGGTGTACTCTCCTCCATTGTCCGACCTCAGGGACTTGATCTTCCGACCTGTCTGTGTCTCCACAAGAGCTATGAACTCCTGAAACTGCTTGAAGACCTCACTCTTGGTCTTCAAGAAATAAATCCAGGTCCTCCTGGAGTGATCATCAATGAATAACACATAGTACTCATATCCACTCAAGGAAACATGAGACATCCGACTGCTCACATCGGAATGAATCAAATCAAGTATCCTAGTCGCTCTGCTGTCACTGCTGGGAAAAGGGGATTTGGCAAACTTGCCCATCGCACATCCTCTGCAAGTATCAAAGTGATCAGTACTGAACTCTGGCACACCTGTAGTGATCTCCCGCGAAGTCCTCAAGGCTCCATGATGCATGTGCCCCATCCTGCGGTGCCAAATCTCACACTGCTCAGAACTGCTAGCTCTGCTGTCGGTACTACTGCTCAATGCCAAAAGGGACTGAAATGCAAACTTGTACACCTTTGCATGGTGTACACCTATCACTCTAGCTGAATCAGCTAGAGTGCCCCTGGGATACATCAACACCTGTCCTCCCCTGAATAGTATCTCATATCCTCTGTCCTCCAAAGCTGAGACGGATATGAGGTTCTTCCTCATCCCTGGCACATAAAGAACATCTGACACCTTCAAGGGAGGTTTGGACTCCCTCTGAAATGTCAATGTTCCCACACCAACTGCTCTAACAACTCTGTCATCATCGAGTACTACCTCTACATCAGTGCCACTCTCTGAAAGCTCTGAGAAGTACTCACGGACTCCTGTCATGTGACGTGAAGCCCCACTGTCCACATACCAGATACCCGAAGATGCTCGCTAATCGAGGGAAATGCATGCTCCCTCTGAACCTCTATGGCAGATAATCCCGCACTAGAGGACTCACACGCAGTGAACCCAAACTCCCGGTCAAAACGATCTGCAAAGTCCTCAACCTCTGCTGAAGCTGCCATGCTCTGGTTCTTCCCCTTCTTCTTCTTCTTCTCTGGACACACAACTGCATAGTGTCCCATCTTCTGACAATTCCAACACTTCACTTTGGAATAGTCCTTCTGTGTGTTATCCTGTTTACCTTTACCTTTGCCTTTGCCCCACCATTGCTTGTGGAAGCCTGCTTCTTCCCTTTGCCTTTCTTGCGTCCTGCCAACAGTGCTACATCCTCATCCTGCTCAACTGGCTTGGCTGCCCCAAGCTGACCTTTCCTGATCTCTGTATGAATGCAATCATCCCAAAACCTCTCCCATGTGGGAAGGGTCTCACGTGCACAAACTCCATCAGCAAAGTTCATCCATGAACGGGGGAGGCCATTCACTGCAATCCGCACCAACTCAGTGGGTGGAATGGCATCTCCAATCGCTGCCAACTCATCTCTCACATTATTAATCTTAGTGAGATATCCAGCTGCACTATCATTGCCCATCTTAATGGTCTTCATCTTCTCCTTCAGGACCATCTTCCGGTTCTCATTGGTACTCTGGTAGAGATTGGACAATGTTGTCCACATCTCATGAGCATTTCTCTTTCCTCTCACATGAGGAATGCAATGGTCTTTGATTCCGTCTAGAATCAGCCTCTTACCCTTGTTGTTCTTTTTATTATATGCTGCCAACTGAACAGGATCAGTAGGCACATTCACAGGGTTCTGTGTGGTATGTACCATAATGTCCCAGACTTCTGCCTCCTCAAAGATACTCTGCATTCTCTCCTTCCAAATGTTGTAGTTGGAATGCCCATCCAACCTATCCTCCACCCTTAGTCCCAATGACATCCTGCTGTCCTAAAACTGAAAAATAGTACTGCTGTGGTAAAGATAAAAACTGCTGTTTGTGAAAAATCAGCTTGCTGGAATTTTCTGAGTGAAAAATCAGCAAGCTGTAATTTTCTTCCTTGCTGTCCCAAACTGCCCTTCAGCACTCAACCTCTGATACCATGTAGAAAATTCTATTTCCCACCCCGGTTTTCAGTTTTCACCTTATTACTACAAAAATAGTTAAATGCCCTTTCCCATAACCATACATTCAACAACTGGAAAAATAAATTTTGCTGAAAACACAAATTCTGGAAATTTTTCAGAATGCTGTAAATGCAGAAATAAAATAACAGCAGTAACAAACAGTCATTCAACACATCATAACTTAGTATTTTTGGTCAAGGTGACCCTGGAAAAACCCCCTACAACTCTTGGGGAAAACCAGTCTGGAAGCTTCTCATTTATTTCTGAAAAATGCTTTTACAGTGAGCAGTAATACACGGAAAATTACAGCAAACACAAAAATCACTTATCTTGACTTTCGTGCCACCCTCCACCTCGAAAAACGTGCCAAACAGCAAACAGAAATATTTCAGAGAAATTACAGCATTAAATGATGTCTTAGCTGCCTCGAAAAACGTGCCAGGAATGACCGTACGGACTGTACGGATTCCGTACGGATGGGACAGCAGCCCCCTTTCTCGATTTTCGTGCCCAGAAAAATCTGCCTTGAAAATCGTGCTCCTTGCTGTTGTTCCAGCTCTCGAAAACAGTGCTGCCCCTCTCTCGAAAACCGTGCAAATGCTGTACGGACTTTCTGCCTTGGTTAATGTGCCAATAAACTCTGCTGTACGGATTTTTCAGCCTTGGGAAGTGTGCTCTCTTGCTGTGCTGCCTTGCTGCTCTCCCTCTGCTCAGAAATCACTCTTCAGCTCCCTCTCCTCCTCTCTCAATCTGCTCATGAAAGAATGAATGACCTTTTCCTCCTTTTCCTCCTTTAACCTAACCCTAAGTGACTTTTGGGGAATCTCTAAATCCAATGGCTGAGATAGATTGAGATCTAGGGCTGAGATTAAATGCTCATTTAAATGCTCATTCGGAGAAAAGGGAGGCAATTGTGCTGAAGGTGGACCCCCATAAAGCTTATGACTCCCTCGACTGGTCCTATATTAGGCTTGTTCTACTCAAAATTGGTCTCCCATTAAGGATCATTAGGTGGATAATGACTTGTATTACCACGATTCGATTTGCTGTTATCATAAATGGTATTCCCACACAATTTTTTGCTGTTGGTCGTGGTCTGCGTCAAGGTTACGTTGTTTCTCCTCTATTATTCATCCTTATTATGGATGGATACAGTAAAATTATGCATAAAGCTGAGCAGAATGGTTTTATTAAGGGTTTCTCCTTCTCGAACTCTGTGTCCTCTTCACACTCCCTGTTTGTGGATGATCTACTTTTATTTGGCTTTCTTAGAAGAAACCACTGGTTTTACATTCACTACATGTTTATAAGGTTCGAATTTGCTACTGGCTTAGCTATCAATAAGGGTAAGTCATTTCTTTTATATGAATATGGGGACCCTCAGGAGGTTGTCTTCATTGTGGATTTCTTGGGGGTTGATTATAGATTGGCTGCAGAGGGTTTCAGCTACCTAGGATTCAGAATTAAGCCGTGTGGATACAAGATACGTGACTGGATGTGGTTGATCGATAAGTTCAGAAGGTGGATCAACAAATGGACTCACAGATGGCTGTCCATAGGGGGGAGGCTCATCATGATACAGGCGGTTCTCTCTCAGCTGATGGTTTACTGGGGACACTTATATTACCTTCCTGACCGGATTGTGCAAATGATCAATAGTGTAATCGCCCAGTTTCTATGGGGGGGATCTCAATTGGTACATAAATATCATCTTTGCAGACTTGAGATCCTAAGCAGGCCCAAAGAACATGATGGTTGGGGTATTCTGAACACTCGGATTTTCAACAAGGCTTTACTCATCAAATCGTTCTGGAGGGCTATTAAGGGGAATAGCATCTGGAATTCCATCATCAAATGCAAATATATTGAGGGTAATGTTCTCCATCAACTATTATGCCTCTAGTTTTCTTTCCCCCAGTCCATATCAACCATTTGGTGGAGTTTCAAAAATATATTGGGTAATGTGGTTGACCGCTTATCTTGGCTAATTAGGGATGGTGGCCGTAGTACGCTAGGTTTTAGGAATATTATAGCTTTACCACCTCATTCTGGCCCCTAGCCGCGTCTGCAGTTTCGACTGGCACATAGGGGCATATTCTATCTCTCACAGACAATACTATGTTGGTCCTTTGGGGCCCTAGCTTTTAAAAGTGCAATGCAAATGGGACTTGAGGGGGCAGAGGCTACAAAATGTGATCAGTTACGGGACTCTCTGTGAGGTGCTGGGCTCTGCTGGGATAGTGAAGGTAATATTATTGTGTGGGATTGTCCTATGAAAGATGATGGCTTGATTGTGAAGGATATATATCGAAGTATTAACGTCTCTTTATATCAGGGACATATTTCAAATATTTTCTTCGCAGGAAAATACCAACCAAGATTATTTTGTTTGGATGGCTGATTTGGAGAGGTAAGGTCCTAACAGGGGATAATCTTACTAAGTGTGGACATCATGGACCTTTCAGATGCGTGGTGTGCTGCTGTGAATTGGAAACCATATCTCATCTCTTTTTTCGATGCTCAGCTGTTGCGAGATTGTGGAGTCTATTTAGTTCTCACATTATGGATCCTTCCTGGTATCCTGTGGATTTTATCTCTTCTTCTTTGGAATGGGATAGGTTGAAGGGAAAATTCAGATCGCTACCTTTTTTTCTTATCTGGGAGGTCTAGTTGGCGAGGAACAGATTGTTATTTGATGACAGGCCTTTTAAGATTCCACGCATTTTCTCAGCGGTCATGAGGTAGACTGATGATCGTCCCACTCCAGCTGACTCCATCTGAGATGGATCCTTTCATATCAGGCCACATGAGGTGGCCATTCTTGCCATATATTTTGATGGTGCATGTGTGGGGGGTATTATGGGATGTGGGACTTGGATCAAACTATCTCAGCGGGAGAGGATCTAGATATTTTGGAACGGGGGGCTGGGGTCAAACAACAAAGTTGAGATCATGGCCCTATGGGGGGGTCTTCTGGCGGCCTCCAATCTTCAGTTGTAGGATATTCATGTGTACGGAGACTCCAAGGTTGTTATTGGTTGGGTGACAAACAACACTGCTATGATGTGCCCGTCTTTACAAGGGTGGATCCAAAGGACTCGAAGATTATCGCTGAGGTTGAATAGGTCGCCTATCAGCCACATTTACAGGGAAAACAACACGAAAGCTAACTGGCTCTCCAAAAAAGGCATCAACACTGATTTTGGTTTTTTGCAGGTGAAACACTTTAGAGATGGCGTCCAGATCTGGGAATCTTCTATTACTATTCCATAATTGTGTCGGTTAGCATGTTGTAGGTGACTGTTTTACTCTTACAGGGCTTCTCTATGAGGCACTCTTTTTTTATCTATCAAGCGAGCCTGGTAAAAGGGAAAAGCGTGCCTGGTACTTGGGCACTGGAATTTCTGGTTTGCAAATGTTTCTCCCTGCTATATCTTTCAAACATAGCTTTCTAAGATATATTTCAGATTCTTAGATAGGTCATTTTTCCATATATATTCCAGTTGTATAAGACATTGTGCTCTATTTCTTTTTGTTTTGCTAAATTTGCAGGGATTTAGAGCTCTAACTTTTTGATGGGGTGTGGTTTATCCCCCCGAAATTTGATGACCACTATATTTTATTCTGCCTCTCTTTCTTAGATAGGTACACATTACCGATGGTTGTAATGTTTTGACATTCTCGCTGCCTAAGCTGAGAATATAATGTTATGGGTTAATGCACTGATTAATATAAAATATCAGCGTTTTTTTTCTGTTTGAAAGAAAAACAAAAAAACAAAAACATAAAACATGTTAGAGCTCTTAATCCAGGTCTCATAATTTTAATTTTATTATTATTATTTTTTTTAAGTTGGGCATTGAGCGAAATCAATACTTTGGCATTCTCACTTACCTATTTCCCTAGGCCATATTCATCGAGAATGAGAAAAATCAATCTTAAGTAAGAAATGAATCAAATAATTATCCTACATAATGATGTAAACCTTGATTATTATTTTATAAAATCAGAGTTGATTATTATTTTATAAAATGAGAGTTCGATTTTTATCTATGAAAAAATAAAAACACTAAACTAACAAATGGTCGAATTGGTAGAATTTGTATCCGCAGCAAGAAAGACATAATGTTTTCTCTCTCTTTGACAAAAGAAAAATATCAAATTGAATGAATGCAACAAATGCCAAATGTACGAACATCCTTTGGCACGTGTATTATTGTTCTGCCAGCAGACATTCAGTGGAAACCTTTTAAATACCGTGCTAGAAATATTTGACAAACTATAAACAATTAAGAAACAAGTGAGAAAATAGGAGATATTCAGAAATTGAAGCTTTTCGTCCTAGATTCTCCTCCATGGCAAACCATTCTCTTCCCCTGTTCCAAAATGATTAAGCAGGTTAAAACCAGTGGGCAAAAACCGCTAATGAAAATAAAAGCACTATCTTTACTGTGAAACCCTTTGTGATTATTCCACGGTTTCACGGTAATAAAGAAATAATGATTGAAAACTCTTGAACCACTTGGACTATTCATGGCCGTCATCTACAAGGCAACTTTTGACTCAACAATTATATTACTAAAAAGTAAAAACTATATATATCTGAAAAAACGAAATAATACATGTTCATCCATTCCAATGGATCAAGAATTTTATCTCTATCGATTCTTCTGCGCAACATAAGAGCAACAAAATAAAATTGCACAGCAAAACAATGCAAACACTTTTAAAAATAAAAATAAAAAAGTACTTATCACAAACCAAACGGGATGTTCTGCTCTACATAACAGCAACAAATAAAATCGCCAAGACAAACAATGCAAACACACTTTAAAAAAAACCAAAAAAACACTAAATACAATCAAAACTGAAAACACAACTAAAATATTTTTTTGTAAACCCAAAATGAATGGCCATGCAACTGAGGAAATTAACTTCGAGAAAAAACAAGACAAACAAATGCAATGCCCACGAAAGAAGAAAAAATAAAGAGATTAAAGTTGGAACGAGTGCGAGATTGTCTTATATATTCTCTGTTAGCTTTTTGGGAGGGAAGTGGTCATGGCATCAACATCCCACTTTCAGTTTGACTTCCATGCCAAATTTGAGTTACCAAAAATGAAAAAAAAAACTGCATTATTTTTATTTTTCCCCACCTCTATACTGCTTTGTTTAATTTTATGGCATAACATATATTTCATTATTAAAAACTCTTCTCGCCTGAAAGAGAAAAAACCAACTTTGAATGCCTCTCTTAAACCAACTTTGAATCCTTCTCTTGTAAATATTGCACAAGCTTGGTTTTTATTTGCAACCTTTGTGACCTCTGTCCGGCCTTGGTTGATGAATATGTTTTTCAAAACACGAAAAATCAAAAATCAAAATAGATGCTTGTGGGATATTTAATGAACGAGGTTGAAGAAGGGAGTGGGTCTTCTTCTTTTTTTAATCCAAATTAAATATATGTTTTGATTATGGAAATGACTTGGTTTTATTCAAGTTTTTTATTTTAAATCTTTTAAGTGAGCAATTCAGATTTATTATTAAAATTAAAATGTATATCTGTTTTTTTTATTTATATTAATTATTAAAATAAATTTATAAATTGAGATAGAGTGTTTTTTATATAGTAAAATTTCAATGTAAATTTATTAAAAGTAAAATAATTAAAAATATTTAAATGATAGTTGGTATATTTTCTATTTATATTACATTTATTTTCATTTAGATATAAATGTTATACAAAAGAATGATTCTGATGTGTTAGAAATTATTTTAGTTTGATTTAATTTTTATATTACATTTATTTTTATTTGAATATAAATGTTACAAGAAAGAATAATTGTGATGTGTTAGAAATTCTTCTAAGCTAATTTAATTTAGTAATAAGTATAAACTACTTTGATGAGTCATTCTTAAATAAATAATAGGTAAAGTTAGTTTATGAATAATCTAGAGCCTTTAATTAATATTGGTAATTAGTTGGTTTTGTTTCAAGTTAACTAATAGTTTTTATTATTGTATGTGGCAATCATTGTGACTAATAATTTAATCTTAGTATATTGAGAGTCTTTAATTAATATAAGTGATTATCTTGTTTTATCTTAAGTTAGTTAATAGTCTTTATTATTGTATTTGGCAATCATTGCGATATAATAATCCTAGTATATTGATTTTACAACATGTAAATAGATTTAACACTAGTGATTAGTTGACTGTCTTAAGTTAGCTAATAGTCTTTATTATTGCATGTAGCTATCACTATGACATAATAATCCTACTTATGTAAATAGATTCAATAAAACATAAATAAAAACAAAACTCAACAAATGTGATTTTAGGCTAATTGATATTATTTTATTAATGGAATTGATAGATGCCTTATATCATTGTAACTCATTGCATTTATAATTATGAATTAAAATGTCATACACTTTTGATTTAGTATTTTCATCATTAATAAGTTCAAACCAATTTAGTATCAAATCAATGTCATTTTACAAATGAAACAAAATTAAACTTAAATAATAATAATAATAATAGAATTTAATGAAATTAACATTCCCAGATTTATAAATAGTTATTTTAATGAAATTTAACATTTCTAAATTTCTAAAATAATTATTTTAATAAAGAATAACATTCCCAAATTCCTAAATAATTATTTTAGATTCCTTTACAAATAGCTACTTTACTTCCATTTAGCAAAACTTTAAACCCATATTTTATGGGGCTAGCCACTTACCTAAATAGAAAATACAAAAAGATGACTGCACCTCGGCCAACTTCAGCGAAAATGAGTGAAAATACCTCACATAAACCGCTCTTTCACTGACAATGTAAGTACAAAATGACCTAGCGTGGTGTCCTCTTTTTCGTGGAAAAGGCTAAACAAAGTATTCTTCCTCCTTTCTCTTAATAGATTACCGAAGCGACCAAGTATTCTTTGTCCTTTCTCCTACAATTCAACTTTAAAACATTTGTGAGAGAGAAAAATAGATATATAATCACTATTCAAATGAAATGAATCAAAACTGAGTTGTGTCATCTTCATTCCCTCGTGGCCAGCCCGTCTTTCTCATTTTATTTGTTTCAAATAGTTAAATGATAAGAAAGCAAATGCCAAAAAAAATCAAATTGCAGAGGGTCGATATCAACCATTGGAAAATCATCGCTACCATGTGTAAAAAAATTAAACCATGTGAAAGAATAAATAAATAAAAACAGTTTAACCCCTCATGCCCTATCAAGAATAGGTTAAAACAGTTGTTATGGCTCCATGCAACCAAATAAAATAAAAATGATATGGTGCAAACATAAGAACATTATTGAACAAATTAATCAATTAATGTCAGCTCTCACACTCTACTGAATTACCTGTTTACCTCGGGCATTCTCATTCTCCATAAATATAGGTTATGAACATCCAACGGATGACATTAAGCAAAATAAATCATAAGTAAACAATAAATGGTCGAATTGATAGAATTTGTACCTGCAGAGAGGCAACCGAAAATGACTGAATGATTTCTCTTTCCTTGAAAAAAAGAAGAATCGACATCTTACCTTACCAAATTGTATGAATGCAGAAAAATGTACGAATATCCTTTGGCATCTGTATTATTGTCCTGCATGTTGTTCCATCTTTCTAGATTCACTGCAGACTATTTAAATATCGTGTTTGAAGTTGAAGTTGCGTAAATCACTTCGCTGAAATTTATTTCGGTTCCCAAACCCGTAAATAATGTTTTCTAGAATGCTGAAGTAAACTTCACATCCTTGTCAGATATAACAGTTTTTGGAATGCCATGAAATCTAAAGATTTCTTGCATAAATATGTCTGCTATTTGCACCGTTTTATAAGTGGACTGTACTGGTATGAAATGTGTTGCTTTGCTTAATTGATCAACCACCCCCATAATGGAGTCATTATGCTTCTTTGATTTTGGTAAACCAATAATGAAGTCTAAAGATATAACCTCCCACTTCCATTTAGGTATCGGTATAGGTTGCATCAATCCAGCTAGATGTTGATGCTTCACCTTCACTTGTTGGCACTCCAAACACTTGTTCAAATATTCTGCAATATATCTTTGCATACCTGGCCATAAGTAGTTGTTTCTAATTGTTGTTAGCATTTTCTGATACTCGGGATGTCTTGAGTAGTTACTCCGGTGGTATTCGTTCAAGATCAACTCCTTCAAATATTTTTGATTTGGAACATAAATCCTTTCCTTAAAGGTTAGTAACTGATCTTTGCTAAATCCATAATCAGTAGATTTTTTTTGTCTTCTGGCCTCCTCTGCTTGCTGCCACATAAATTGGTATTCAGGATCCTTCTTGGCTTCTGTTTTTATTTGATCTAGAAACTTGCATTCAATTTGGTTGTAGTACAATTCATAAACACCATGCAACTTTCTACTCAAAGAATCTTCTACTTTATTTTCCTTACCCTTCACATGCTGCATATCAATGTCAAACTCTCTTAGGAAGGCATTCCATCTTGCGTGGCGAGAATTAAGATCAACTTGCTTAAAATAACTAGTTAGGCTGCTATGATCGGTTTTTAGTACAAATCTCTTTCCAAGCAAGTAGTGCCTCCATACTCGGAGCGCATGCACTATCATTGTTAGCTCTGAATCATAAGCTAAGTATCGATGCTCAAACTCTTTTAAATTCCGTGATTCATAGGCAACTACTTTACCCTCTTACGACAAGATTGCCCCAACTCCTTCTTTATACGCATCCGTACAAACTTCGAATTCTTTATTGGGGTCAACTACTCTCAAAAATCGGGCGGTATTCAATAAAAGCTTTAACCTTTAAAAACTGTTTTGAAATTCTTTCGTCCATTTAAATACTTTTCCCTTCCTTTGTAAGGAGGTAATTGGGAAAGCATTCTTTGAGAATCCTTCAATGAACCGTCAATAATAACCAGCCAAACCCATAAAGGATCGAATGTCTGCCACATTTTGGGGTACCCTCCATTCCATAACCGTCTTAATTTTCTCTAGATCAACCGTTATTCCCTCAGCATAAATAACGTGACCTAGGTACTAAATTTCTTCTTTGAAGAAGTCACACTTGTTGAACTTAGCATACTGTTGATGTTTCTGTAACATCTCTAGCACTATCCTTAAGTTATTCTTATGCTCTTCCACATTCTTTGAATAAATTAAGATTTTGTCAATAAATATCAACACAAAATTGTCCAGAAAAGGGTGACATATACCATGCATCGGCCTCATAAATTTTGATCAACGGTTGTCATTGATGTCAACCCAAGCAGCACCAGGGGCTAACCCAATATTGCATGGAAATTTTGACCTACCAAATTAATATATTCTGGGTAAATAATGCTTTTGATGGTTTCTACTTGTCGAGATATTTCCGTTGATATATGGCACACCATGTAATTCTTCACGGTTTGAGAGATATTCATGTTTGAAGTTTGTACCCCAGTTAGTGGGCTAAAACCCCATGGGGTTGGGGCATGGGTCATTGAAAAGTCATAATTAATATTTTTCAAGCTCCTAAAATCCCTCCCACATTCACTTGTTGAAGCCCCTCTCAACTTAAGCATTCATATATATTGTGATCTTCATTTCCTCCTTAGGTAAGGGATTTGGCCATCTGAAACAGGTCATCGTGGCATTTTTGCTCTAACTTTTTTTCTACGAAGGCTCAGAAGCTGAAATTTTTATGAGGCAAAGCCGAAATCCTGAGCAAGCTGTAGTAAAAATTTCAGATCAAGTTGCGCAATAGTTTTGGAGATATGATCTGTGGAAGTAAGGGTTTTTGCAGGCTCTTGAAATTCATCGCAAAGAAGTGACCTTGGTAAAATCATCATAATTCTCTCTCTGAGTATCGGATTGGAATTCCGTAAAAAGTGGTAGATAGTGCACAATCTGTAGTTTTTTCTCTATCAAATTCAGAGGCAAATGAAGAAAAATGACACGTGGCATGTCGTACAAGTGCGCTTTGCTGAAACAATCCATAATTAGGGCAGTGTGAGAAATTGGGTATAACTCTCTCTTGAAGAATCCAAATTGGGTCAGACCTGTGGAATTGGAAAGACGACTCAGAGGACTACTACAGGACCGAAAATCAGATATTGAAGATCTGAAATAACAGAGATACACCATGTTGAAAATGCAACAAGATGATGGAGCTTAGTGAAATGAAATCGCCTTCACTAAGTGGGCCCGCAGGCTATTTTTGGCGCAAAGTCTATTTTTAGACTATGTCTATTTTTAGACATATGGAGCATGGTCTAGGAGTTGCAGTATGCTATTCTTGGATGATTGGTCGAGTTGGTAAAAATAGATGGACCTCTATTTTTAGACATACATGTCGAAGTCTATTTTTAGACTGCCTGTCTAAAAATAGGTCAGTCAAATATTATTAGCCCTTAATAATATTTGGACTATAAACTTCAGTTTATTCTCTTACAACACTTCAGTTGGAGCTGCGGATGTGGCCCATGCATCTGACAGAAGGACTAACGCTATTCCTAGGGGTTTGGTGAGCTCATGCATAGTTGACCTCAGTTAGAACTCAAGTGGCGAAGTTTGGTGGAGTTGATGAGACAGTTGGTGGAGTTGTGTTCTGTTTAACTTAGTTGAACTAGTTGTATTTAGTTTAACTGGCTAATACACTAGTGATGAGTGGAGTGAATTAAATATTATTTAGTTCACTAATTATTAACTCATTATTCAACTCAAGAACACATCAGTTTACTACAGTGCATGGACAGTTCAGTGAAGACCAGTGGAAGAGGTAGATGAAAGGGTGAGTTTGCTATTAGTTGCGACATCAGTTGTGCATGAGATTTGCACAAGAATTGGAGGAGATTGCCCATGAGGATTGCGCAGTTGAAGCCAAGGAGATTCGAACTTGGATCTCTCATTCAACCAACTTGGATTGCGCAATAGAGGCAGGCAATTAGTGGATGAGTTTTGAACCTGTGACTTGTTCAAAACCGAGCTAGTTTGTGTGTAACTTTTGGAGACAGTACTGAGTACTTGTGAGGAGTATTGTACTGAGATTGTTACATGTTCTCTTCTATTATAATATACAAATAGCTGGGGGTTTTCAGCTATAAGCTTTCCCCATTACATATTGTGTTTATGTGCGCATGCGACTGTTTCTATTTCCGCAAATTGATGATTAATTGTAGAAGAGGTTATGTGTTATGCATGAATTCGAATTAGTGTGTGACCAGCATAATCTCAGTGGATAAAGCTTCATTATTCAGCAAATTTCTACACACCAGATTCAATATCGAGCTCCTAGAAGGCAAAAAAAAAACTAGATCATGTGTTGTCAAGGGTTGCAAAGGACCAGACTTTCTACGACAGAAAAGCAAAGCAAGGTGCAGCAGAGGGTAGCATGACAAAAGCAGCATCCAAGGTGCATAACAGCATCAAGAAGTTCATCATATGAAGTCTTCAAGTGGGCAGCACTACATACAATCATTGTAAAGGTATCATTGTACCTAGTCATTGTAAATACATTATTGTACAAATTGTACTAGTATCTATCTGCCAAGGGTTGAAGAGGCAGCGTTGGGAGGTCTAGGATCATCATTAGGTGTTTGTGTCAAAGTTGGGGTTTTGTTCTAGTATATCTTCTTCTTCTACATCATTCTACATCATTGTAAAGTGGACCATTTTCCCTGGTACGGGAGTCCATTCATTTTTTATTCTTCTATAGGGTGGTAGGGTGGTGCTAGGGTGAGTTGTAGCGCATTGGGTGTTGGGGAATCCGTTCAGTTGACTACTGAAGAATCTCAGGAGTTGGAGTGTCCATCCAGTGGGAGCTGGAGAAGAATGCTTTTCTAGATTCTAGGAAGTTGGAGCTTTATTTTCAATTGGAGTTGAAAAGAATTATTAGAAAAGCATTAGGTGGTTTTTGTCTCGGAGTGGGTTTCCACTTTAAAAACTGTGTGCATTTGTGTTCCTCTTGTTTTCTGCTATCATTGTACCAACACTGATAATAATTGAAGATTAACTAATGCTCACAATCGAAAAGAAATACCGATTCACCCCCCCCCCCTCTCTCTCCTCGTATTTCCAACAATTGGTTTCATAGCTTGGTTCCTTCAATAGCAGTTTAACAGCTGGAAGGAGGTCATGGAGCATACCAAGAATGGTGTACCTCTATTCAATGAAAATAATTATGCACTTTGGAAAGGAAGAATGGAGGTCTATCTCTTGGCGCAAGGTTACGAAGTATGGGACACGGTTCAAAATGGATTTACATCAACCGCGGATGAACAAAGTATGAAGAATTTGGTAAATGATGCAAAAGCAAAGAATATTATTATTATCAGTGGACTTATTGAATCTGCTTATCATAAGATGTTGGGTTGTAAAACCACCAAAAATGTATGGGACAAGCTTGAGAATATATATGCAGGTGACTCAAATGTCAAAGAAGCAAAGCTTCAAATCTATAGAGCAAAATTTGAGCAACTCAGAATGAAAGAAGATTGCAACATTGTTGCATACTTTCAATACGTTGATGAAATAACCAATACTCTGGAAGGATTGGGAGAGCCAGTTGACGAGAAGACTATTATATGGAAGATTCTTAGAACGTTACCAGGGAGATTCAACCCAAAGGTATCGGTCTTAGAATACAATGAAAATCTGGACAAACTCAACAAAGAGGAATTACATGGAGTTCTCATAGCATATGAAATGAGACTTGATGAAGAAGAGGGTACTTCGCATATAGAAACTGCGTTCGTTGCATCTAAGAAAACCAATAAGGATAAACAACCTTCAATTGAAAATACATGCACCTGCAAGTGTGAAGAAAAGGGAGATGATGAAGAAGGTCTTTTAGATGAAGAATATGCTTACTTCACGAGAAAACTACAAATTGGTAAGGGACAATTCAAAGGTAAACTTCCATTGATATGTTTCAGCTGTAATGAGGTTGGGCATTTTGCAGCAAAATGTCCAAACAAAAGTAATGGTAACTCAAAAAGAAAGAAAGGCTTTAAGAAATTCAACAAGCAAGGATCCAAAAGCAACTTTCTCTCTAAAGAAGATAGCTCATCATTCGATGAAGACAATGATAGTGAAGAGGAAGCCAATGAGAGAGTATTGTTTATGGCCAAGCACAATAAGCAAGAGGTATCAAACAACGAAGAAGGATGGACCATAAACGAATTTTATGAGGAAGCAATCAAGCTTATAAAAGATCTCAAGGCGAAGAAGATCCGTTCCAAAACTCTTGAAGAACAAGTTCAAGGTCTCAAAATTGAAGTTGAAGAACACAAATGCATTGAAGAGTCACTTCAAAAGAATTTGGAAGAAAGCAACCAAGAAAGGGAAGAATTAGAAGCCAAAGTAGTCTCGCTGCGTGAGGAAGTGAAGAAAGGGAAAACTATCCAAAACTATGCCAACAGCTCAAGGGCATTGGAAGAATTCATCAACAATCAACGATCTTACAATGACAAAACTGGCATCGGTTACAAAGAAGAAGAAGCAGGACCTTCTACAACAAAATACAATGAACCTATGAGATCTGACATGCATGTAGACTTCATTGGACAAGATTTGCAAGAATAGCCTTGGAAGACAATTCCTCGATGAAAATTTCCATCCAGGTACCAACATATTTTTTATGGCTACTATTATTCATGTGGAAAATTTGGTCATAAAGCTGTAGAATGTTGCACGTACCCTAGGAACGAATACAATTCCAGGAGATCTGTCAAATATGAACCTCCCAAGGCTCAGCGAAACATCAATAGATTTGAACATTTAAGAAATAATATTGAATGTTACAAATGTCGAAACTTTGGACACATAGCCAAAGACTGCAGACTTGAAAACCCTCCAGAAGAATCTTCGAAGCCATAGAATGAACGAACAGGGAAGAAGAAGAAGAATGATAATTGTGCTTTCGCTCTCAAGGCTCAAAAGAACAAAGATGTGTGGTATGTTGATAGCGATTGCTCAACGCATATGACTGGAGATAGAAATAAATTTGTATCTCTGAAAGAGAAGAAGGATGGAACCGTGTCCTTTGGAAATGATGGATCTTCAAATGTTATAGGATCAGGTACTGTCACTCTCGGAAGCAAAGATTCTCTAGCCAATAATGTTCTACTGGTTGAAAACATGAATCACAATCTGCTCATTGTTGGACAAATGTGTGATCAAGGACACACAATACTATTCAACTCCACGAAATGTGAAATTAGGAAAGGCGTGTATGGTGAAATTGTGGCTACAGCAAGTCGAGCTCCAAATGACATATATGTTCTGGATGAAGCAACTAAAGCATGTCTAATAGCTAAAGAGGATGATACAATAATTGGTAGCAATGATGATCGATTAAGTAAGAATTTTGCTACAAAGGTGCAAAGTGATTTCGAGATGTCTTTACTTGGTTGCAAATTGAGCATAGATGACTCATTTAAGGATGTGGATCAAAGGTTGTACAGATTTATGATTAGTAGTCTTCTATATGTAATAGCCTCCCGACTAGATGTTATGCAAGCAGTTGGACAAGTAGCAAGATTCCAAGCAGCACCAAAAGAATCACATATTAAATATTCGCCAGCATTGGAATATCTTCGCCAGAAGCTTGGGATTCTCCCAAGTTCTCATTAGATTTTCCTTTTTCATAATATAAAGGGGGAGTGGAAGTAGATTACATGTCTACATGACGGTTGTGTGTCAGGGGGAGTGGAAGTGTGTACAGGTCCGCAGGATGGTTGTGTTTCAGGGGGAGTTACCCTTTGCCATTGATGTCAAAGGGGGAGAGAATGTTGTAGGAAGAGGTGTCATGATCGTAGGGGGAGTACTTGTGTTGCCATCAATGCCAAAGGGGGAGATTGTTGATCAGCGGTTGTCATTGATGTCAACCCAAGCAGCACCAGGGGCTAACCCAATATTGCATGGGAATTTTGACCTACCAAATTAATATATTCTGGGTCAATAATGCTTTTGATGGTTTCTACTTGTCGAGATGTTTTCGTTGATATATGGCACACCATGTAATTCTTCACGATTTGAGAGATATTCATGTTTGAAGTTTGTACCCCAGTTAGTGGGCTAAAACCCCATGGGGTTGGGGCATGGGTCATTGAAAAGTTATAATTAATATTTTTTAAGCTCCTAAAATCCCTCCCACGTTCACTTGTTGAAGCCCCTCTCAACTTAAGCATTCATATATATTGTGATCTTCATTTCCTCCTTAGGCAAGGGATTCAGCCATCGGAAATAGGTCATCGTGGCATTTTTGCTCTCAATTTTTTTCTACGAAGGCTCAGAAGCTGAAATTTTTATGAGGAAAAGCCGAAATCCTGAGCAAGCTGCAGTAAAAATTTCAGATCAAGTTGCGCAATATTTTTGGAGATATGATTTGTGGAAGTAAGGGTTTTTGCAGGCTCCTGAAATTCATCGCAAAGAAGTGACCTTGGTAAAAATCGTCATAACTCTCTCTCTGAGTATCGGATTGGAATTCCGTAAAAAGTGGCAGATAGTGCACAGTCTGTAGTTTGTTCTCTATCAAATTCAGAGGCAAATGAAGAAACGGTGACATGTGGCATGCCGTACAAGTGCGCTCTGCTGAAACAATCCATAATTAGGGAAATGTGAGAAATTGGGTATAACTCTCTCTTGAAGAATCCAAATTGGGTCAGACCTGTGGAATTGAAAAGACGACTCAGAGGACTACTACAGGACCAAAAATCAGATATTGAAGATCTGAAATAGCAGAGATACACCAGATTCAATATCGAGCTCCTAGAAGGAAAAAAAAAAAACTAGATCATGTGTTTTCAAGGGTTGCAAAGGACCAGACTTTCTACGAAAGAAAAGCAAAGCAAGGTGTAGTAGAGGGTAGCATGATAAGAGCAGCATACAAGGTGCATAACAGCAGCAAGAAGTTCATCATATGAAGTCTTCAAGTGGGCAGCACTACATACAATCATTGTAAAGGTATCATTGTACCTAGTCATTGTAAATACATTATTGTACAAATTGTACTATTATCTATCTGCCAAGGGTTGAAGAGGCAGCGTTGGGAGGTCTAGGATCATCATTAGGTGTTTGTGTCAAAGTTGGGGTTATGGTCTACTATATCTTCTTCTTCTACATCATTCTATATCATTGTAAAGTGGACCATTTTCCTTGGTACGGGAGTCCATTCATTTTTTATTCTTCTATAGGGTGGTAGGGTGGTGCTAGGGTGAGTTGTAGCTCATTGGGTGTTGGGGCATCCATTCAATTGACTACTGAAGAATCTCGGGCGTTGGAGCGTCCATCCAGTGGGAGCTGGAGAAGAATGATTTTCTAGATTCTAGGAAGTTGGAGCTTTATTTTCAATTGGAGTTGAAAAGAATTATTAGAAAAGCATTAGGTGGTTTTTATCCTGAAGTGGGTTTCCACCTTAAACACTGTGTGCATTTGTGTTCCTTTTGTTTGCTACTATCATTGTACAAACACTAATAATAATTGAAGATTAACTAATGCTCTAATTGAAATAAATACTGATTCACCCCCCCCCCCCCTCTCAGTATTTC
The DNA here is from genome assembly GCA_034641835.2 of Pinus albicaulis. Classification (NCBI taxonomy): domain Eukaryota; kingdom Viridiplantae; phylum Streptophyta; class Pinopsida; order Pinales; family Pinaceae; genus Pinus; species Pinus albicaulis. Next base: position 501,067,007 of record CM076569.1, read on the forward strand.
CAACAATAAATGTTGTTGGTGCATTAGTCAATCCAAATGGTAACACCACAAATTCGTAATGCCAGTATCTGGTACGGAAAGCAGTTTTGTATGTGTCTTCATCTTTTATCCGAATCTGGTGGTATCCCGACCTTAGGTCTATGTTTGAAAATACAGTGGCCCCATTCACTTGATCAAACAAATAATCAATCCGCAGTAGTGGATATTTATTTTTGACAGTCAACTTATTAAGTTGTCGATAGTCCATGCACATTCGTATGGTTTCGTCCTTCTTCTTTACAAATAGCACTGATGCTCCCCAAGGGGATACACTTGGTCGGACATACCCTTTATCCAACAATTCTTGTAACTTCATCTTCAGTTCGGTCAACTCTGGCACACTCATTCAGTAAGGTGCCCTTGAAATCGATGATGCTCCTTGCATCAACTTGATAGTAAAATCAGTGTCCCTTCTCGGTAGCAAACCTGGTACATCCTCTGGAAACATATCCATAAAATCTGGCACTACCGGGATGTTTTCCATCATCGAAGTCTTTTATTGTGAATTAGTAAAACCCACTTGAATGGCGTATATCTGACATCCCTTCCTCATGCACTTACTTATTTGAAAGGCTGTAATAAGATGCAACTGTAGGGGTTTCTTTATTCCTTGAATCTCCTTACAAGTTCCATCTTGCATTCTATAATATATAACCTTTTCCTTACAATCCACCAATTTCCAGTGCTTCTCCAACCAATCCATGCCCAGTAGCACATCGTAGGATCCCAAGGGTAATATATTTAGATCCACTGTTAGCTGTTATTCACTAATTTCCAGCGTACAGTTTGGAATTTTGGCACAAAATTTTCTCTTTGCTCCAGTGGCTAACTGTACCAGCCATGAAGTCTTGAATTTCTGACTTTGTAACTTACATATTTCTACTAATTTGGGATTTACATAACTTAAACTTGTACCTGGGTCAGCCAAAATATAAACAAGTTGTGAAAGTAGCTTACCTTCCAACTCAATCATCATTGGCTGGTAATCTGCCTGATGATCTTTCAATGTTGCGTTAATTCTGGGTATATTTCTGGCTACATCTCCCACCGTAGAAGTTTCTTGTAGATTAGCAACTGCTTCTCCCCTTCCACGTTGTGGACAGTTCCTATAATAGTGAGCCTTACCACACCCCCAACACTGTAGGGGTGGTTTTTGATTTTGTCCTTGGTCCGGCTTGCTAGAAGCTTTTGAGGGTTTATCTTCCGCAGGCCACCAGGTTCTTTGATGGTTTCTGCCAAAATGTTTACTTACTGAACTCCTTGCAGCATTCTTAAAATTACTGGTTCTACTTTTCTTGAAAATTGAGCTTCTTTTATGCTCTTTCTTTGATTGCCAGTTTTTACCCACCTCTCCTTTTGCCTTAGATTGCTGATAACACATTCTTGCCTTTCGAATTGCCTCATCCATGGTTCTTGGATTCATGAACTCAATTCGTTCCTCCATGTGAGTCGAAAAACTACTTAGTAACCGTTGAACTTTAGCTTTTTCTTCCCTTAGATAAGGAACATAACGGAGTAAGGAAGTGAACTTGGTTATGTATTCATCCTTCGTCAATTGATCCAATTTTAAATCGTGAAATTCACTAGACTTTTTGTCATAGAAATGCTCAGTTAGGTACTTATCTTTAAAATATTGCTGGAATGTATCCCAAGTCACGTCTTGATCTTCTATGCTGCGGACATTCTTAACCTCCTCCCACCATAATGTGGCCTTCTCCCTCAACTGGTAGATGGCTAATCTGGCTTTAAGATTGTTGCTATACTAGTAGACTTGAAAATACTTGTTCATACATTGTGTTTATCAGAATGCTAGTCTAGTTTTGTTGTTTCAGATTCAGTGGCTTGGTCTAAAGCTCAGTCCACCCTTACTGTTGGGGCTGAGTAATGTGAAGAACCAAGATGAACAGAACAGAGAATGGGAGGAAGTAGAAAAGAATGATGGTTTTTACCCTCCTGAGGGGACTCCCACACTTCTTCCTTGGGAATTCAGAGGGTCTGTTAAGGCCTTAAAGGAAATGCAGAAAGAGGATTAGTTGCTCAAAGGATGAGAAACCATTTAGCAGGGGGGTGATGATGAGCTCCATCATTAGGTACATTTGGAGGGGTTAATGGTCACCTTTTTGCCTTATTAAGTCTCTTTTTCTTGCATTTTAATTATATTATGGTCTTATGATGCTACTGTAGGTGGTGATTGAGGCTTAACATACTTCGAGTACCTAACATAAGATTAAATGCAGGAAAATCATAAAGATATGGCATTTTGTGGAGATTTTGTCATAAAGTCTCACCGTATACATCGAGGAGAGATTCTAGGGGGTTGTCCACCCTCCTTAATTCCTAAAGGCAGCCAAGGGGTCCTTGAGATTCCCTCCAACAGCTCAAAATAAAAAGCAGCCAAGCAAACTCAAGACCAAGTGCACTCAAGCCATACTTCACTTAGAGTCAAGTGGAATCAACACCTATTTTCTAGGGAGTTGTTGGTAGCTACCCTTTAGGTTAAATAGAGTTGAGCAAGAGCTCATTAGGATTCGGATTTTGGAGAAATCCATTAGGCTCTTTGCTCTTGTAATCAATTTTTCAAGACTTTTATATTGATGTAATGAGACTAGTTTTTGAAATGAAATGAGTATTCAGACTTTGCCTTACTAATATAGTTCCAGAGAGCTATGCTTGTGGGTTAGGGCCCAATCCATGTGCCTCAGCCTCTCTTGTGTAATCATTCTTTACTTTCATGTCATTTAGCTAGTTTTTCTTAAGAATAGTTAGCTAGTTTGTTGGTATTTTCATTCACTTTTTTAGTTTGCTTCCATTTGAATTTTGTTGTAGATTTAGTCTACATACATGAGTGGTAGAATAGGTGATAACTCCATAAATCTGTTAGTCAAGCCTCCCCCTCTCACCTCTGTCAATAGAGCTTGAGGAGGGTAGACCTTTCCCACAGACCAAAAAAAAAATTTAGTTTATGATTTCTTGGAATGGATGAGATTAGTTGTTGTAATTCCATGAACATGTTCAATACGCTCTGGTAGATCTCTGGTTCTAGATTAGGATAGATTTTCTTTACAAATTCAAGTAACATTTTCCACTGCCTTTATCATGAATTTGTCCAATTCTATTGCATGAATAGGTAGTTTGATAGCAGGTATAGGTGGCACAACCAAGGAGAATTTCACCAACACCTCCAGCTTCATCTCTCATCTTCCTTCAGCCCTTTGTTCATCAAGAGCACCATCAACCCTGTTTTCGTATTTTCCATCCCTACACCATGAGAAACCCTAGGGGTGAAAGACATGCCTCCCAATAGGCCTTGAGCTTGGCCAAGGGGTGGGCCATCTCCTACTCATCCTAATACATATTCACACCACCTTTTGATCCAGGAGGATATCAAAGGACAGGTGGCTTAAAATTTCTCAAAATTAAAAGTGGTTGGATTGCTCTCAAACTAGGTTTAGGTTGAAGTAATCATCGCCTTGATTCCAACGTTATGAACAGATCTTCAATCCGAGCCTGTATGGAGAAGTTAGAGTGAGTCAAAGTTTTGGTTAAAGTTCGGCAGTGGGCCAGGTTTAACTGTCCCACAAATTCACCGTCAACCAGAAGGGAACCCAGCTCCCGAAAATGGGCGAAATTGTGGCCTCGTTAATTTTCCTAGTGACCCTTACTTTCGTTAAGTTTAAAAATGACCCCTTTGTTTTAAAAATAACAAAAAAATATTTTTTTGGGTGGCAGGCCACCAACCCTGCCACCTTCGGTCGAAATTCCAATAATATTAAAATATATGGGGGGCGGGTTGTCACACCACCACCCTCGCTCTGTTGTTGTAACGTATACATATATATAACATGGGTGATCGGCGGGCCACCACTGACGGACCCTAACCACACCCCTCTCACTGGTCAGCTCGTATAAATGGAAGGGCTCAGTTGTTTGAAACTTCAATATTGAATCTCTAATCAAGATTCAAGTACCATCAATATATGCAATCCTTTTTTATTTTTTATTTTTTGGTAGCTCTTGGTGTGCAAGCTAAGTCATGGAGGACCCCCACAACCTCAACATGTGCATTTGTTTCCATTTGTTGTGCATTGTTGTAGATTATGGTGCATATTTTGACATGTTTTTCTTTTATACTCATACAAGAAAATATGTAAGTTTCATGAGATTTTATCCATCTTATTCATATTTTCAATTCTTTTCTTTTATGTGTTCATGATTTTTCATTTATACGTGTTTATAATTTTCTATCCATAGTTGTTTGATTAAGTAAATTTATCATAGGTTATTCAATGCACTTGAAGACAAACTTCTTATTAAACTAGTTAAAAGACTAGGAGTGTTTGTCCATTATCCCTTTATTTTGGAAAAAGGCCCTAGTGCATGTATTTTGTAACACACTAGTGTTGTATCAGGCATTGTATTTCTTGTTTCCATAAATTAGTTCTTGTTTTCATAGAGTAGCCAACGACTTGAGAAACAAGCTTATTGTTGGCTTGAGTAAAAGACTAGGAGTGTTTCTACATTATCCATCTATTTTGGAAAAAGGCCCTAGTGCAGGCAAAGTCCATAAAACTAGACTTACTGAGGAAACATTTTCAATTCATGTCATTTCAATTTCCAAGAATTTATTTTTAGTTTAAATACTTGTGGTATGGATTTATGCAAGAATGCAATAAAATAAAGAAATAAACATAAACACAGAGATGCATCAGAAAATATATATCATTTCATTAATATCAAATAACTGAAATAAACTTACAGACGTAATAGAAATAAAAATGGTAGCTTATCTCTGAGAAGAGATGTGGTGGCTACATGCCTCTAAACTATGTTACAATGAGGTCCGAAGGCCTATTTATTATTGAGAAACAATGGAAAACACTAAGCATCCAAAAACATAACCCTAGGAGATGAAGCGAAAAAACTATGCGCCCTATTTGGGTAAATTGGTACATTAAATTCCCGAGGCCAAAACTTTGGCATATGATCTCTATTTGACACGCACAATACCTCGTTAGAAAGATATATCCAAGGAATACAAATTTTGAATCAATAACAAAATTTGGCCTTAGTTTTCCCCAAAAATGTCGTTTATGGCCTCAAAACATTTTTGAAATTTAAGGCCCTGAAAAACTGCCAAAAATAGTAAATTATGCTACAATTAAGGAAACTGAAAAAATGAAAGAAACAATGGTGGGGCCCCTAGTGGAATAGGCGGGTGGCCACTAATATCCACCTGGATTAGTCCTCCTTATGAATCAATGGTCCCCATTGCGTTGAGTTCCTCCATGAGATGAGGAAACTTTTGCTGAACTTGGTCCCTGGTGATCCACTTGCCTTGGTGTAGGAGTTGGCCAGCTTTAACAACCCGATACAGTTGGATCTTCTGCATGTGAGTGTTTCTGATCTTCTTGTCATTGATCTGATCAGTTGTGGTTGTTCTATGTAGTCGAGGTTTAGTTTTGTTGGTATGATTTGTTATGTCATGTTTGATGTGTCCAATAACGGTGGAAAGTAAGGCCAAAGGTAGTCCACATTGAACATTGGGTGCAGACCAAGGATTGGTGGAATATTGAGCTCGAAGGAATTGTCCCTAATAACCTTGGTGATGGTGTATGTCCCATATCAGAGAGGGCGAAGCTTGCGGTGGGGTCTAGCGAGGCACTCCTTCTGCAAATGTAGCCAAACTTTGTCTCCCACCTGGAAATAAACTAGATCAGGCGATGGTTGCTTATCTCTGAGAAGATATGTGACGGCTACATGACTATGAATTGTGCTACAATGAGGCTCAAAGGTCTATTTACTATTGAGAAACAATGGAAAACCCTGAACATCCAAAAACCTTACCCTAGGAGATGAAGCACCGAAATTGTGGGCCCCGTTTGGGTAAATTGGTAATCAACTTCCCAGGGTCGTAACTTTTGCATATGATCTTCGTTTGATGCGAAAAATACCTCGTTATAAAGTTCTATCTGAGGAATGCAACTTTCGCATCACCAACATGGGTTGAAGACCCATCTTGGTCCTAGTTTTCCCAAAAAATGTCATTTAGGGCCTCAAAAATGGCTTTGGATGTTTAGGACCAAAAAACTTCCAAAAATAGTAAAATGTGCTACAATTGAGGAAAATGAAAAAACCAAAAGAAACAATGGTGGGGCCCCAAGTGGAATAGGTGGGTGGACACCAATATCCACCTGGATCAACTTTAAATCAAATGTATATGATATTTTAAAATACTATGACTCAATAATTGTAACTTTGGAACCAAGGGAGTTACAACATCTAGGACACCAGTGCATGTCTGATCATTAAACATATTTAAGTATGTGCGTGTTTTACTTTCAAGAAACTTGATTAAACTAGTTTTGTTTTAAAGTTTTGTTTCATGATTTCTTAATTTTCTTTCTTGAATTTTGTTAATTTATAATTTTAGATTCAAAATAGTTAGTCTCTCTACTAGTTAAATTTAACACTTAGTCCTAATTTAGTTTATATTTTCTTACATGACAACAAATCTAGCCTATGTCCATACATATTGTAATATTCGTCTAAGTTTACAAACACCTTGATTGATCTAAATCTTATGTCCTAATTTATGCCCATAGATTAGCCTAACACTCCAAACCTTAATTAGAGTCCCAACTCTTGATCAAGGTCTAGGTCTTGACCAAGAATTTAATATACCCACATTAGGGAACTCGATTGATGGTTTGTTGGATTGATGATAAGCCTTCAATGAGGGCTTGTTTAAGATCTCAATTGATAACTTGAATCTTGATTGATAACTTGAAACTTACCTCTATCAAGGATTTATGCAAATCATTGTCACTACCCTCACTTGGAAAAAAGAGTTACACAACTTTGTGGATCATATCCCTTGTAAACCTATTATACTAGAGAAAGGAACCTCACCCAAGAGGATTTTAAATTAACATTTTATCTAGCTAAATAACTAGTAACATCAGTGACAACTAGTTGAGCTAATCCCTTTGGCTCACGTGCACACACACACACACATATAGACAAAAATATGGAGTGTTTAGCGTTAGATAAATTGGCTGAACCTCAATCAAGAGGAAATAACTATTTCAGCTCAACCTGAACCTCAATAAATTTTAGTTTTTTCATCTACACCTTCGACCTCATCATTTATACCTACCACTTCAATACCTACAACTGATGTTCCACTACCTATTCATCTAATCCCTCCTGTTGTCAATCCAGCACTGCACCCAGCAGGAATCATGGCAAGATTTTCCCCACTTATCTTATCTACCCAATTGAATGATTTACCTCAGGGTTATGGCCAAATACTCCCCTTGTTTGATGAAAACTCTACCATATCTGCAAGACAACACATTGTTAAGGGCATTGACTTCATAGATTTGGAGGAACTTGATGCTGACAATGCCAAAATGAGCATTATATCCCAGAGCTTCTCTGGAGATCTCAAAGTTTGTTTTAGGTCCTTAACTACTAATTCCATTGCCACTCTAGACCATATCATTGATTTATTTATAGCCCGGTGGAAAGTAAAGAAAAATCATTTACAGTTGCTTGCTGATTATGAGAACATTAAGAGAAATCTCAATGAATCAGTCCAAGATTTCAATACTCACTTCAATAGAATTTATAATGCAATTCCCATTGAGATCAAGCCTAGAGGTATCCAGAAGCATTTGATCTTGACATGGCTTACCAACTAAGGGAAATAAATCCAGCTACACTAGAGGATATGCAAAAGAACACAGTCAACGTTGAAGAAAATTTGTTGATGAAGAGAGCTAGAGCTAGAAACGAGAGAAGAGTTATTATTAAAGATGAACCATCCACCTCATATTCCGATGCTAAGATGGATACACTGATAAGAACTATTGAAAGGATGGTTGACAGGATGTCCATCACTGAAAGACAACCTGAGGTCAGAAATCCTAACTACAAAGGTTAACAACTGCCTCAATTAAGGATTAAGCAGAGAGAACAGTGGGCTCTTGAGCAACCACCACAACAACAACAAAAAATCAGGACACCCTTGCAACACAACTATGCTCAAGGAGAAGAAGAATCTGAAGACACAATTTTTGAGGAAAATCTTCTTTTCAAGGCTGATGATCTGCCTATGTTTTTGACCAAAGATTAGGAGTATTTTGAAAAGAAGGATGAGCCTAAGGATTATTGATTTTATCCTTGCCAATGATCATGAATTGGAGACTGAATCAGATGATTATCAACAAGGGTACTTGAATTCACTTATTTCACAAAATAGGTAGATGTCATTAAGGATCAGAGGTGTGCCATTTAATCCCATTCAGAAGAGAGCATCTCAGTAGAAAGACACTCATACAAGGCATAATCCTCCGAGTAATCAGAGTAAGGGAAAAGAGCTTGCAATCACAAATCAGAATAAGATAAGACAACCATCCACAAGTTCAGCAAATAAGGAAAAGGAAATTTAGAAGAAATAAGTTCCAGCAAAGGACATCGCCATTAAAGAGGTAGACAAAACTACTCCCTTCAGCCTAGAAACAATAATTTCAAAGTTAAAAGTGTTTATTCCTTTAACTGAGCTTGTTAAGAATAACCAGTATAAGTCCCATGTTTCCAAGATGCTTAAAGTAGATGCTTTGTCTGACATGGTGAATGTCAAAGATGATCAGCCCGAACTCATTTTTGGTCCTGCTATTGACGGTCAATTAGAAGATAGCGAGGTTCCTCCTTTTTACTTGAGTTTAAGAATCCACCAATGCATTTTACACAATTCCACGTTAGACTCTGGAGCCTCCCACAATCTAATGCCAAAAGCCATTATGGAAAAGTTGGGCCTTGACATCACTCGTCCCTACCATGACTTATACTCCTTCGATTCAGGTAGAGTTTGTTTTATTGGCCTTATTAAAGATTTGGTAGTCTCCTTAGATCAGATTCCTACAAATAATGTTTTAATGGATGTGGTGGTAGCTGACATACAACCACAGTTTGGCATGTTGCTGTCAAGATCCTGTTGGAGTCCCGTGATTTGGCAGATTGGTAGACCAAATGCACAGGGTAACATGAAACCAGTCTTTGGAGTCCTGGGACCTAGCCTTCCTGGACTCAGAGAGGGCTCTCTCTATTAGATGCAAAGGATCTGTTCGTGTAAGGTTTGTTGATTGTTTTGGTTGGATAAGATGAATAGGTAGAATAAGTGGAGTGAGAGGTCTTTAAATCATTGGGCTATGGAGTCAACAAAAGTCATAGGTAGCTCAATAATTAATCAGAGTGCATAATAGGGCCAATATAGTGTGGTCAATGGATCCTTAAGGTCATGAGTGAAGTGAAATGGACATTAAGTTAGGGAAAAACAAGGTATGGCAAAGGGCAGTGAAGTATCATTTGTCATATACCCATAAACAAGGTGGTCTTAAATATAAAAAGAAAAAGATACTAATCATGAGGTAGGGCAAACCATTTACTCAATGACAATACTTAAACAAATAAATATCCAAGATAAACATTTCAATGAAACCAAGAAAGCAAGAAAAGCTTATCTAACTTTAGTAATTTCACCTTCAGAATTGGAAAACATATAAGATGACACAATAACTTTCATCAATCAAAGAGGGAACTCCAAAACATTGTTGATCAAGCTACAAAGAAATCTGAGGCAAACTGATAGGCATGGACAAAGGGCAAGATCAAAACAAGACCTCTTTGACTTAACCCAGCAAGCAGTACTTCAAAGAGAGGTTTCAAGATAGAGTTTAGATAGCATAAAATAAGCAGGGCTTACCATGAAACATATTTGTAAACTAGCATATTAATCCATAAATGAAACAAACAAGCATAAGGAGGCTTAAAGAGCAGCTAAGAATTCCTTAAACACACCAAGCAGTGGAAAACATCAAGGCAATAGAAGGCATGACGACTAAGGTGCTTCAAGGAGAATTTTTCAACCTATACTTTTCTGTTCTATTGCAACAAAGAAGGATGAAACATAATGATAACAAGAAAACATAAACAAATTAAGAATACATCATCATTAACCAAGCTTAGGAATCTTGCAAACAAGCTTCTCCATCATCAATCCGAGCAAGCCATTCATAAACTTCACAACACCAATTTCTTCTCCAAGCTCATAAAAACCATGTATTTCTCTTAAAGCTCATCAGATGCCAACATTTACAATGAAGCCCTCATGCTCTATTTAACTCAGCAAAGGAGGGAAAAAAACCCTAGATAGGGTTGGAAAATGTCAAAATCACTCATAAATGCCATTTATGCCTAGGAGACCATGCAAGGCCCAAGGCACAAAATATCTCATGAAATAAATGCCAAAATAACTTCTAGCACCTAATTCTAGAGTGATTTGCCTTAAAAAACTCTAAAATATGATTTTACAATAAATGAGTGTGTTTTGTTGACTTTTGGCCAGAAACACACTACATAGTCCATTTGCGCAGTGCCACCTCAGGCAGAAAATAGGTGCTTTTGCAACCAAGTTTTGGACCTCTTCCTGATGTGGGATTTTTCTCTGTGATGGCTTGTTGGAAAGCTTGTTGAGGGGACTCCCACACTTCTTCCTTAGGAATTCAGAGGGTCCATCAAGGCCTTAAAGGAAATGGAGGAGGAGGATTAGTTGCTCAAAGGATGAGAAACCATTTAGTGGGGGTGATGATGAGCTCCATCATTAGGTACATTTGGAGGGGTTAATGGTCACCTTTTTGCCTTATTAAGTCTCTTGTTCTTGCATTTTAATTATATTATGGTCTTATGATGCTACTGTAGGTGGTGATTGAGGCTTAACATACTTCGAGTACCTAACATAAGATTAAATGCAGGAAAATCATAAAGATATGGCATTTTGTGGAGATTTTGTCATAAAGACTCATCGTAGACATCGAGGAGAGATTCTAGCGGGTTTTCCACCCTCCTCAACTCCCAAAGGCAGCTAAGGGATCCTTGAGATTCCCTCCAACAGCTCGAAATAAAAGCTAGCCAAGCAAACTCAAGACCAAGTGCACTCAAGCCATACTTCACTTGGAGTCAAGTGGACTCAACACCTATTTTCTAGGGAGTTGTTGGTAGCTACCCTTTAGGTTAAATAGAGTTGAGTAAGAGCTCATTAGGATTCGGATTTGGGAGAAAGCCATTAGGCTCTTTGCTCTTGTAATCAATTTTTCAAGACTTTTATATTGATTTAATGAGACTATTTTTTGAAATGAAATGAGTATTTAGACTTTGCCTTACTAATATAGTTCCAAAGAGCTATGCTTGTGGGTTAGGGCCCAATCCATGTGCCTTGGCCTCTCTTGTCTAATCATTCTTTACTTTCATGTCATTTAGCTAGTTTTTCTTAAGAATAGTTAGCTAGTTTGTTGGTATTTTCATTCACTTTTTTAGTTTTCTTACATTTGAATTTTGCTGTAGATTTAGTCTACTTACATGAGCGGTAGAATAGGTGATAACTCCATAAATCTGTCAGTCAAGCTTGCCCCTCTCACCTCTGTCAATAGAGCTTGAGGAGGGTAGACCTTTCCCACAGACCAAAAAAAAAAATTAGTTTATGATTTCTTGGAATGGATGAGATTAGTTGTTGTAATTCCATGAACATGTTCAATACACTGTGGTAGATCTCTGGTTCTAGATTAGGATAGATTTGCTTTACAAATTCAAGTAATATTTTCCACTGCCTTTATCATGAATTTTTCCATTTCTATTGCATGAATAGGTAGTTTGATTGCAGGTATAGGTAGCACAACCAAGGAGAAGTTCACCAACACCTCCAGCTTCATCTCTCATCTTCCTTCAGCCCTTTGTTCATCAAGATCACCATCAGCCCTATTTTCGGATTTTCCATCCCTACACCATGAGAAAACCCTAGTGGTGAAAGACATGCCTCCCAAGAGGCCTTGAGCTTGGCCAAGGGGTAGGCCATCTCCTACTCATCCTCATACACCTTCAGACCACCTTCTGATCTAGGAGGATCTCAGAGGACAGGTGGCTTAAAATTTCTCAAAATTGGAAGTGGTTGGATTGCTCTCGAACTAGGTTCAGGTTGAAGTAATCGTCGCCTTCATTCCAACGGTACGAACGGATCTCCAATCCGAGCCCGTATGGAGAAGTTAGAGCGAGTCAAATTTTTGGTTAAAGTTGGGCAGTTGGCCAGGTTTAATTGTCCCACAAATTAATTGTCAACCGGAAGGGAACCCAGCGCCCGAAAATGGGTAAAATTGTGGCCTCGTTAATTTTCCCAGTGACCCTTATTTTCGTTAAGTTTAAAAATGACCCCTTTGTTTTAAAAATAGCAAAAAAAATATTTTTTTTGGGTGGCGGGCCACCAACCCGCCACCTCCGGTCGAAATTCCAATAATATTAAAATATATGGGGGCTGGGTTGTCACACCGCCACCCCCGCTCTGTTGTTGTAACGTATACATATATATAACATAGGTGATGGGCGGGCCGCCATCGGCGAACCCTACCCACACCCCTCTCACCGATCAGCTGGTATAAATGGAAGGGCTCAGTTGTTTGAAACTTCAATATTGAAGCTCCAATCAAGATTCAAGTACCATCAATATAGGCAATCCTTTTTTATTTTTTATTTTTTGGTAGCTCTTGGTGTGCAAGCTAAGTCGTGGAGGGCCCCCACAACCTCAACATGTGCATTTGTTTCCATTTGTTGTGCATTGTTGTAGATGATGGTGCATATTTTGACATGTTTTTCTTTTATACTCATACAAGAAAATATGCAATTTTCATGAGATTTTATTCATCTTATTCATATTTGCATTTCTTTTCTTTTATGTGTTCATGATTTGTCGTTTATACTTGTTTATAATTTTCTATCCATACTTGTTTGATTAAGTAAATTTATCATAGGTTATTCAATGCACTTGAAGACAAACTTCTTATTAAACTAGTTAAAAGACTAGGAGTGTTTGTCCATTATCCCTCTATTTTGGAAAAAGGCCCTACTGCATGTATTTTGTAAAACACTAGTGTTGTATCAAGCATTGTATTTCTTGTTGCCACAAATTAGTTCTTGTTTTCATAGAGTAGCCAACGACTTGAGAAACAAGCTTATTGTTGGCTTGAGTAAAAGACTAGAAGTGTATGTACATTATCCATCTATTTTGGAAAAAGGCCCTAGTGCATGCAAAATCCATAAAACTAGACTTAGTGGGGCATCATTTTCAATTCATGTCATTTCCATTTTCAAGCATTTATTTTTAGTTTAAATACTTGTGGTCCAGATTTATGCAAGAATGCAATAAAATAAAGAAATAAACATAAATGCAGAGATGCATCGGAAAATATATATCATTTCATTAATATCAAATAACTGAAATAAACTTACAGACATAATAGAAATAAAAATGGTAGCTTATCTCTGAGAAGATATGTGGTGGCTACATGCCTCTAAACTATGTTACAATGAGGTCTGAAGGCCTATTTATTATTGAGAAACAATGGAAAACGCTAAGCATCCAAAAACATAACCCTAGGAGATGAAGCACAAAAACTATGGGCCCCGTTTGGGTAAATTGGTACATTAAATTCTCGAGGCCGTAACTTTGGCATATGATCTCTATTTGACACGCACAATACCTCGTTAGAAAGATATATCCAAGGAATACAACTTTTGAATCAATAACAATAGTTGGCCCCGGTTTTCCCCAAAAATGTCGTTTATGGCCTCAAAACGTTTCTGAAAGTTTAGGACCCGAAAAACTGCCAAAAATAGTAAATTGTGCTACAATTAAGAAAACTGAAAAAATGAAAGGAACAATTGTGGGGCCCCTAGTGGAATAGGTGGGTAGCCACCAATATCCACCTGGATTAGTCCTTCCCCCCTTATGAATCAATGGTCCCCATTGTGTTGAGTTCCTCCATGAGATGAGGAAACTTTTGCTGAACTTGGTCCCTGGTGATCCACTTGCCTTGGTGTAGGAGTTGGCCAGCTTTGACAACCCGATACATTTGGATATTCTGCATGTGATTGTTCTTGATCTGCTTGTCACTGATCCGATCAGTTATGGCTTATCCCGTGTAGTTGGGGTTTAGTTTTGTTGGTATGATTTGTTATGTCATGTTTGATGTGTCCAGTAACGGTGGAAAGTAAGGCCAAAGGCAGTCCACATTGAACATTGGGTGCAGACCAAGGACTGGTGGAATACTGAGCTCGAAGGAATTGTCCCTGATAACCTTGGTGATGGTGTATGTCCCATATCAAAGCGGGCGAAGCTTGCGGTGGGGTCCAGCGAGGCGCTCCTTCTACAAATGTAGCCAAACTTTGTCTTCCACCTAGAAATAAACTAGATCATGCGATGGTAGCTTATCTTTGAGAAGATATGTGTTGGCTACATGACTATGAACTGTGTTACAATGAGGCTCAAAGGCCTATTTACTATTGAGAAACAATGGAAAACCCTAAACATCCAAAAACCTTACCCTAGGAGATGAAGCACCAAAATTGTGGGCCCCTTTTGGGTGAATTGGTAATCAACTTCCTAGGGTCGTAACTTTTGCATATGATCTTCGTTTGATGTGAAAAATACCTCGTTATAAAGTTCTATCTGAGGAATGCAACTTTCATGTCACCAACATAGGTTAAAGACCCATGTTGGTCCTAGTTTTCCCAAAAAATGTCATTTAGGGCCTCAAAAATGGCTTTGGATGTTCAGGACCGAAAAACTTCCAAAAATAGTAAAATGCGCTACAATTAAGGAAAATGAAAAAACCGAAAGAAACAATGGCGGGGCCCCAAGTGGAATAGGTGGGTGGACACCAATATCCGCCTGGATCAACTTTAAATAAAATGTACATGATATTTTAAAATACTATGACTCAATAGTTGTAGCTTTGGAACCAAGGGAGTTACAACATCTAGGACACTAGTGCATGCCTGGTCATTCAACATATTTAAGTATGTGTGTGTTTTACTTTCAAGAAGCTTGATTAAACTAGTTTTGTTTTAAAGTTTTGTTTCATGCTTTCTTAATTTGCTTTCTTGTTTGTTAATTTAGAATTTTAGATTCAAAATAGTTAGTTTCTCTACTGGTTAAATTTAACACTTAGTCCTAATTTAGTTTATATTTTCTTATGTGACAACAACTCTAGCCTATTTACATACATATTGTAATATTTGTCTAAATTTACAAACAACTTGATTGATCTAAATCTTATGTCCTAATTTATGCCCATAGATTAGCCTAACACTCCAGACCTTAATTAGGGTCCCAACTCTTGATCAAGTTCTAGGTCTTGACCAAGAATTTAATATACCCACATTAGGGAACTCGATTGATGGTTTGTTGGATTGATGATAAGCCTTCAATGAGGGCCTGTTTAAGATCTCAATTGATAACTTGAATCTTGATTGATAACTTGAAACTTACCTCTATCAAGGATTTATGCAAATCATTGCCACTACCCTCACTTGGAAAAAAGAGTGACACAACTTTGTGGATCGTATCCCTTGTAAACCTATTATACTAGAGAAAGGAACCTCAACCAGGAGGATTTGAAATTAACATTTTATCTAGCTAAATAACTAGTAATATCAGTGACAACTAGTTGAGCTAATCCCTTCGGCTCACGTGCACACATATAGACACAAATATGGAGTGTCTAGGGTTAGATAAATTGGCCGAACCTCAATCAAGAGGAAATAAATATTTCAGATCAACCTGAACCTCAATCAATTTTAGTTTTTTCATCTACACCTTCGACCGCATCATTTATACCTACTACTTCAATACCTACAACTGATGTTCCACTACCTATTCAGCCAATCCCTCCTGTTGTCAATCCAGCACTTCACCCAGCAGGAATCATGGCAAGATTTTCCCCACTTAACTTACCTGCCCAATTGAATGATTTACCTCAGGGTTATGGCCAAATACTCCCCTTGTTTGATGAAAACTCTACCATATCTGCAAGACAACACATTGTTAAGGGCATTGACTTCATAGATTTCGAGGAAGTTGATGCTGACAATGCCAAAATGAGGATTATAGCCTAGAGCTTCTCTGGAGATCTCAAAGTTTGTTTTAGGTCCTTGACTACTAATTCCATTGCCACTCCAGACCATCTCATTGATTTATTTATAGCCCGGTGGGAAGTAAAGAAAAATCATTTATAGTTGCTTGCTGAGTATGAGAACATTAAGAGAAATCTCAATGAATCAGTCCAAGATTTCAACACTCGCTTTAATAGAATTTATAATGCAATTCCCATTGAGATCAAGCCTCCTCGAGGCTTAGCTCTCATACGTTATCCATAATCATTTGATCCTGACATGGCTTACCAACTAAGGGAAAGAAATCTAGCTACACTGGAGGATATGCAAAAGAACACGGTCAACGTTGAAGAAAATTTGCTGATTAAGACAGCTAGAGCTAGAATCGAGAGAAGAGTTACTATTAAAGATGAACCATCCACCTCATCTTCCGATGCTAAGATGGATACACTAATAAGAACTATTGAAAGGATGGTTGACTGGACGTCCATCACTGAAAGACAACCTGAGGTCAGAAATCCTAACTACAGAGGTCAACAACAGCCTCAATTAAGGATTAAGCAGAGAGAACAGTGGGCTCCTGAGCAACCACCACAACAACAGCAAAAAATCAGGACACCCTTGCAACAGAACTATGCTCAAGGAGAAGAAGAATCTGAAAACACAATTTTTGAAAAAAGAGGGGTTTTTTGACCTTTTGAGGGGTCAAACCTACTCCAAATCATCTGAAACGTGGTGAGCAAAGTGTACTAGTGATGAGAAACCCAAAAATGTTGAGTTTTCCTCCTGAGGATGCTCCATGCATTAGCTTAGCGCCAGTGGCACTGTGCTAATGAGCCTTTAAAATCACAAAAAACAAAAAGTTTTCCAAATTTGCTCAAAATTGGTGGAGATCTTCTTCATGGGGTTTAAGAAGCCTGTAGAAAATCTTGAGGTAAGATTTCAAGGTTTACTTGGCCTTTTCCTCTTTTTGGTGTTTTTTGAATTTCAATGAGGGCCTATTTGTCACTGTGGTTTGTCTCATTAGTATCAGTGTTGCCTTTGGTTTCTGCTTTCTCCTTACTGTCTTCATCTTTGTCCTTGTCCTCTTCTTCATTTTCTATCTCTGCCTCCTCACTTTCCTCTTCATTTTCTTCTATATTGGCACTGTTTTGTTCACTGTCTTGTTCACTGTTTTCACCTCTATTACTGTCATGCTCACTGCTTTTACCTCCATCACTATCATGCTCACTGCCCCTTTCTTCATTATCATCATTCCCTTCTTCTTCTTCTTCAAATTCTGCCTTTGTCTCTTCTTGCTGGCTTGAATCACCATCATTGCTTAGACTGTCTCCTCTATCCTCTTGTTGATTTAACTCACCACAACCTTGTTCATCATCATCACTTTGTCCTATTTCCATATCTTCTACCCCTTGGGCTGAGTTATTGGCACCATTACCTTCACTGTCATCACTTTGTTCATTATTGCCACTTTGATCCTCTTTACTCGATACATCAAGAGAAGGGGAAGAAGGGAGGTTTCCTTGAGGTGAGGGTACTTGTTTAGGTGAGGAGGGCAAGTTTGGTTGATGAGGAGGTTGTGGGTTTGCGAATTACTGCCTTGCCCTTGAGCTTGATGAGGTTTAACTTGAACATGAAGTGTAACTACCCTAAGTCACTTTCCCTCAACTGATAATCAATTTGGTCACAGAGATTAAGAACAGAGGTGAAATATTCATTTGAGACCTAGGGTTTTCTCAACTAGGTTTTAATCATTTCATAGACACCAAATTATGAAAATTGCTTGGAGGACAAGGGGGGGAAGCCACCTAGCAGCTTTAACTCTTCTGCAGTCCTTTGAATGCGACTTGGAGGATGAATTTTAGCCTTGGGGAAAGTTATTTCCTTGTTTGAGGAGCCTTTGCATTAGTGCAGCGTCAGGCAATCCTTCCCATGGATTAGCACAGCGCTGGGCAGTCCTGCCCATGGATTAGCACAGCGCCACTTATTTGCGCAATGCCAAAAAAGGGTTAACTTGCAGACAAGTTTTGATGACCTTCTCGAAGTTAGATTTGGGCCCGTGATAACTCGTTGGAAATATTAACGTGTCTACTTTCCAAGTATACCATATTTTCCCTAATTGGAGTTGATTTGCCCTATCAAAAGTTGAGTTTCCCAAGACTGGTCAAAAAGTGTTGAGTGATGGTGCAGAAATGCAAAGTGTTGGTGCAGACAACTTTTGGAGGCCTTCCTTAACTCCAAATAGAGCTCATGATAGCTCATTGGAAATATCTTCAAGTCTAGTTGTCTTTTGACCTATCAAGAAAGTAATTTGGACACTCCAGCTATGAGAAAACCTTATTTTCCCAAGGTCACTCCAGCAATGCAGAAATTCTCCTGTGACACCTGTATTTTTGACATTGCTCCCAAACCATGATACCTGTGTAAAATTGAAAGAGGTTTTTCTTTTTGGCCCTATTATGGACAAGAACCTCTCACTTTTTCCAAATTCATCTCTATTTGGTCAGAAACATATTTTTAAACAAAACTGGCCCTAGGTGTGGCAAATGACTTGGCCCTTGGAATGAATTCTTGGAAAATGATGGAGGAATGATGTTTATGAGTTGGTATGGACTTATGCTTGCTGATATGATCTATCAAATGGATCCTTTTCTCTTATGCCTCCTTTCCATAGCAAACCCTAGCTTAGTTGGAAGAGGAAATTAGGGTTTGGTGTAGGGGATTTAGGACTGCCTTATAGAGGGAGGGGAATGAAGGGGTTAAGGGTTGTCTAAATTCTTGGGGAAATTTTGGGGGACAGGGATAGATGTTAGAGAATATGGGAAAGTGGAATTTCAAGAATTGAGTGAGGGGAAAAGGTCCAAAAGGGAAAAACATAGGCCTAGTCTCGGAAAGTGTCAAATTGTAGCAATAGGCTAGGTTTTGTAGAAAAATGATGAGTTTGAGGGATAGGAGTGATGGGAAGTCTTTACGAAGGTATATTAAGGATAGGAGGAGGTGTAAGAGCATTAGGATACAAGCCTCGTTGATGTTTAACCATGGAGGTCATGAAACCAAGAAAAATGCCCTTAAAAACCCTAGATGGACAATGGAGGTGTTAGGCAAAACAAAATAGAGGGTTGAGGCCAAAGGTGGCAAAACATAGTGATAATGAGTGTCATGAGCCCATGATGGGTCCTTTGGGAGTAGTGAGTTGACCTTGACATGATGGGATGATGAAATAGTGAAAATTTATCCTAAGGATAATGAAAGTAGTGAGATTTCTAGAACTCACAATATTCATGAACTTTGTTTCTAGAAAACTAGGATAAATATTTAGTCATCCATGAGAAGAAAAAATTATTGATGACTAACAGATCCTAGGGGGGAAAATTACGAGGCACATTGCAATTAGACTTTTCTAATGCAACTATCCCTGTTTTTGGGCAATTGAGAAAATTTTATTGTGAAACCAAGATGAAATATATGATCACAAGCAAAGAAAACCTTGGCAATCATCCGATAAATGTTGTACATACAGATTTAGAGTCTTTCATTTTGTTTAATGATAACGGCTTAAATGATGTAGATATCTAGCTAGTAGATGTAGAATATGTTCCAGAGATTCATAATTGCATTAGAGAACTCATAGCAAAGGAAAAAGAGAATCTGCCTAGCTCATCAAAACAACCATCAGATGAAGCAGTGAAAAAATTAGAACAGCCATTAGATAAAGTGGAAGAAAGTCCGGAAAAGCATGAAGAGACAGTTCAGAAATTGGAGCCAAAACATAAATTAGAGTTTCAGCACTTGAAGGATGAAAATGGTCTATGGTCCATGGACTTTGATGGTGCCTTGGGGAAATACGGGGCAAGCATTGGAATTTGGGTCCGTAGCCCTTTTCATCAACTGAATAAGGTCCCTACAAATGTTAGATTGTGCTCTTACAAGTTAGCTTTTGATTGCACCTCAGGGCCTAACCTCGAGGGTGTCGAGGATAATTTTAAGGTTAATTACTTAAATTAATGTAGTTATAATTATTAATCTTGTTTTTCTATTTTACCTATATGAGAACTTAAGTAATAAGGTTAAGATATATTTTTATTTTTATTTTTATTTTAACTAATTAACTATTAAATAATAAATTGAAGTATTTATTCTAATAGTTTTTATAATTATTAATAATTGATTATGTTTTTTATTGATTGTGTATTTCAAAAGGACCATATTGCAGAGCCTTGATTTTCATAGTAAGACCTTATAATCTCTCCTTATTCAACTATAACTATATTATGTCTCCTCTAAATGATTTTTTTGTTCTTAGTTGATCATGTGATACATGTGGAAAAATAATTACCGCAATTAATAATATTTTTTCTATCAATGGTTGTTAAAACCATGGATAATGCATGATAATAAACAAAATAAATCATAATATTAAAGTGATAATCATAATCGCACATTTTGTAAACCATGGTATTTACCCATGATATCATAATTGATTGTATTTACCCATGGTGTCATAATTTATTATATTTACCTATGGTATTCACCCATGGATTTTTTAAACCATGGTATTTAAAATGTAACAAGAGAGATGACTCTTGGTGAAAGATACCCGTAAAAAGTATAAACGAGCAATTGCACCATCACCAGATGTTGCAAAGGAAACGCAGTAAGATTCTTAGTTTCGAAGCAAGAAATCTTTAATGATTTTAGTCAATTTTAGTAAAGGTAGGAGAAGCCATCACGTTCAGTAATAATGTTGTATTTGAAGATTATGAAAAAGAATTCCCAAGGATCACCTAGTTAGGTAGTGATTCTCTTTTGCCTTCGAGTTGTCACTGCATTATGAAAATATGAAAATGGGTACTTAAAACTTCATGAAATATGTGTTGTATATTTTCTCTCTAGGCATATTGGATACTAGTGTTTCTGGGGGTGTTGCATATATTGTGCTAGAAACCATCGAAAAAGAGTGGGAGGCTAAGTGCAGTTACCCCTAAGCATCTAACTATATACATTTTATGGTTTTATGGGTTATTGAAGAGTAAGGTTGACTGTGGTCATATGCTAGAGGTATGAGTTGTTTTGACACAACTTATCATTTGTTTTATGACTTTGGTGAAGTGTAACACTGATAAATTAGTTGGATAAAATAGTTTTTTAAATTTTCTCTACCATAATAGGCCAAATTTGGCAGGCTCTACATTGAAGAGGGGCCGCGATGGTGAGCATTTTGATCCTCGTTGAGAAAATAAAACACTCCGTCATAAAAATTTTGCATTTGAGTGTGGTCTGTAGTTCCTAGATTAGAGATCGCAATAACTTTACAGGAATTAGGTCTTACTCTAATTAATCTTTAAAATCTATGTATTAGTAGTATGAGCTGCCATGTTTATGTTTCAGAGGGGCCGTGATTGTAAGCGTTTTTACCATCGCCAAAAATATAAAATGTATTTGTTTCATAGATTAAACAAAACTGGTGCATCTGACTATGGTCTGCAGATCATAGATCGGGCATTGCAGTATCCACAAGAAAAATTGGAAGTTTACAGGAACAGATTATTCACTTCAAAAATACTGGAAAAACCTTAAAACCGGACCTATCATGTCACTTGGACATCCAGGAAAATTAGAGGCTAGAGCAGAGGCAACATTCTTAATCCAGACCAAAAGGGCGCCTCAGATCCCCTGTTCCAAATCTATCGATTTCAGCCACCTCTTCGCTGGATTTCTTGATCGAGAAGCTCAATAAAGGCAAGGATCTTGGACTTGGAGAATTCACAAATGCTGGACCGGCCCATTTCTCTGAAATAAAAGCAGGAAAATTGGGGGTTTTGATGCCATTGCATTATGCGTTTGATAAATACAAATTTAACATGTGTCTAAATTGAAACAAAACAAAAACTACTCTTTTTCAAATTTCCCACCCCTTAAATTTTATATTTCAGCATGAAGTCAGTTGTAGGATCACGATTCATTCCTTATGGACTGAAATATATCATGGGCGATCAGCTCTGCTATGAGACGAAATTTCAGGCAGACCTATTTTTCTAAAGCCAGCAACATACAAACCGTCGACGCTTTCCTTCCAGTTGCTGGGAGACCAATTACATGGACGTCCGTCTTCCAGGAAAGGCTCTCTGCCATTCTGCAAATTAAATACAAATTTTCAAAACCAGAGATATCCTGACAAACACAACACGCAAACAGAAAATCGTTGTTGAGGCATACCTTGAGCCAGTGACGTACTTCACTCTTGTAACCAGTCGCAAAGATTCGGGTTTCGAAATCCTCTTCAACACCGTCTTCGAACACGACCACAGTAGCCGTAACGCAGATGAAATTTGGGACGACCTGCTAATGCTAGTGGCATTAACTAACTTCAGTCAATGACAACCATTAGATCCAAGACTTACGAACCAAGGCTGGATCTCTTGCCACCTCGCCAAATAATACCTAATTCAAATCAACGTGTGAGGATGTTTCAATCGTCTAACAAAAAATTTAACAATGCAAACAAAGGACAGGTAAGCAACAGGTGAGTTCTTTTCAAATAAAGACACCTGCGGCGTAATAAGAAACTAACCATTTTATTTACCCATGGTATTTGAAATGTAACAGGAGAGATGACTCTTGGTGAAATATACTAGTAAAAAGTATAAATGTGAAACTTCACCGAGGAGTAAATCATCATTTTTCTCATAATGTAGTCCCATGGTATATTACTCATTTCAATAAATATTAGAGATCCTCTTTTTTTATTTTTTTTGGTAATATTTCTCTTAAGCATTGAGTTCTTATTATTGTGTTTTTATAGAATATCTTTTTTACCCATCATTCCATATTCTAAGATCTTATTATACTATTATTTTGCAATATTTCTCTGAAGCATTGTGACATATTCCTTTTCTATTTGTGAAGTTTCCTTTGTTAAGCAACTTTGATAACAATTCCATTAATGCATTAGATATCATGAGAGCTCTTCCGTTGAGCGCACTTGGGCCAAAGTAGTATTAGGATGGGTGACTTGTTGAGAAGTCTCATTCCTCCAATGATATGGACTAGTGGTATTCCTTGCCACTGAAGTCCTAGGCCACACATTGTTAACATCATAGTTGGCCCACAAACATTATATGGTATCTTTATCCTCAAATCTTTGTTCATCACGGTTATGGGTCAACCACACAAAACCCTTGCCACCAAATTCCATTTTCTAGGCTGCACACTATCAGCATCATAGTTGGCCTACAATAATCACAGGGTATCTCTATCCTCGGATCTCTGTTCATCATGGTTAAGGGTCATCCATGACCCACGATTATGGATCAACCATGCAAAACCATTTTATTCAAAAACATTTGGTTTTGGGTCATCCACAAACCCACAATTATGCTCCTATTCAGCAAAGGCTTTCATGGACTTTCATGGAGAGAACTTTACTCAATTGCTTCTTAAGGGGAGAGGATGGATCCAAGGGAAAATTATTACCATAGTTAATAATTATTTTTCCATCAATTGTTGTTAAAACCATGGATAATGCATGATAATTAACAAAATAAATCATAATATTAAAGTGAGAATCTAATCACACAATGATTTCAATTTTACCATCGTAATTATGATACTCACCCATGGATTTTGTAAACCATGGTATTTACTCATGGTATCATAATTATTATATCTACGCATGGTGTCATAATTTATTATATTTACCGATGTATTTGAAATGTAACGGGATGTATCACTTTCGGTGAAAGATACCCGAGTATAAATATGGAACTTCACCATGGAGTAAATCATCATTTTTCTCATAATGTAGTCCCATGTTATATTTACCCATTTCAATAAATATTTGAGTTCCTCTTGTGTTGTTTTTCTACAATATATGTCTTCCGCATTGATTTCTTATTATGATGTTTTTATACAATATCTCTTTTACGTATTATGTCATATTATAGGTTCCTGTTATACTATTTTTCTACAATATTTCTCTTAAGCATTGTGGCATATTATTTTTCCATTTGTGAATTTTCCATTGTTAAACAACTTGGGTCACAATGAAATTAATGCGTTAGATCTCATGAGAACTTAGAAGTTGAGTGTGTTTGACAATATTTCTCTTAAGCATTGTGGCATATTATATTTCCATTTGTGAAGTTTCCATTGTTAAACAACTTGGATGACAATGAAATTAATGCATTATATCTCATGAGAACTCAAAAGTTGAGTGTGCTTAGGCCAGTGTAGTATTGGGATGGGTGACTTGTTGGGAAGTTTCAATTTTTTATTCTTCTGTTAATATTTAAGTCTCATTCCTCCAACAATATGGATCATCATGCCCGACCTTCGATTTTCCCCGTGGCTTCTGCAACATCTCATTTACCTATACAGGTAAGGGATAGTATAAGCCATGTTTCCTATTACTATGCTTGTAGTTACAACAATGCAAACATCCCCTTATGAACCTAGCAACATCCTCTTACATCATGGCCAACACACATACCTCTGTAAGTTGGCCATTATTTTCCCTACACCAAAATGCTCTGCAACCATTGAGATGCGAGCCCCTTTGATCATCTACATTCACCTATCTTTAGGAATACATGTCCAACCTGAAGAGTAACCTATTCTATATATGGTAGTCAACTGTGTTGTCATCATTGTGTACATGACTTTGGCTTTGCAAGTGTTGAAACACCTTCTCGAATTCCTCGTCTGATATGTATGCCTCTTTGTATGCAGCATGAGTGAAAGTCTCCATGTGCATGAGAATTCCTAACGATATGATCTTTGATGTCGATGGTATTGAAAGCATATCAGTCAACTTGTTTGTATTGTCTTTCTTTTCCTTGATCATTAAATGAAACTACTGTAAAAAACCCCTTCACTTGTAATAACTCATCTATTGTAACTTACTTTGGGCCTAGAGGTACTGTAGAGGTTGGTGATCTGTGTTGATTATTGTCTCCTTTCCCATCAGATTATGTTTCCAATTTTTGAAATCTTGTACTAGGGCATAGAGCTCCTTGTCATAAGTACGGTATTTGAGAACCACACCATGAAATACTTTAGAATCGTATCATGCATGCCTTTTTCCCCGCATCAACACTACTCCCATAACATACCCACTCACATAAGTTTCCACTTCAAAGGGTTGTTGCAAGTTCAGTAATGCAAGAACTGATGTTTGATTGGTTTTCTTCTTTACCTCAAAATTCTTCTACTAACCCTTCCCTCGCTACAAACTCTTTCCACTCATTTTTATGTCATGGAGTGGTGTTGCTACTACTGAAAATGAGGTTATGCATTTCCTCAGGTATTGTTCTACCCCAAAAAAAATATCAACCTCAAAAATATTGGGAGGCACCAGCCACTTCATGATGACCTTCATCTTGGAAATAACTATCTTTAACTCTCCTCTACCAATCACATATCTTAAATACACCAAAGACTGTTGTGCAAACTCACATTTATTGAGACTTTCTAGCAGTTGGTTCTTATTTAATGTCTCTAGCACCTATATCAAATGTGAGATGTGCTCCTTGCAGGTAGCATTGTATACAAGTATATCATCCAAATAAACAATAACAAATGAATCTAGAAGATGACACAATCTGGCATTCATTAACCTCATGAATATAACTATAGTTTTGCATAAATCAAATGGCATGAATAATCACTCATGCAAACATTTTCTGGTTTTGAAAACATTTTTTAAGGTATCTTCTCCTTTGACTCAAACCTTGTGATACCCTAATTTTAAGTCTAGCTTGGTGAAGTATTTTAACTGGTCTAATAGATCATCTACCTTGGCATGATGTACTTGTTCTTGAGCATTATTTTGTTCAACGCCCTATAATCGATACACATTTCCAAGTCCCATCCTTCTTAGGCACAATTATGATGGATGATACACATGGTGAGATACTTGGTTGAATTACACCTTACTTTAGTATCTGCTCCAACTGCTTATTGACCTTGTTTTTTTCTATTATAGATTGCTTATACAACCCAATGTTTAGAAAAAGAGAGCTTAGAAATAGTTGGATCTCGTGATCCACTTCCATTTGGGGTGGTATCCCTTTAGGCTCTTAGAACGCTCCCCTGTATCCCTGTAACAACTTGCCAAATTCTTATCTTTGCTCCTTACCACACCCCTCTAGGGATTTCGTTGTTCTCACTAACTCGTCTATAGACTGAGTTTCTCTTAAAAACAATAAAACACACTTCTTGTTAGAACTAATCAACTTCTTGGCTTGGTTGGCACTTGCCAATGAGATTTTAGACTTTCCCTTATGCACATTGATGGTGAAAGATTTTATGTCCTTAATGAGGCAATATCAATTTTCTCTTCGCATGAAGATGGCATCCTACATATGCATATATTTTCTCACAAAATCAATTCCACATATATAAAGTGGAACCATATCCAACTCTATTTCATCAATAAAATCAACGTTGATAGCAAATTTGATTTTACAATATTTTTTTACCTTGATTTCACAATCCTTATTTACCCATCTCAATGGATATGGGATAGGATGATGTTGAACCTCCAATCATAATTTGTTGACAAGCTCTACTATAGTAGATTCACCTATGATCTTGGGTTAAACATAACATCAATATTCATCTTCTTGACCTATATCTTTCTATGGAGGAGTTTCTTCATATCCTTTTATTCTTGTTGCTAAAGGTTACTTAGATTCACCCCCTTCTACACTAATGTACAAATGATCTTCTCATCCACATCCAAGCTTCTTTCCACTAGTTTGCTCAAATAGTGGCTAAGAAAATTTTCTTCTTCTCGTCTTTCTTCTAGTCCTTTGGTTTGAGTGTTGGTTGAAATTCCAACACGTCTCCTTTATATGACCATTGATGTTACAATGGTTACAATGGTTGTTTGGATCTCTACATTGGTGAGTTATGGTTGTTGCTTTCATTTCCCTTCCCCCTTTTCATATTCTACCTTCTATGGAAGGCTCCTGGTGTTCCTTCTTCTTTGAACATTGATTATCCTTTCTTCTAGACTATGTTTTCCAGGTATTCTGCCTGTACACAAGCCTCATCCACCATTCCTGGTTTTAACATCACTTACTTCCACAAATGGTGGCGTATACCCCCAAACGCTTGAGGAGTACTTTTGGGTTCTTGGGGGAGATACCCAACATTGTTGTCGTCTTCTTGAATTTTATGGTGTACTCTTATTCACTTTGCCCTCATCTTTACATAAAGTAGTGTCATCATATCCCTTGGTCCTCTACACACTTGATAGTCTAGAATTCAAACTTTATGAGAGTTTTGAAATACTCTCACGTATTTACTAGATGATTCCCATCAAGCCTTAAGGGTTTGTGTGTGCCTTTCCAACCTGGTCAAGGAATGGTTTCTAGTTCAATTGAGTGAAAGAATTTTTTAGGTTTTTCTTCTGTGTGATGAACACTTAGATAAACATGTAATTGTTGTATCCAATGATTTAATTTCTAAGCGTAAATATTACCTTGATATGGCTCGATGTTGACCTTCGCTTCAATCTTGAACAAGGACTATGAATGGTTCATGGAACTCGAATTGGGTTTTTCTTTTCCGGCTTCTCTCATAGACTCCTTCTCATGTTCTTCTCAATCTCCCAAATTTTCCTTTGATCTAACCTCTGAGTTGGAATTTTTGTCTTCTACTATTCCAATATTATTTTCCCAATCCATCATGAGGAGGTTCATATTATGGTGAATATCTACAACTTGATCTTCCACCCTTGCGAATCTCTCATTTTCCAAATCTCGAGGATTATTCATTGATTCATTGGCCATGGCTATGGTTTTATGAAATTTTGCTTAAATACATCTACATCCCCTAGAATTCTTCATCATATACCCAAATAAACCTATTTTGATACAATTATGATCAATAAACTACCATGGATATTCCACTAGATAGTTCATTGCAATAGATCTAATAAAGATTTACTGAAATATGAAAATATATATTATGAGAGTTAATTTTCCTTAGATTTCCTGGATTTATTGAAGTATTTTTTGTATTTATGTATGCAACATATAAAATATAAGAAATGGATTCACTCACTAAACCACAATAACACAAGATATAAACTGGGAAACCCTTTCGAGAAAAAACCTAGCTGGAAGGTGAGGCTGCTCTACTTTCCCTTTATCTGAATGGAAATGATGCAAATATAAAGGAGAGACCTAAAACGTGTAGGATACTATAAAACACAAACTCTCTTTTTTCTTCCCTCTCTTTGTCCATTGTCAACTGTTATGCTCTATTATGGAACATAATACACTAAAATAAAAATGAATGACTTTTCTTCCTAATGTCTCGGTTCTAACACAACTTGATAGCCAAATAGGATTTAAATTTGACCCATTCACCGCTCAATATGAGTTACAATTTGAATCTTCTAGTGTCTTATTCATCATGGTCATGTGGCTAGCCCCTTTTACTTGATTAATGTGGTTGATGTGGCATACTCTCGAATCATGGTGGTCAAAATAAGAAGGCCAACTTCTAGGTGGCATAACTTTTGCATACATACTTTATTTGATATCATTATTTCATTGTTGCAAAGGAAATTGAGTGTACAACAACGCGAGGGCATATTTCATAAGCGAGTGTTTTCAAACCCAAAAAAAATTCATTAAATTCCTCAAACTTCCTTTCGAATATTTTAAACCCCAATTCGCTAAATTGGGACCTACCGGTAAAAATGGTCCTATGAGTTGAGTCCTCCAATTTTTCCACTTTGAAAACATCAATATGGATTAAAAATAATATTATTATCCATTCTGGATCATGATGTATGTGAATAAGAATGTTTTTAAAAAATGTTGCCAATGATGTTTGTTGAGAAGATACTCAAAACAAACATCACCTTTGATTGAAATGAGAGGAAGATCAATGATAGTATCATTTTTACATAGTTTTTTCCTTAGGCGATAACTAGATGACAAAATCGTTCATGGAAAAATTTAATGGTGTTATTTTATGAGTGATAAAAATTAAAGGAAGAGGCGATGACCCAAAGTTGTTAAATTCATACAACCTTGTAATATCATTAACGGTTTGTGTTGTTACAAGATACCTAGAATCCTTTAATTCCTTGATTACAACTTAAGGAGGAATGAAATACAAAAAATTTCCTTCATTAAAATGAGTGATGTGATAGACATACAAAATTTTGCAAGAGAGATTAGGAACACATAGTATAAATTTAAAATAATGATCAACAAGTTGAATTGTTCTTGAACCTATAATGCCTAAAGACCTTTCATCGCTCTTTGTTGTTATATTTGATCAAGATATGAAAATGTGGATTTATCTTTAAAACTATGATGGCATACTCCAAAACCCATAATATACTCATTCATCTCATTTTATGCATTAAAAGGAATCCCAAACTAGAGAGATAATATCCCTTAAAAGGAAGAATAAAATAAATTTTGGAAGGAGCATAGAAAATGTGTCAAAAATAACACAATATATAAGCAACATCTTAACTAAGAAAAGCTTTTTAGTATGGTAAAAGGGATGCAAAAATGGAGCATGTTCAAGGCTATAAAGAACATAAAAAAGAAAAGAAAAACATTCTAGTATAGTAAAAGGGGATACAAGAATGGAGCATGTTCATGTTCATTTTTCTTAATGGTACAATTTAGAAGTAAGAGTGTAATGGTTTTAAAATTTAAGTGAAAAAACTCGAATACAAGTAAAACCATTAGGGTCTAAAGATACTTGTTGATTGGTGGGCTCAATTTTGGTCGGTGCTTAGCAAAAAACATTTCCAATATCTTCCACATTGCATCTATAATACTAAATCCTTAAAAGGAACACTAGATGTAATTAGATATTGACATCCCTATGAGTGTGCATAGTAAGTGAAAATTAGGTTTACTAGTGAGATAATTGATACTTGTAATTATGATCTCACTTGGATCGAGAATATTACAGTCTACAGGTCAAATGTCTTTAAAAATATAATTTGATAACATAACTAAAATTTCTTGAAAAATTGTTCCATTTAAAAAAATGGCACCCAAACTGGTGCTCAAATGTAATAGTTATGTATCTTTGAAATTTTTGATACAAAGAATAAAGACAATTTCCATAAAAGCTACAATAAATCATATTTCAAATATAGTGAAATATTCCTAAATAGACCACAATAGTGAATAGAATAGAAAAAATTTAGAGGAAAGAAATCAATAAGAAAGGACTTTAAGCGAAAAAGTTATGCTCATTTCAAATTACCAACCCTAAGGGGTGCGGTTGGGGAAGATGGGGTGGGGAGCGGGTGGATGGAAGTGAGGGTGGGTGTTGGTGAAAGGCCGGGTGGGGAGGAGTTGAGTGGGGGTTGGAGGAAGGTGGGGTGGGGTAGGGACGGGACATGATGACACTTGATAACCTTGGAACTACTACTTTTCTCTTGTAATAGTGCTCTTTTAATCAATTTGTACTTGTACATATCAACCATTATCATATCACTGAAATGAACCACATTTTTTCTGCACCATTCTGATGTTATTGAGACACTTTGTCATTCTCTTGGAAATAATTCCTTGATGAAAACATGATACAAAAGCTAGATTAATCCATAATGTCAATAAGAAGTTATTTCTTTCACCACCAAATAATAAACGATTTGATGTACACTTTTCGCAAAAATGAGATTATATAAACTATTTCCACACACATTCGACAATCATTCGCTCAACCAACCAACACACTTAGCATCCCAATACATCCAATAGGTTAATGTAAAATAGAGTATGTGTGTATTAAATCCTTCCCTATCAATCTAGCAAGAAATTGAACTTTTAATTCTATCTTTTATTAAATCTGGCATGATCCCTAATATGATCCAAAGACGGGCACAAACTCCACGCATGCATCTCAAAATTTAAAAACAATTTCTTTTACAGACTCAACTTTATGGAGAGATGATCTCATATAAGAATATTTCGATCTATGTAAGGAAACCCACCCGGAAACCTTCCAATGCATGCAATGATGATTTTAATATTTACTTCTCTAGTTGAATTCCATGGTTCAATTTCTGGAACGCTCTTACAACCATGCCTTGATCTTTAGGTGACCAAATCACATTTCCTCTCAAAATAGAACTTCAACTGAATGCTCTATCTCATGTGCTCATTGTCTAGAAAATTGGTGCTAGAATCTTCAACGATGACCCTACTGTCATTAACCAGTAAGAATCAAGAATTTCCAAATAGTCCAAATCTTAATCGCACCAGTGATTCATAATATTTATGTAGTGTAGTTTGACATTGACAAAGGCAACATTGTTTATTGATAGAAACTTGAATGAACTTAGATTTGTTGAAGCTTATTTTCATTAACTCATATGTACATAGATCTTACTAGTTACACACTCAACAATAAATGCATTCCATAGTCAATGTAAAACCTAGATCATCTATATAAAATAGAGTATATATGTTCTATGAGAAAGCAACTCCACCTAGCAGCTTTGTATCTTTTAACAACAATTTGAATAAATTCTACGATTACATACATTTTTAGGGGTTTCTCCACTCTAGTCACCTCCTTCTCTCTTTTAACCCAATTTCACTCAATGATTGGGCATGTCTGTACCCTACCTCTTCTATCTATGCCCACACATGTACAATAGAAATTGGAATAAAACTAGCAAATTGTTTTAGATCCTAAATTCTCTCCTTAGTTTCATAACTAATTACAAAGCACACAGAGAAGATATCTTAACTATCCCCATATTTTCCTCTAACTATTAAAACAAATCCACTCTAGAATAATTTTGACTAAATCCACCTTCTCTATACTATTTACATAATTACGAGGAATCTACTTCCTTATCTCATTAATTATCCTAGATTATACAAATTTTGGTTAAGGGAACTCACTCCAGCCTCTGCGTAAGCCCTCTAGCCCAGCGCAACGTCTGCGCAGTGCAGGCTACCCATGTGTCACTCTGAAGGCCTCTACGCTACCTCTGCGTCACCCATACGGCTTTGTGTGGCCTTTGCGTTAGCTTGGTTGGGTTGCGTCCCTCTTGCTGGCCTCTACGCTGCCCTGGTACGATGCTGCCTCTCTGTTGTTGTATTCTCAGCCTCGGAGCAGATCATCCCTTGTCGATCTCTGCCCCTCACTGCACTGCAAACTTTCTTTGAATTCCTCAGCAAACTTCAAGGCTCTGTAATGTGTGTGTATTCTCCAACTGATCCCAAGCACTCCCTTTATACTTTTCGCATTGGAGAACCAATGGCTGTGATCTAATCTCTTATCAACAACTGAGATTAAAATAAATCTTGATCCACGTCACTTAAAAAATTTCATCACATGTGTAAATTAATTCACTTTAATTTTTTAATTTTCCAAAGTTAGACTTAGTGTCCCCATTAAAAAATTTAATTATTAGAATAACTTTTACACCATATGGAATTTCTCCAAATGCTTTTTGGGTCTTGGAGATCTCGTGTGTTCCAACCCCTCCACAAAGTTTCAGATCTAGAGCACACACGATGCTACCCCAAAATCTAAACATTCCCTCTTAGCGAGGAGTGTGCTCTAGCGATACTTCCACACTAAAGCATCACCCTGATCTTGGCATTAGCCTCCACGGTGCTTATGCTTGGCCTGCTACCCTCCATGCACTACGTTGTTGCCACTATACTACTGCCTGTGTCACTGCCACGTTTGTACTGCAACTCCCTCTCAAATTGTTGCATCATGCTGCCTATAGTACTACCACTACTAACTGTTGCACTACAACTTAGTTACTGAGAAGTAAGAAACTAAAGGATAATCACCCAACAACTAACAGACAAGTCAGTCTGGTTGCATCTCATCACTGAAGCACCCACTGCTGCTACTTTGTGTTGTCTCTCTGAAGCTCTATGTTGTCTGTTGCTCTGCACTGCGTAAGCACTGACTTTGCACTCTTGCTTCCACGTTGTTGTTGCCTCTCCTCTATGCTGCTCCAGTCTTCAGCGTTCAAGCACTGCCTTATGCCTTTCCATAATCCTCTACATCCACTGCTCTAGTCATCCTGCTACTGTCTTAAGGCTCTCGTAGCTTGTATGTGATCCAAGAGTTTGGGCACCTCAAGGATCCCGCCATCATCTAGCTGCTCTAAAAATCAATATCGCCCCACTTCCTCGGTTCATGAGAACTCATGGCTACGTCATCGTCACTGCCATCGTCCCCTTTCGTTTCCACTGCCTTGGAATCGGACGCTTCCTTGTCCTTCCGCTTAGGACAAGTGTTGGCGAAGTGTCCAAGCTCACCACACCTGAAGCAACAGACCTTGGAGAGGTCCTTCTTCTTCTTCCCTTGCAGCCTCTGTCCCTTAGATGCATGGGCTGCATCCTCCTCCTCCTCTTTCTTTACTTTGACTCCACTGTTTCTACTTTGCTTCTTGGTTATCCTCCTGATTTCCTCCCGACGGAGGATTGCCCACATGTCCACCCAGGATGGTAGCACTACTCTGCCCAAGATGCTTTGGACAAATGTCTCCCATTCATTGGTGACTACATTCAGGGCAGTCCTCACCATGAGCCCTTCATCCGGAGTTGACCCCATAGCAATCAACTGGTCTCAAATAGTTTTTAGTCTAAAGAGGAAGGGATCGATTTCCTCTCCCTTTTGCATCTGGAACAACCGCATCTGATTCTCCAGAAGCATTTTCCTCTTAACGAAGCTTCCTTGATACATCGTGTTCAATGTCGTCCACATCTCATTTTTTGTGTTCTTATCGGCAATATGAGGGACCACGTGATCCTTTACTCCATCCATGATCAAACGCTTAGCCTGCGCTTGATTCTCGTTGAATTTCTTCAGGGGATCTGCATCGGTTGGCACAACTAGGAAATTTTCTACACGGTCTTTGATGTCGTACTCATCCAGAACTGTCAGGATTATGGCTCTCCAAATGACAAAGTTGGACACATCGTCCAACCTATCCTAATCTCTCAGTCCATGAGAAACCATCTCTGCTCAATGTGTCGAATCACAAAATCTTCTCCCTTTCGTTGTTGCTACACTCAGCAAAAAGACTAGATCTAGGCTTCTTAGCAAAAGAACTCCTTTTGACAAGTGATTTCCCTCCCGGAAATCCTTCACCAAATCTGATGATTCAGTCCTCTATCATCACTTCTCTTGATCAAACTCAGATTCCTTGGCTAGATAATCTGCTGAGCAACTGTTCACCCCCCGCTGTTGTCACCTTGGATAGGCATTGTTCTACACTGACAGAACTTGTGCCACACCAGCAAATTTTGAAGATCTAAAACTGCCCTTCCAACCTCAGTAAATTGCACAGCAACTCACCCACTTGGACTATGTCACCGTCCTAGTGCTATATTAGCCTCTGCGTGAGCAGACTGGCTCAGCTTCCCTATTTTGGTGTTGCGTCAGCCTCTGTGTAAGTAGATTGGCTCTGTGTCACCTCTCTGGGGTTGTGTCAGCCTATGCATGAGCAGAATGACTCTGCGTCACCCCTGCAAGGTCTGCAGTTCCTCTGGTGTTGCGTTGCCTTCTTCCAAATCCATGTTGCTTCAACTGCCCTTCCTGCAGCCAATATATTCAGCCGCGTTGCTAATGAATCAGCTTGATCTGCAATGCTCTAATACCATGTGAAAGTTTCAAAACAGAAACACTACTGCAGTGTCTTGATCTACTTTGCCTACTTGTTTGATTCATTTAACAAGTTATTTAACAAAAGTATTCAGAAAAATATTAAATCAAATGCAAACTACAACCTACACATCTACATATCATTTACTGAGCATCACGCACATATGACAAAATTACACAGATTTTTCTAACAAATTTCCTAGGAAAAACCCAATGCGAAGAACCGGTGCAAC
This sequence comes from Pinus albicaulis, assembly GCA_034641835.2. NCBI lineage: Eukaryota > Viridiplantae > Streptophyta > Pinopsida > Pinales > Pinaceae > Pinus > Pinus albicaulis. The sequence goes on from CM076569.1 coordinate 501,101,914, forward strand.
AACTTTAGAGAGTTTTATTATTATGCAAAATCTGAGTACAACAATCTGGGCACCAAAAATGATATGCCCTATATAGAAATTACACGACAGTTGTACCTTATCACTCAGAGATAGAAAATATGGCTGAATCACACCCTCAATCGGGATTTACAGATAACGAACCCTTTCTGGCCCACTGGAACCCTCAGCGCAGCTTCTCTAGCCTCTGCGTCAACCCTCTAGCCCAGCGCAGGCTTCCCTGCTTCACTCTGAAGGCCTCTACGTTGCCTCTGCATCACCTAGACGGCTCTATGCCACCCTTTGTGTGTCCTCTGTGCCAGCTTGGCTAGGTTGCGTCCCTCCTGCTGGCCTCTATGCTGCCCTGGTACGATGCTACCTCTCTGTTGTTGTATTCTCAGCCTCAGATCAGATCATCCCTTGACGATATCTGCCCCTCTTTGCACTGCAAACTCTCTTCGAATTCCTCAACAAACCCTGCCCCGTAAATTCGACTTAGCTTCAGTGCTTTGCAATGTGTGTGTATTCTCCAGCTGACCCCAAGCCCTTCCTTTATACTTTTCTCATTGGAAAACCAATGGCTGCAATCTAATCTCTTATCAACAGCTGAGATTAAAAGAAATCTTGATCCACGTCACTTAGAACATTTCATCACATGTGTAAATTAATTCACTTTAATTTTTTAATTTCCCTAAGTTAGACTTAGGATCCCCATTAAAAAATTTAATTATTAGAATAACTTCTACACCAGATGAAATTTCTTCAAATGTTTTCTGGGTCTTGTAGATCTCGTGTGTTCCAGCCCCTCCACAAAGTTTCGGAGCTAGAGCACACCTGATGCTACCCCAAAATCTCAACACTAGACGCAACCATAGGCCTCTGTGCCTACAGCTATGGGTCGCTACCAGGAGACTCTGCACTTGCGACTATGGATGAGTGCAACCTAATCTGCCTCTAAAGCCCTAGCTACACCCTTGGGCCTTTGTGCCTGCAGCTATTTAACCCTGGACGCAGGCATAAGCCTTTGTGCCTGCGGCTATGGCCAAAGAAGCTCAGTAGTAAAGCCTGTGGCTATGATCCAAAAAAACCTAGATCAAAGCAAGCCTCTTTCTTGTGATTTCAGACCCTGCACAAACTCCTTCCATCAAACCTATGCGATCTAAGACAAAATAAAAGAGAAGAAGAGAGCTTGATCAATGTGTCCAAATGATCTTGAGGTGTCTTCTTTTTATAGGCTTCCATGAGGGTCCACTTAATGTTCAGGCCGACCTGACCATTCATATATGTGCATAGGGCCGACCTAATCCGGTATACATGAGTGGGTACATAAATTCAAAAACCAAATTCTGCTTATCCGAACGAGGTGATCTTTAGGTCGATTTTGTTCCTCTCGAAAAGAGGAATTCAATGAAATCATTATCTTTGTTATCTGAGCTTCCTAAGGAATAATTTGACCGCAATTGCTTAAATTTAACAATCAATGCCATAGCCATCCCATATGTCTAAAATCGAATAGGAAGCCCCACCTAGATCCCAATGCCAACCCGGGCTTTTAATACCCTCGATGTCTGAGAGCTCCCACTGAGCTTCACTTCGGACTACAACCATCTCCATGAGTCTAACCCACTCCATCAGGTACCAACTTAGAATCTCTCTCCATCCAACCCCAAGAGAGGGATCGAATGCATGAACTCCAACACATAGAACAAGCCCTCCATCCTGTGAGTGTTGCACCCTGCACTACTCATGTCACCTCAACTCACCATCTCGGTCAACACATAAAATACGTCAACGGGACTCTGCATCTCTCTCTCTATGGTGCAAATGTAGCCTAACAATGTTGCAATCCCCATCTATATAAGCCCAGAGAGAGCTACTACTGACGATCTGTGCATTTGTCTGCTCTAAGTCGGTGGATAGCCCCAAAGAAGACTGCTCGTCCTCCTCCACCATCGGCTCAACATGAGTCACACACTGCCCATCCATGACTGTAAGGTCCCACCTTACCCACCATCAGTAAGATAGAGAAGTAGATGTCACATAATCACTAATACTCATTTGCACAAAATCCTAAAGAATTAGTCACTCTAAAATTGTTTCCAACAAAAGGCCCTTTTTATTTTGAAAGCTTTAGATAATACAAGAAACAACTGTCTTAGTCACACTTCAGCAAATTATTAAATTCATTTTCACATTCATACCAAAAACTTGCAGACATAGGAAGCTACACCCATTAAATAGTTTATTTAAAATTTATAGTAACATAAAAACACAAGAGTAACTAAGAATTTTACACTAACAATTTATATGCACAAAAGCTACAGCCATTCACGATTTTTGACAAACGCTTTGCAGACATGCACTCTACACTCATTCAACCCTTATGACAAACACTTTGCAAGCACGCAATTAAAAGTCATTGAGGCATTTTTTCAAATACTTAGCAACAATGAATTTAAGATTATTCTTCAACATATTTATCTCATAAAATTCAGAATTTAAACTGTAAATGTTTCCATCTTAAAACAGAGACTAAATAATCTTAGTTTTTCAGCAAAGACTCAACAACAGGCGCACATAACTCAGAGCAGCAATCTGCCAAATCGCCCAGATTTCCGATCTGGGTTCTGAAAAGTATTTTTTTGGAATGAAATCAGGGGTGACATGACCATTAGGCACGGATACCCACTGATGTTGGGCTGAATCGAATTAAAAACGCCCAGAAATGCGATTCTTGAAAACAACAAAATTTATAGCCTACATGCTTCATTTATGACTTTTGTCAAACATATGGAATGAAAACTTACAACTACACCTCTACATGAGGAAAAACAACCCAAAGTTATGCTACTAAGATATGCTCATTGAAATCACACATTTCTAAATCCACCATATGAGTCCTTAAAACATTTTACCACCCACAAGCTAATTCATTGACATGATTGACAAGCTTTTTGCACCAATTGCTACAATTTAACAAACATATGGCAGCCCTGAATGCTACAGCCATTAAGGCTTTCTATCAAAATTTTGATAGTACTATTACAACAACTTGAATAACAAAACATTGAATTATTAATAAGAATATGAAACATAAGCCATAACTGAAATTTATCTCCAACTTACCTCAAGCATTTGATCTTCCAAACTATATTTTAGTTGCCATTGTTTTTGCATTTTCTTTTAAGGGTTGATTCTGTAATTCCTCCAAGTATATTTTGGATACATGTCCATTTTCTTACTTTTGATATAAGCTGCAAGTTAGCCCTTATTCATGCATAAGTAAATTGATAACATTACTCATTCACATATTTTGTCAAACACTTTGCAAACTATCCTAAAACCATTTATAAAACATGCATCTATTAATTATTTGAAACAAAACCATAAATCATGAAATACTTACCCAAGTCCTTTGGAATAAATTTATTGCAATTACCTTCAACAATATTTGGTTTCCCTTTTTCAAATCCTACAATACCAAGATTAGTACCATAAACTACACCAATAATAACTCCAATATTGAGATCTAAACATCCATACATATAGATTAATCTACTCTTCATTTTTAACTAATCAATAATATCTTAGATAACATAAGCCTAAACCAAAATTAGATGCTTACAACAATTTAAATGTCTACCTTTTATTTTATGCTAAATCTATACTATAATTTTAGGACAATGGAAATTATACCTGAAGAGATATTCAGCTCCAATCGTTGAGAATATGATCCACCTTTGATCCCTTAACCAACTCATTTGAACCAACCGGTTTTCCACCCAACCATATCGAGGGAGAACTCCTCCCCCTGGAACCCCCGAGCTGTAAAAGCTCACAACCAGTACCAAAATACAACAATAGAGAGAGAGATGCAAGGAAAACTCATGAAGATAGTTTTCACTTCCTCTAAATACCACTCATGTTCAACCTCAATAGATACTTAGTAGATTAGTAAGAAATTCAGAATTTTTTTTTTTTGGAAGTAATTGGATACTCTCCATATCTCTCCCTTTCACAATATTCCTCAAGTCTCTTCCACTCTTGGCATTACCCCTTCTCCCCCCAAATGAGAATACATGAGACTCATATATAGGAGGAGCAAAAAATTCATGTCATAAAGGAGGATTAATATGCATGCATTGTATTCCTTTTAGAGGAGTGTAACTTATGCCATTAAGGAGAGGTATGCATGCCTTATTTAAGGAGAGTGTAACATATGCATTAAAGTGAGTGTAAGAGGAATATTTTATGACACATATTTAATGAGTGTAGGAATATTTTATGACATATATTTAATGAGTGTAGGAATATTTTATGACATATATTTAATGAGTGTAAGAGGAATATGCCATTCCTTGATGAGTGCATAAAAGAGAGTGTAATGTAATATTTAAAATAGAGAGAGCTACATAGAGCCATGAGAGTCATGAAGGAGAGTGAAGTGATTGAGGAGATATAATTTCCTTTTAATAATAATATCATAGTCTCATAAAAGATAATAATAATATTAATAATATTAATAATATTGAGGATTAAGTCGAGATTGAACTATTATAATTGATTAATCATAATTTAAGTGATTTTCCTTCAAGTATACTTGTTTACCTATTGATTGGAGGTGATTTACTATTTTTGGAAAGTCATACTTGAAATGATAGACATGACTTTCTATTTTTAGAAAGTCACTCCAAAATTGTTAGGAATTAGATTATTAAGGAAATTCATCTACGAGTTGCCCATGAGTGGTATTTTTCTTCCGGATAATAGGGATTCCGCACCCCTATTGTATGCATCTCTGTGCCTTAGTAGATTGAGGACTCCGCGCCCTGATCTACTCTAAAGATCCAAGATTCCACACCTTGATCTTTTTTTTTTAAATATTCAGGACTCCGCGCCCCAAACATTTCATTATAGATTCAAGACTCCACGTCTTTATATTTCATGGATTTAGGACTCCGCGTCCTAATCCTTTTATCATATATCCAAGACTCCACGTCTTTATATTTCATGGATTTAGGACTCCGCACCCTAATTTCCATGGCTTCTCATCTATTCTGCTTTGAAACTCCGCATTTCACCTTAAGGTACTGATTGTGAGCTTATACCCATCTGATGGTTCGTTGGTAAGGTCTTCTTCCAAGACCTGCACACATCACAATCTCAATGATCAAATCAATCAAATGAATTTCATAATTAACTTTTTCAAATTTTACCAAATATTGTGCATGACTTCCACAGTCATTTTGGTTTTGGAGAAATGACTTCCGCAGTCATTTATAACTTGAGCATCCCTGTTGGCAATGACCAAGTCCCTTGCCACATCATGCTTAGTACGAGATTATGCACATATAATCATACAAATCATGTATCATCCATAAATCATAATTAACCATATGTTCCACATAACCATGATCGTCCATGGATCTGTGTCTCAATTCTGAATCACCATTCACGTCATACACCTATGTCCAAAACAGGATACCAAAAGAGAAAACATCGCTAATATTCTCTTAACCAAAATCAATCCTTGTGCACGCAACCATAGATATTATCATAAGCACACAACAACCAAGTGACCCAAACCAGGTCATAGCATCTAAGCATGTACATAAGTCTTTCATACATAATATTATATCAAAATCACCATCTCTAAGTGTCATCAAAGCTATCTCACTAATAAGGGACACTACATACTCCCCCTCTTGGGCTAAACTTGGCCCGAAGTTTTTCCTATGGTCATAAGATACTTAGTTCTTTTAGATTCTCCTATCAATAAGTTGTTTGCCTTATGTATTTGATGTATATATATATTTTTTTTTTCTTCATGCCAATCCATAGTTTGGAAGCAACTCCATGAAAACTAAACATACCATTCTTAATCAAGTAGAAAATATATCCACGCCATATTAGACATGTGTTGATATAGAATACCAAATATTTCTATATCAAAACCAACCATACAATTTATAGTACCATATAAAAATACTATTGTATGTAATTGATATGATATATACTTAATTTATCTATAATAATTTGATATTCTACATGTTCTTCTTTCTCATAGTCTATATGAATCCCACATGTGTCATCTTCTTGGTTCTATAGGATGTTGAGCTTTCCAAGCTATAAATAGAACACACATTGGTTGTACACACAACAATGATGGTCCATACCATATCACAGTCAAATTGGCATAAAATAATCCACATACAATTGTGAGTGAAATTATGCAACAAAACATGATGTTATATATAAAACCCACTCTTACCCAACAAAACATGACGTTATATATAAATCACACTCTTACATCCTACTTGCTTTATGTCTTTTCAATCCAATTTTCCTCTTTTCATTCCATAATACATCCTTGCAATCGAAATATCTAGGATTTATCTTTAATTTTTACCAAACGTTTACTCTTTAGGAAAAAAATACAATTTGAGGTTCAAGGCACCATTTTTGTTTTTTGTTTTTTTTTTAACTAACAACCTAAGGTTAAATACAATCCTCATTGACCCACTTATGTATTATAGATCATTCCTTTAGTTTGAATAATCTTCATTATTATTCACTTCTCTAACTTGAGAGTCAATTATGAAATGACTTAGTTAGAAGATCTTCATTCTAAAAGTAGATTAATGATATATTTTTGAAAGTGGCTTGTAATCAAGAACAACTCTCACAATTATGAAAATATGGTAACCTTGATAACTTTATGTCAATTTGTTTTCCAACTATGAAATCAGTAATGATTTATATTTAGTAATTATTCCTTACTATTAATACATACACAACAACAAACTATGAAAACCGTACATTTCTCAAAATGTGATGAATCTTGTTAAATTTACATAAGATTTAAACTATCACTAGGGAATTTCTAGCTTAAAGTTAGACCCCTTTTTTTTTTCTTAAGGATAATTACCACCCTCTCAAATTATTACAACATTTTGTAGGACTAATAAATACTCAAACAACTATACATCCCAACAAAAAAAAAATTCTTAAATCCAACAACCTCTTCCATTCCACATACAATACACTCATCTTAGGCTTCTAAATCATGCAAGAATTCCAATTCATCAAAATGTGATATCACTCTCCTTCAATTTCTTCCTCAAAAATATCACAAGCACATACTCTTGTAAAACAAGAACTCAACTAAGCTTTTCATTAATCACATGTTTTTTTTTTCTTTAATTTCAAATAAAACAAGTTCTCACCACATAAAATATTTACCTTCTAAACATGCTATTCTCTTCACAATTTATAAACAATTTGAATTTTGACACGATCGCCGAACTAGCAATAGCTTAGAGCAATACATGAGTTCAATCCTCATAATTTATCTAATTAATTTGGTTAAATAGAATGCAACCAATATTCAACTGATAAAATCATTAAAGAGACTATTATGGCTTTCCTAGACCTAGTTTTTCTTAAGCCAATAGAAAACTTATTTTATCAACTTAACACAATAAACTTTTTCTACATTTCAAGAATTTGAAAGTCATTTTAATTCTACCTAAATTCAATACATACAAAAGGATTCAATATATCCAGTTCACACTTCCATATATCAAAATCAATTCTTCCAAACATTCTAAACCACCTAATGGTGTTCAGTATATCAATCTTAGTATCTTCATTTGTAATAAAAATAAAATAATGGATTTAAAGCTCAAGCACATTTGTGTTACAAATTTCTATCCATTTAACTTTAATTACACATAATCACTCCTTAATCATGAATATCAGATTCCATCAAAATACTCTAACGAGAAGAATTACTTAGCTCATAGATATATTTTAGTATGGATTCCACACCCATACCTTACCTCATTACTTATCTCATAGATATATACTAGTTGGATTCCACATCCATACATTTTCTCATAGATATATACTAGTATGGATTCCGCACCCATACATTAGATCATAGATATATGCTAGTATGGATTCCACACCCATACATTTTCTCATAGATATATGTTAGTATGGATTCCACACCCATACGTTAGCTTAATGAAAATATAATCTTCAAGTGTTCCTTAAAATGGTTTCCACAGCCCTTCATGCACTAGTAATTTAAGCCTCTTGTTTATTATGAAGGTCATACCTCAACCTAGTAATTGAGCAATTTAAAGCTATTTGATGCCTAATGTCAACCCAAAATACACAAAATCATGTCAAAGAAATCAGAGAAATTTCATTCTTACTCATTAAGAATGTATTCCCAAATCATATTTTAACACACCTAATTAATACACATACATTACTCTTGAATCTACATTCACAGTTAAAAGTGACATCCTTCAAGGTAGATTTTAGTTAAGTTTCTTTTAGTGTAGGTACGAAAAGATTCAAGATTATCATGATGAACTCAATCATCAAGTTAATGGAATCTCAACCTTACACTTGTTACTCATTCCCAAAGCATACACACCAAGGTCATCATACTAGAGTCCAAATTAAGCCAATATTCTTCTTGGTAGATATGATTTCAGCTAGTAAAGATGGCTACTAAGCCCATATCACATTGAAAATGATGCATTAAAAATATATGAAACCATGCATGCACTCCACCTATCTCACTCATTGATTGAAAATCAATTCATTCACATACTTGGGTTTAACCCAAAATTTCTCAAGCACATCCTTTCCCAGCATGTCTTTAAGCATTTTAACATATTGTTGATAATATGTCTTAATAAAAATATAAAGGAATATCAGAAATATATATATATATTTCATGAGTTTCTAAATGACATAATGATAATAATATCCTCTATGCAACCAATATGCTTCCAAGTCAATATATACAACAACTCAACATGCATGCAAAATCAACATTCATACATCATCAACCTACAAGTAAGCATGTTGGCCCACTAGGCCCTAGCATTGTAACCCGCTCTGATACCATATGTAATGTCCCACCTTACCCACCATCAGTAAGATAGAGAAGTAGATGTCACATAATCACTAATACTCATTTGCACAAAATCCTAAAGAATTAGTCACTGTAAAATTGTTTCCAACAAAAGGCCCTTTTTATTTTGAAAGCTTTAGATAATACAAGAAACAACTGTCTTAGTCACACTTCAACAAATTATTAGATTCATTTTCACATTCATACCAAAAACTTGCAGACATAGGAAGCTACACCCATTAAATAGTTTATTTAAAATTTATAGTAACATAAAAACACAAGAGTAACTAAGAATTTGACACTAACAATTTATATGCACAAAAGCTATAGCCATTCAAGATTTTTGACAAACACTTTGCAGACATGCACTCTACACTCATTTAGCCCTTATGACAAACACTTTGCAAGCACGCAATTAAAAGTCATTGAGGCATTTTGTCAAATACTTAGCAACAATGAATTTAAGATTATTCTTCAACATATTTATCTCATAAAATTCAGAATTTAAACTGTAAATGTTTCCATCTTAAAACAGAGACTAAATAATCTTAGTTTTTCAGCAAAGACTCAACAACAGGGGCACATAACTCAGAGCAGCAATCTGCCAAATCGCCCAGATTTCCGATCTGGGTTCTGAAAAGTATTTTTTTGGAATGAAATCAGGGGTTACATGACCATTAGGCACGGATACCCCCTGATGTTGGGCTGAATCGAATTCCAAACGCCCAGAAATGCGATTCTTGAAAACAACAAAATTTATAGCCTACATGCTTCATTTATGACTTTTGTCAAACATATGGAATGAAAACTTACAACTACACCTCTACATGAGGAAAAACAACCCAAAGTTATGCTACTAAGATATGCTCATTGAAATCAAACATTTCTAAATCCACCATATGAGTCCTTAAAACATTTTACCATCCACAAGCTAATTCATATGATTTGACAAGCTTTTTGAACCAATTGTTACAATTTGACAAACACATGGCAGCTCTGAATGCTACAACCATCAAGGCTTTCTATCAAAATTCTGATAGTACTATTACAACAACTTGAATAACAAAACATTGAATTATTAATAAGAATATGAAACATAAGCCATAATTGAAATTTATCTCCAACTTACCTCAAGCATTTGATCTTCCAAACTATATTTTAGTTGCCATTGTTTTTGCATTTTCTTTTAAGGGTTGATTCTGTAATTCCTCCAAGTATGTTTTGGATACATGTCCATTTTCTTACTTTTGATATAAGCTGCAAGTTAGCCCTTATTCATGCATAAATAAATTGATAACATTACTCATTCACAGATTTTGTCAAACACTTTGCAAACTATCCTAAAACCATTTATAAAACATGCATCTATTAATTATTTGAAACAAAACCATAAATCATGAAATACTTACCCAAGTCCTTTGGAATAAATTTATTGCAATTACCTTCAACAATATTTGGTTTTCCTTTTTCAAATGCTACAATACGAAGATTAGTACCATAAACTACACCAATAATAACTCCAATATTGAGATCTAAACATCCATACATATAGATTAATCTACTCTTCATTTTTAACTAATCAATAATATTTTAGATAACATGAGCCTAAACCAAAATTAGATGCTTACAACAATTTAAATGTCTACCTTTTATTTTATGCTAAATCTATACTATAATTTTAGGACAATGGAAATTATACCTGAAGAGATACTCAGCTCCAATCGTGGAGAATATGATCCACCTTTGATCCCTTAACCAACTCATTTGAACCATCCGGTTTTCCACCCAACCATATCCAGGGAGAACTCCTCCCCCTGGAACCCCCGAGCTGTAAAAGCTCACAACCAGTACCAAAATACAACAATAGAGAGAGAGATGCAAGGAAAACTCATGAAGATAGTTTTCACTTCCTCTAAATACCACTCATGTTCAACCTCAATAGATACTTAGTAGATTAGTAAGAAATTCATATTTTTTTTTTTTTGGAAGTAATTGGATACTCTCCATATCTCTCCCTTTCACAATATTCCTCAAGTCTCTTCCACTCTTGGCATTACCCCTTCTCCCCCCCAAATGAGAATACATGAGACTCATATATAGGAGGAGCAACAAATTCATGTCATAAAGGAGGATTAATATGCATGCATTGTATTCCTTTTAGAGGAGTGTAACTTATGGCATTAAGGAGAGGTATGCATGCCTTATTTAAGGAGAGTGTAACATATGCATTAAAGTGAGTGTAAGAGGAATATTTTATGACACATATTTAATGAGTGGAGGAATATTTTATGACATATATTTAATGAGTGTAAGAGGAATATGCCATTCCTTGATGGGTGCATAAAAGAGAGTGTAATGTAATATTTAAAATGGAGAGAGTTACATAGAGCCATGAGAGTCATGAAGGAGAGTGAAGTGATTGAGGAGATATAATTTCCTTTTAATAATAATATCATAGTCTCATAAAAGATAATAATAATATTAATAATATTGAGGATTAAGTCGAGATTGAACTATTATAATTGATTAATCATAATTTAAGTGATTTTCCTTCAAGTATACTTGTTTACCCATTGATTGGAGGTGATTTACTATGTTTGGAAAGTCATACTTGAAATGGTAGACATGACTTTCTATTTTTAGAAAGTCACTCCAAAATTGTTAGGAATTAGATTATTAAGGAAATTCATCTATGAGTTGCCCATGAGTGGTATTTTTCTTCCGGATAATAGGGATTCCGCACCCCTATTGTATGCATCTTTGTGCCTTAGTAGATTGAGGACTCCGCGCCCTGATCTACTCTAAAGATCCAAGATTCCACACCTTGATCTTTTTAAATATTTAGGACTCCGCGCCCCAAACATTTCATTATAGATTCAAGACTCCACGTCTTTATATTTCATGGATTTAGGACTCCGCGTCCTAATCCTTTTATCATATATCCAAGACTCCACGTCTTTATATTTCATGGATTTAGGACTCCGCGCCCTAATTTCCATGGCTTCTCATCTATTCTGCTTTGAAACTCCGCGTTTCACCTTAAGGTATTGATTGTGAGCTTATACCCATCTGATGGTTCGTTGGTAAGGTCTTCTTCCAAGACCTGCACACATCACAATCTCAATGATCAAATCAATCAAATGAATTTCATAATTAACTTATTCAAATTTTACCAAATATTTTGCATGACTTCCACAATCATTTTGGTTTTGGAGAAATGACTTCCGCAATCATTTATAACTTGAGCATCCCTGTGGGCAATGACCAAGTCCCCCGCCAGATCATGCTTAGTACGAGATTATGCACATATAATCATACAAATCATGTATCATCCATAAATCATAATTAACCATATGTTCCACATAACCATGATCGTCCATGGATCTGTGTCTCAATTCTAAATCACCATTCACGTCATACACCTATGTCCAAAATATGATACCAAAAGAGAAAACATCGCTAATATTCTCTTAACCAAAATCAATCCTTGTGCACGCAACCATATATATTATCATAAGCACACAACAACCAAGTGACCCAAACCAGGTCATAGCATATAAGCATGTACATAAGTCTTTCATACATAATATTATATCAAAATCACCATCTCTAAGTGTCATCAAAGCTATATCACTAATAAGGTACACTACAATGACTAGCTCACGCCCTTCTATGTTCTCTCCATGTTATTGTAGGTGATTTTCATCCCTCAACTTTGTCATAGATTTGGGTGCCTCTGTACCTATCAGCTCCTAATCAAGGGTGGTGATGTCTCCCGGCACCTCATCATCCTATCGTGCGCTACTATCAGCTAAAAACTCGATCGCGACCACGGATACCATATCAATGGATACCTCAACAACGGATGGCACCTCGTCAATGGATGGCCCTATGGGTGTGCTCTTCTCCCTAAGCCCCGTCTATATAAGCCCAGAGAGAGCTACTATCTGGAAGTACAACAACTGTAATTCCAATCTGTGCATTTGTCTGATCTAAGTCGGTGGCTGGCCCCAAATAAGACTGCTCGTCCTCCTCCACCATCCGCTCAACATGAGTCACAAACTGCCCCTCCATGACTAGCTCACGCCCTTCTATGTGCTCTCCATGCTATTGTAGGTGATTGTCATCCCTCAACTATGTCATAGATCTAGGTGCCTCTGTACCTATCAGCTCCTAATCAAGGGTGGTGATGTCTCACGACACCTCGTCATCTTGTCGTCTGCTGCTATCACCTAACAACTCAGTCACGACACCAGAAACCACATCAATGGATACCTCAACAACGGATGGCACCTTCACAACGGTGGACATGTCTATGTCTCTTGGCACCTCGTCAATGGATGGCCCTATGGGTGTATGCTCTACTCTCTCCCCCAAGGTGTCAATTGATGCTATCAAAGAGGTCTCCAACAATGGTGACTCTTGTGCCACACTAGGTTTACCAATGTGCTCTTTACACTCCCATGTGTGCTCTTCCTCATGCTCAATGTCCTTCACAGGCCCCTCATTTCTAAAGCCAGGTCTCCACCAACAGAAGCGCCTCCTAGTCTCACCCTCTAATTGTCCCTGTCCTGCTTGCTCCTTTCGAGGGGATCTGGTGTCTCGAGTCTGTCGACTTACCCCACATGGTGTAGATGGCTACGCCCCCACGGTCTGTGTACCTCTAGTGTCTCTACTTTAAGGATGAGGGTGGGTCTGGTCAGTCAACCTCTCATCGTTCCAACGAATTCCACACCAGAATTCCTGCATAATGAATTTCCCTTAAGCCATGGGTTTGTCTACGGTTTCACCAGTCACTATGCCTACATACCTGAATCTTCTATGATCATACTGGTTAGCCATAGCTAGGCCAAGATTATGCTTTGAAACCACTGTAATGTTCCAAATTTAAATTTACAGCTAATAATAGAGACATGAACTACGTTATAGAAAATAAATCACAAATATGCATGCACCATCAAAAAAACCAAGAAACTGGGCAAATAAGCTAAGTCATTTTATTAATTATGAATTGTAAGGAGTACATATAGCAAGGAACAAGTGCATGTGGGTTTGCATAAGCAAGCTAGGGTAAACCCAGGTGGAAGAGATGACCCCAAGAGCTAAGAAACTTCTGCCCAATATTCTTTGCGCAAAGCTAGAAATTGGTTATTGTTGTTGCACTAGAAATGCTAAGAATGGCCCTCTATGCTACTCGGAATCACATGAAAATGCATCTGTAGCTTCTCCCAAAAATACTTGACCAAACCCAGAAAGGAATCTGCCCCAAACCAACCACCTGGAAAACCCACAAAATGGTGCAATTATCGGCTGAATAATTAAATGTACTGCTGAATAAAAAGTGGATTTTTGGCCTGAATATTGCCTAAAAAATTCTGCAAATTTAACCCCAAACCCCTCTAAACGAACCCAAAAAAACCCAGAAAGGGTTTTGGCTAATTCCAAACTTCCAAAATTGCCCTATTTTGGCACTACGCCCTTCTGAACAAAGTCTGCGTCCCCCGGTGATGAAATCTGCTAAAATCCTCCTCATTCCTCCTCAATCTGCAATAGGAATGATATAGGGAATTTTCTCGGATGTAGGGGAAAGGTTTCACATCAATCCCATCACAAGATAGCTAAATCCAACTCCACAAAACGTTGTCTAGTGACTCTTTGCATAGGCCCTAGGAAGATAAATTTGTTCCCCTCAATAGCAATCACCTCCAACTCCAAAAATTTCTACAAAGGCTAGACTCCCCCTCAAGCAACTTCACTAATTTTTCCCTGGCAAAACACTCTTGGAAGCTAGCTGAAATGAGTGGTACGATTTCTCTACTACATCCTCCCTGGAGTACGAATTGGCTGAAGGAATCTGCTAAAATTTGCTACAATACTCCACAAACCAGCTCGCCAAAATAGCAATAGCTTGCCTCCCTAGGGTGGCACTCGAATTCCATTGAAAGAAGGGTGAGTTCCCCCCTTGGAGAACTCTGTGCTAAGAAACACTTGTGACCCAGCTAAACAGCGTGAGCAAAAAAGGAAATAGATGAGTAAATAAAAGACCCCAATAGCTTCTATGCTCCTATTTATAATTTTTCCTTGCCTCCTCATGTGGGTCCCTCTATCCAAGATTTCAACCTCCTTCCCTTAGCAGTTCGATTTTCTCTAAGGGGTGCGTATTTCTTGTAGGTGTGGCCCCAACATTCCACTAGCAAAATAATTTTCTATTTCTCCTAAGTCTCATACACCAAAAATATCTCCAATGCCCCATTTACAAAATTGTGTTATGCTTAGCATCTCCCCAAAAAACACCATTAATTCCCTCAGATGAAAAATCAAAATTGGGGACATTACAGAAGTTTTGTTGCAGGGGGCCGAAATTCTGTGAAGCAGTTGCAAGGGGTCGAAGTTGAAACATCATAGTAGCAGTATCGAAGTTTTGGAAGCTACCTTGAGGAAGATCTTGCTAGGGGCTGACTTGGTGCTTGGTAGGGTGGTTGGCTTTGGTCTTGGAAGTCTCTTTTGTATGCAGATTCTAAAGAAGAAGATAATCATTTTCTAGGCTTTCCCCTTGGAGGAGTTTTTCCCTCGTTTGGAGCCTATTTCTTGGGTACTTTGTCTTGTTGTCATCTTCATTGTTTTGATAATTGCTTGATGAACAAAGATCTAATAAAGTAATAAAATGGCAACACATATCACAAGTAATTATCAAGTTAAGGAAAATCATCTAAACACGTAAGTCTCCTGATTTTCCAACAATGGGCATTGCAACTTGAGTACATATCTATTGATGAGCATGTAGCTAGCATTCTCACGAAGTCCTTTCCAAGAGGAAAGAGTGTTATAAAAAGTGTATCCACAACAAGTGTTTCATTAGGCTTGGTGTCTTGCCTAGGAAAAAGGGTCCAATATGACCCCTCGATATAACTTTATGAGATATAAAGTCTAGGTGACTTTCTGAGATATTAAATGAAAAGGTGATTTGAGGAGATAAAGTGACTTAAGTGAAGTCAATGACAGATTAAATCCCCATCCTTGTTCTCAATGGCTAAGATCTAATATCAACCATTGGATCTCAGGGTTAGCTAACTCTTTATAATGAGAGAACAAAAAGGCAAGTCAAGGAGAGAAAAGGCACAATTATGCATTCATTATTCATGAGTTTTGGGGAAGAAGAGAAGAGAGCAGCAAGGGAGAATTTTACACAACAAAGAAAAGAAGTACAATAACAAGTACAACATAGTACAATACTATTCCCAAGGCAAAGTACAACTCGAAAAATCAAATAAAGTGTTTCTAGCAGTGTAGGAAGTAAGTACAATGCAAAAATCGATGATGACATTATGCATTAGATGTTTTGTTCTTTGTTCGTGCAACATAAGTATAGTACAAATTTTGAGGAGTTGGGCATTAAATTTGATGCAGCTTCTGCTGTATTAATTGATATTTGAAGTCAGTGCAAATTTCAAGGGTCTGGGCATGAGTTTCAAGGGTTTGACAATGCATTAATTGCTTTCAGTTTGTACATCAAACTGCACACAATTCTAAGCAGTGACAACACAAAAATCGAAGCAAGGAGGGCATGATTTTCAAGCCAATAAGCACGAATTTCCAGGAATTTTGGGCACAAATTCCAGGGAGATAAGTTGTACATTTATTGTTGTAATTCTTGTTGTAAAATTCATCTAAAAGAAATAAGAAATTCGTCTCTCACTGATTTTCCCTTTGGGGTTTTTGAGTTTCAAGGGTTTGACAGCGCATTAAATGCTTTCAGTTTGTACATCAAGATGCACACAATTCTAAGCAGTGACAACACAAAAATCGAAGCAAGGAGGGCATGATTTTCAAGGCAGCAGAGGTATAGAATTCGAGGAGGCAATAAGCACGAATTTCTAGGAATTTTGGGCACAAATTCCAAGGAGATAAGTTATGCATTTATTTTTGTAATTCTTCTTGTAAAATTTATCTGAAAGAAATAATAAATTCCTCTCTCTCACTGATTTTCCCTTTGGGGTTTTTCCAAGGTCTATTGACCAAAACTCCTTGAGCAAAAATTTTGTGGGTTTGCTTCTGTTTTATCTCCGCAAAAGGAAAAAATTAAATTAGACTTTTGTGTTTCAATGTATGAACTATTCATGTTTGTGACCGCAGCAAATAAACATGTGGGTTGGGAATTAAACATGATGAGACTTCACTAAACTTGAAACCGTGTTTGGTCTAAGCAGTAATTCCACAGTGACGAGTATTGTAAGGGGCATAAATGCAGTGAGAAGAAATCAATCTACATAGAACATGAAGAAGAGGAAGATAAAAAATCGGAACCATCACAAGATCTGAAGCTAGAGGAGACTACAACAATATCTTGTCATGCATTGGTCAAGATCGGTACTCCACAAACCCTCTAGATTGGAATATATCAAAAAGCAAAAAGTAACAATGTTGATTAATTCTAGTAATACCCAAAACTTTATAAATTACAAATTGGCAAAACTTCTCAATTGCTTTGTATTTACAACACCAAAATTTCAAGTAATGATTGCAAATGGAGATAGCATAACTTGTTCAAAGAAGAACGTAGTATTAAGCTAAATATGGAGTATCTATTAGATAGTCCCATGATTGATATCCAAATGGATGGTACTAATGTTGTATTAGGAACCCAATGGTTACAAACATTGTGAACAATGGCCCTTAATTTTCAAGATATTTTCATGAGATTTTCCTTAGAAAGCATGGAAATTGAACTTTAGACGTAATGAAGGGAAACCCTCTGATGTGATAATCTCTAAACATATGAAAAAAATACTCAAAAAGGCGACTATGGTGTAATTGCACAATCTTGTTCATTAAATGTTCAAACTTCAAACATCTATATCCTTTACTTCAGTGGATCTCAGAAAAGTTATCAACAATCATTCCAAGGTATTTGGAGAGATTCCTAAAGGACTTTTTCCTACTCGAGATCATGACCATGATATGCATTCAAAACCTAGAAGTGTACAAACTTACATTAGGCCTAACAGAAAACTGAGATTGAGCATCTAATTCAAGAAATGTTAGAGTTGACATCATTCAACCTAGTCAAAGTGTTTTTTCTTCACCAATGATGATGGTTACAAAAATGATGGTTCATGGTATACGTGTCCAGAAAAAATAACGTCAGGGTTATAGCCCTATAAGGTATTGCAGAGGATTAGAAGTATGGCATACAAATTGGAGTTGCCTCCATCTTGAAGTGTACATCTAATAGCTTGCTTAAAAAAGGAAATCGATGAAAGGATCCCATTCAAAAATATTTTTCCAAGTGTTTACAGAAGAAGTAAAAATCATACTATGACCAAAAAACTTCCTTGAGATAAGGATTAAACAACTAAAAAATCAAGTAATTACTAAGTACCTCATCAAATTGAAAAGTCTACTAGTGGAAGGGGTGACATTGGAAGATGAGTTATTCATGCAAAAACACATGAAATTAGTCAAATCTTGAGGACAACACTTGTTTGAATAGGAGGGGCATGTAAATCCCTAGACAAGTTGCATGTTAACCAAAAACCCCTTATTAAGCACTAGATATTGAGCTATTACATTTCTATTGTTATATTGTTATGTAGGCTAGGACCTTTCATTGTGCCCTTTCATTATAATTGTACCCTTTCTCTCCTACATACACACACACACACAAGGATACCTAGTCTAAGGATTATCATATACATAGACACACACACAACAAGGATACCTAGTGTTAGGATTATCATATCTTGTCTTGTATTATATTCGTTGTAAAAGGAGGTTCCACCTTGTAATGTTCCTAATGCAAAATTAACAGTGATAACCAAAGACATGCAAATAAATTCAACACAAATATTTTTTCAGCAAACACCCATGAAACAGAAAATGCTCCAAACACACTAAATGGGAAATTTTATTATATATATAGTTGTTGGAGTACAATGTGAAATAGAAAGAGTGCACCTAGGCTTGCACAAGGCAATCTACAAGCCTTAGGTGATCGTTATAACTTATACCGATACCCAACTACAACAAGAGTTTATCTTCCAGAAATCTACGCTGGTCGAGTAATTCTACATTGTTCGTTGTGTTGCAACCCTAATTTGACCCCTCAAATCCACCTAGAAAAATTTGCAAAATTAGAGCTGATATCCTTGCCAAAAACCCAGAAAAACCCAAAAAGGGTTTTGGAAAATTCTACCGATCCTCTGGGACCCGAAATTTGAGCTCACTCCTCCTAACTCGTCGGTAAATAATCCAGTTGTTTGGGGCATCAAAACTCCTCCAAAAAATCTGCAAAATTAGGGGCAGACTCCTTGATGTTAGTCCAGCAAAACCCAGAAATGATTTGTGGTAATTTCGATCTCCCAAAATTACCCAAATTTGGTGCTATGCCCTCCTTGATAATTTCTGCATCCCCCACAATTCAAATTGTTGGATATGTCACCAATTCCTTCTCAATTAGCTGTAGGATTGCCTTGCAAATTTCCTCTGGAAGATGTGAGTGAAATTCCTTCCAAAACCCGACGCAAATAAGATAAATCCAGCCCCACTAATTCTTCCAAGTAATACTTTTGCACAAGCCCTAAAATGGTGAGTTTGGCTCTCTTAGGAGCAACAACTTCCAGCCCCTAAATTCTCCACAAATGTTGGTACACCCTCAATGAAATTTCTCCTAAATTCTCTAGCAACAATTCCACTTGAAACTCCCTCAACTATGGTTTGATTTCTACCACTACTTCCTCCTAGAAGTTCGAACTAGCTGAAGCAAGAGCTGATATGTCCCACCAAATATCTCCCCACTAAGTTCTAAAATACTGTAATATTCCCAATTAGCAACAACTAATTGGAAATATTAATTTTTGACTACTTTACTTTATTAAAGTTAAGTTAGAAATAAAGTGGGTGAAAGGGACTGTTGGCCGGATAAATCGTTCTTGCGGACAAGACCAATCTCCCTAGTGTCAGAAGACAATCTAGCAACAAACGAACAACTAAGTTTGTCTTTCTCTAAGTATATTCATTTTACAAATAAATGTTATGAAGGTGTCGATCCTACCTTAGATCCAAATGCTTATTTGTGGTCGCAGTGTTTCCGTTGCATCAATAATCCTTCGTCGCAACAAGGGCCCTTTTGTCACAAGAAAGTATCATCTTTCATTGATCTGCAATCACAAACAAGAAAATATCAATAGCACCTGTATAAAAAATAATCATAAAACATACCTATCATAGTGATCAAGGAATCTATGAAATAAACGATCAAACGACAGCTTATTGAAATAAACAATCGAACGACAATTTATTGAGAAAAACAGAACTTGATTGTGTTAATCTTAAAATATACAGAAGAACCTTACAACCTTAGCCTTGATGTTCGAAAGGCCTTCCCGGGGTCCGAAGCAGGAATCTCCTCTACTTTGATAAGTCTTGCACTCTTCCTTCAGGAGCAAAAAGAGGTATGTGATCTTTCCTCTCAAAAGCTCAGCAGAAAGAAGTCTAAATCTTAACAGCACTTCAGCTCAATCACACATAAAGCTTCAACTCCAATTCTCAATCTCCAAAATCTCAATCTCCAACAGCTTAACCCCCTTTAGGCTACCCAATGCCTCCTTTTATAGAGCAGATGAGGAGGTTAGGATTCCACCTTTAAAGGGATAGAACCCTCCTTCAAAGGGATAGGCTCCTCACATCAAGGGATTAGTTCCTTAAGGTGTGGGATACATGCACCTTACCAAAGCGTACTCATCCCCAAAAAATCTCATCGAGAACCTTCTAGAATTGACCAAAATTCAACTTTTTTGGTTTAATTTCGCGCATTTTTGACTTTACAGGGGTACCGCAGGCATTACACTGGAAAAATGCGTTCTAGAACGCAATTTATCTTCACATTACCTGCGTACCCTAGCTAAAAACGCAGGTAGGCTTCATATTAACTGCGTACCCAAGGTTTTTTGAGCTTTTTAGGGTTTTTCCTTCATTTTCAGGGCATGGAATGAGGACCAAAGGTTGTAAGACTTGTAAAGGAGGCATGTATGAGTGTTTAATGAGCTCATACAGTCAGCAGAATGTCAAGGTGACATTTTTAGTGTAACAGATTGCCCCCTAAAGTGCGAAGTCTGGAATAGATGAAGATGAAGTCTGTCATATATGAAGAGTGAAGTACTTTATCATTTCAAGGATCATCCTGTGGACACCCCAGTCGGAACCTATAAAAACATTCAATGCAAAATATATATATGTAATCATATCATCACTGAGGTAGGCATTCCCATACTCAGATCAAAACTAACTAGAAACTAACTCTAAATTGTTCTGATACAGGAATGATTTTGAATACATCACAGTATAGACATATGTCGACACAGCATGGATGCAGCCATCTGTTTATAAATAGTCTATTGTATAATAACAAAACTCCTCGCAGCCTGGATGGTGGAAACTAGATCCAGGGTCTTGATTTTCGCATCTCGAACTAGTACGATTCTATCCATGCGATTAAATGTGTTGAAGTCGAACATGGTAGAAACCACTTGATTACCAATCAATAATGTAAATTGTTAACAAGTGTGAGAGAAACCACCAGTAATGTCAATGGCTCTCAAAGTACCCAGTACAATCCATGAAATGTGAATGAATGAGTTGAAGTCGAACATCTCACGGAATCATTCGATCGAAGGTCAATGATGCAACCTGTCGTCGAAGGCAAGAAACCTGCCATTGAGGCATGCAAATTTCAAGGTACTGACGATTTATGGATCAACTTCCTAGATAATGAGCTGTCGTCGATAGGAAATGATCCGTCGTAGGCAAGCTCGCAACACGAAATCATAGATCAAGTTTTGAAAATATATTGGCAAGGACTGGCTCAGGGATGGTCAAAATGGATGACAGATATTTCACAGATGAATGGTTTGTTTGAACTGTCCTCTTGAACACATAACGACACTGCAGATGGCTTGGTGACAATTGACCCAAAGCTAATACCTAGAAACCAGCTGAAGACTTTCAATGTGGTTTGATTAACTATTAGGCAAAGGATTTCCCAACCCAGGTGAACAGGGGTCGCCGTGTTCAAGAGTGGTTAACGGTTTTCGAATAATCAAATTTTCGAATAATCAAGATGTAGCAAACCAGTTAGTTTTCTCTCTTTCCTTCTTGTCTTGTAGTCACCTCTTGTATACACATTCAATGAGTAACTGACATGATACCCAGCTCTGTCATGATGAATTAACAGTTAAAATGAATACCTAAAGAAAGTTGAGTTCGTTCACTAGAACTAGACAGGTCCTCTGCTGTGGTTTATGAGTCGTATGGAACTCAGTTTTTCAATTTTAGGGAGTCGGAAGAAAAAACTTAAGAAAACTCCATGGGTGTACTTTTTCGTAAATTTAGTCTCTCGAGCCCGAAAAAGGATAAAATAATGCGGGAGAGAACTCTATTGACCGTAATTAATCAACGTATACCTTTTTCGTAAATAGTCCATTTCAGTCCGTAAAAGGGGTAAACTTATACTGAAGGGATGATTATTCATTTACTTTAACGAGTTCGAATAATCAATTGCTCGACAATCTTTTCAATTTTAGAGAGTCTGAAAAGGGCTTAAAAGAAGACTCTAAGGCTTCGCTTTTTCAGTAAGTTTTAACGAGTTCGAAAACGGGATAAAAATGTACTCCTGGTTTTCACTTTTTCGTAAGTTTTAACGAGTTCGAAAAAGGGATAAAAATGTACTCACATGGCCGAATTTCAATTTAATTAACGAGCAGGAAAAGACGGAAAGAACTCGGAATTTTCATGTGTTTTACGAGAATGAAATATAGCAAAATAATCTCGGGATTTTCATGAGTTTAACAAGTCTCGAAAATAACCGAAATTGACTCAAGATAGGTTTCATTTTTACAAAAGCTTGAAACAGAGAAAAACTATGCTTCAGAGTAGTTTCATTTTTACACAAGCTTGAAACAAAGAGAAAACTATGCTTGATGCCCCCTAAGCGTAACTGCTAGAGCGCATGCCCCCCCAGCTTCATTTTATTCAACTAAGTACACTTCTGGTAATTAATCGCTGGATGGAATGAAGGTTCATTTACGAGATCATATGAAAGACCCGACCTAAAAACTAACCTAAATATACGACTTAACATTTACGAGGTCTATTCAAAGACTCGACTCAATTAGGGGAGGATTTGTTTCATTTTTTAACGAGCTCGACACAGGAAAAGAACTATGCTCATGGAAACGTGTTTCATTTTTTAACGAGGTTGACATAGTAAAAGGAACTATCCTCAGAAACTACTTATTTCTAATCTACCTACATAACCTACTGATTCATTTTTTAATGAGGTTGACACAGGAAAAGAACTGTCCTCATACCTAATTCATTTTTTAATGAGGTTGACTCAGTAAAAGGAACTATCCTCTGACCAACTGATTCATTTTTTAACGAGGTTGACACAGGAAAAGAACTGTCCTCATACCTGATTCATTTTTTAACGAGGTTGACTCAGTAACAGGAACCATCCTCATACCAACTGATTCATTTTTTAACGAGGTTGACACAGGAAAAGAACCGTCCTCAGAAACTATTTATCTTAATCTACCAATCTACTCTCTACAATCTACCTACTGATTCATTTTTTAATGAGGTTGACACAGGAAAAGAACTGTCCTCATCGCCGACTGATTCATTTTTTAACGAGGTTAACACAGTAAAAGAAACTATCCTCATACTCACTGATTCATTTTTTAACGAGGTTGACACAGTACAAGGAACTATCCTCACCACTGATTCATTTTTTAACGAGGTTGACACAGTAAAAGGAACTTTCCTCGCACTCACTGATTCATTTTTTAACGAGGTTGACACAGTACAAGGAACTCTCCTCACACACTACTTCTAATCTACAGCCTGTTGGAGGTTTCCTCAACACAACTAACATTTACAACCATGGTTGGTTGGTTGACTTCTTTCTTATCTTGCTTCTTCTTCTTCTTCTTCTTCCCTTTCTTCTTCTTCGCCACCTGGTTACTAGCGTCAAGGCTTTTACCAGGCGAAGAGGAAGAAATGGAGGAAGAAATATTAAGCGAAGAAGGTAAAGGGTCAACAGAAGGTTGGTGATGTTGAGATGGTGAACTCTGTTTAGGTGAAGCATTCGGTTGAGGTGGAACGATTGGAGTATTCAGGGCCAACGAAGTTGAAAATAACCATATCGGTAAATCTATTGTAAATCCAGGTAATGACAATGTAGCCATATAAGGAGGAACAACATTTCCAAAGTAAGGAAAAGTACTAGGATTCTCGTTAAGAGGGGTTCCTTGGTTGGTAAATTCCGGAACAGTTGCCATTATATTCAACTTCAGTGAATTTTATTAACAAATTAAAAACTAAAATTAACAATTAACAATTCACACCTAACAATTAAAATTCACAATTGACACCTATGGTCTCTAAAAGTAAAAACAAACAAATTAACACGCGCTATTGTAGAAATTTGAATAACTGATATGTTATCCACCAAGATTCTCATGATCACACACTATTTTAGCTTCATGCATAATACAGAATCTCTTCTACCATTGATCATCACATGCGGAAATAAAATCAATTGCATGCACACATTAAAGCCATAAAAATTCACACATATGAACACAGTATTTCATGGGAAAGCTTAAAGCTGAAAACCCCCAACTATCTGTATATTATACATGTCATGGAGATCATGTAACAATCATAGTAAAAAGCTCTTTGCAAGCTCTCATGCACTACCTCCCTTGCTACACACTATGGTAGATCGGGGAAGATTAATGTTTAAGAGGAGGCCTCCTTCAACATTTCTTGTTGCCATTTTCTTATTATCAAATCTAGGAGTCAAACCACACACATGATAGCTTCCGGTACTAAAAACACTAGTTGGTGATGAAATCCAACATAGAAATACATAATTTAATACAGAAAGGGCGGTTGGAACAGTTACCCCGACAACCTGCTTAATGAAACAGACTGGCACAAGTTTCGTCACAAAACCATCTCGAGTGAAGAGAACCCCCCAGAGAGTCCAAGTGAGTCTAGTCGACGTCTGCTCCAGGTACAGTGGGATCTTCCCTCCACCGTCACCTTAGGAAAGAATCCTATAGATTATGGCCACTAAGGTTACCAATAGAAACAAATATACCTGGGGGAACAGTCTACGATCCGATACACACGCAAGGGCAGAGTAACAAAGCTCAATCCCCTTGAAGGCTCCTTGACATAATCCAAGGTATACCGACAAGTCACCCCAGGCTCCTCGACAATGGTCTATCTGAGGTTTACCGTTGTTAATACGTGTATATCTTCTATCGTTCCCAATGAAAAAGGATTGATTACCTCACTGGTTCAAATATGATCTTGTGCTTGACTTCTTTAAGAGGAGCTTCCCAGAGCATACATGCAACAATTGGAATTTTTCCTACCACAAGATTTGTCTACTTGTTTGTTTTACTACCTTGGAGAGTTAATTACTCCCTACTCCAAGATACTAGCCTAAGCTATGTTCGTGATAAGAGCCCTAGAAATGTAAAAATTACTAAATGAATTTTAATTAAGCGCTGTGTTATTTAGGCTGTTATTACTCAAAAGGTAAATGGATATGAAACCAATGGTGTTATGACCCGACCCAAAACTGAATGCAATCGAATATGATAATGTAATCTTTTCAATTCGATGAATCCTAACTAAAGTAAGGAGAGAGTTTCCATGCACTTCCAACAATGCAAAAAATTGATCACTGAGAGAAAATATAACAAATTCTCTAATGCACTAATTTCATCAAGAAAAACTAATGCAAATCAATTCCAAAACAATTTTTATTTTTGTGTTTTTAAAACAAGCATAAAAACATCTAAATTCAAATCAGAGAAACTGATCTAAATCTACGATTGATTTTTCAGAATGTAAACTATGCAGTTGTAATCTATGCACAATTCACTTGAAAAGTATGCAAATGTAATCTATGCACATTTTTCATTCATATTTTGAAAATGAGAATTCTAATTATGCAAATGTGATCTATGCAAGAGAATTCTCAAACACAAGATGATTCTAATGTAATCTAAGAACCAATCAAGTGGAAGTCAAGAAAATCGGGTGAGAGTTCCAAAGATCAAAAAAAAAAAAACACTCAAAAGCGATTAACACTCATACACAATTTAGCCCCCCCTCCCCCCCAACTCATACACTTTTTTCCCATTTCTGTCTTGGAGAGTTAAATAAAACCTATTCCAAGACACTAGCCTAAGCTAAATTGGTGGAAAGAGCCCTAAAAATGTAAAAAATACTAGATGAATTTTAATTAAGCGCTGTGTTATTTAGGTTGTTATTACTCAAAAGGGTAAATGGATATGAAACCAATGGTGTTATGACCCTAACCAAAACTGAATGCAATCGAATATGATAATGTAATCTTTTCAATTCGATGAATCCTAAATAAAATAGGGAGAGAGTTTCCATCACTTCCAACAATGCAAAGATTGATAAATAAGAGAAAATATAACAAATTCTCTAATGCACTAATTTCATCAAGAAAAACTAATGCAAATCAATCCCAAAACAATTTTTTATTTTTGTGTTTTTTAAAACAAGCATAAAAACATCTAAATTCAAATCAAAGAAAATTGATCTAAATCTACGATTATTTTTCAGAATGCAAACTATGCAGTTGTAATCTATGCACAATTCACATGAAAAGTATGCAAATGTAATCTATGCACATTTTTCATTCATATTCTGAAAATGAGAATTCTAATTATGCAAATGTGATCTATGCAAGAGAATTCTCAAACACAAGATGATTCTAATGTAATCTAAGAACCAATCAAGTGGAAGTCAAGAAAATTGGGTGAGAGCTCCAAAGATCAAAAAACACTCAAAGGCGATTAACACTCATACACAATTTAGCCCCCCCCGGCGAATGAGGGGGAAATTTTTTTGCAAAAACAAAAGCAAAAAGATGCAAAATTGTGAAAAGACTGAGACAAACCTTCAATTAATGACCAAAGGAAATCAAATTAAGAATTTCTCAAAAAAGAGACTCAAAACACCCAATTAACTTAATGGAGATTGATGAGATGAAGAATTTGCTGAAAGAAACTTAGAAACAAGAGATTTTTGACAGAAAAATACAGATCTGGGTAGATGCTAAGAATCCTAAATTAAATCTAAACTAAACTGAAAGAAGAAATCTAAGTTTTTCAAGATTTTTAACAAGGTTCGCAGGTCCCAGAAGTAACAGGTGCAGTCCCGCACTGGTTACCTAAGGAAAGTGCGGAGATGCCTGCACTGTGTGTGAAGACAAAGTGCGGTCCCCTGAAAACTTCAAGAAAAACATAAAAGATTTCAAAATTTAAAAAAAAGAAGAAGAAAAACTAAGCTACCCAGGCAGATATCCATCAATCAAAAACCAAGAAAAACTTTTCCTCAAATCAAAATAAAAGAGAACCAAAAACAACAAGTTCTTTCCCCAGCGGAGTCGCCAATTTGTTGGCCGGATAAATTGTTCTTGCGGACAAGACCGATCTCCCTAGTGTCAGAGGACAATCTAGCAACAAACGAACAACTAAGTTTGTCTTTCTCTAAGTATATTCATTTTACAAATAAATGTTATGAAGGTGTCGATCCTACCTTAGATCCAAATGCTTATTTGTGGTCGCAGTGCTTCCGTTGCATCAATAATCCTTCGTCGCAACAAGGGCCCTTTTGTCACAAGAAAATATCATCTTTCGTTGATCTGCAATCACAAACAAGAAAATATCAATAGCACCTGTATAACAAATAATCATAAAACATACCTATCATAGTGATCAAGGAATCTATGAAATAAACGATCAAACGACAACTTATTGAAATAAACAATCGAACGACAATTTATTGAGAAAAACATAACTTGATTGTATTAATCTTAAAATATACAGAAGAACCTTACAACCTTAGCCTTGATGTTCGAAAGGCCTTCCCGGGGTCCGAAGCAGGAATATCCTCTACTTTGATAAGTCTTACACTCTTCCTCCAGGAGCACAAAGAGGTATGTGATCTTTCCTCTCAAAAGCTCAGCAGAAAGAAGTCTAAATCTCAACAGCACTTCAACTCAAACACACCTGAAGCTTGAACTCTAATCCTCAATCTCCAAATCTCCAAAAAACTTCGCCCCCTTTAGGCTACCCACTGCCTCCTTTTATAGAGCAGATGAGGAGGTTAGGATTCCACCTTTAAAGGGATAGAACCCTCCTTCAAAGGGATAGGCTCCTCACATCAAGGGATTGGTTCCTTAAGGTGTGGGATACATGCACCTTACCAAAGTGTACTCATCCCCAAAAAATCTCATCCAGAACCTTCTAGAATTGACCAAAATTCAACTTTTTCAGTTTAATTCCGCGCTTTTTTTACTTTACAGGGGTACCGTAGGCATTACATTGGAAAAATGCGTTCTAGAACGCAGTTTCTCTTCACATTACCTGCGTACCCTAGCTAAAAACGCAAGGTGGTCTCATGTTACCTGCGTACCCTGAGTTTCAGAGATTTTTAGGGTTTTTCTTCTAGTTCTGAGGCTTGGAATGAGGAATAAAGGTTGTAAGACTTGCAGAGGAGGTAAGTATGAGTGTCAATGAGCTCATACAGTCAGCAGAATGTCAAGGTGACATTTTTTAGTGTAACAGGGACACTTAACTTACACTTAGGATAAAAAGCATTTCCTAAAGTCGCTTGGAGACATGATTATTTCGCAGCGTGGGGCCTAGAGAACGAAGTGGCAGCGTGGAGGGGATGTCAGCGTGGGAAGCGTGGGCCCAAGACAGCGCAGAGCTAGAGGGACAGCGTGGCTCAAGGAAACAGCGAAGTTTTGGTGGGGCCTACGTGAGAGCAAGGCTCTGCAAACATAAAACGAGAGAGAGGCTCCTCATTTGCTCATTCTATTATGCATCTATGTTATTTGTCTTTTGACATTGAGCACGCTTTTGCTGTTGAGAAAAGTCTGCAAGTGTTGTTCAGCACATCGGGTGTCTCCATGCGGAGATCCCAACCTCAGCCCCGAGGGACTTCGAGTGCCTGCTCGGATGAGGAGTTCTATCCTTGATTTTCCAGAGAGAGTTGTAGCAGCCATGGTTGGGATCATTCACTTGCATAGACAATGCAGTCAGTGAGAGGGAGGACGCAATCTTTGGAGGAGGAGATTCCGGATTGAGGGCTTTTCAAGGGATTCAACCCGAGAGAGTTGGAAATGGGTTAGCACTTCCCTATTCCATCATTTTGGTAGAGTTGGAGGCCATGTTTTGCAGTAGATCATTCAGGGCCAGCGTTTATCATTGGGACAGCGTTATACCTCAAGGGAGGCAATTTTCCGAGGTCATCCATTACCGAAAAGCTCTCTGGGCTTTTCTAGGTATTTGGTGGAGAGCCCATTCCCAAAGTTTCACAATTTTCCGAGGTGGGGAGCAGCCCCAAAGAGTTAGTCTATTCCAGCAACAACAACACAGCAGCAACAACAACAACTTTGGAGATTACGCAGTCATTGAGGGAGCAGTCATTCCATGATATAGTCTGAGAGTATTTTTACGCTTGCATGGTGCAAGCCAAGGTGCCATCATTCTGATCACCTTTGTATTCATTTTATCTTTCAACACTTAATAAAATGGCTCAACATTCTCCATGTTTTGTCTTGTTCATATGATGTCTCTCTAGTTGTTGTAGTTTCTTGTTTATGTGCTTTATATTGCTGTTTATTTCTATTCGGAATATTACAGTGGTATCAGAGCTCATAGACTTGGCTCAACCTGTGGAGCAAATTGTCTATGACACCAGCAGGAAAACCATACATCTGTTATCGAGGAAGAAAGTACAGAGACCAAGAGCGGCGATTAGAGATCACTTTCGAGGAAGGTGATTGCGTTCCAGTAGTGGACGCAGAAGAGGAGGAATCGATGGTGGAGGAAAGAGATGCCGGGAAGGAGTTCGAGGAACTTCTCCTCAAATCAGTGCAGGGTTTGTCAACATGGATAGAAGAGATTGGGAAAAAGCTCACTACAGAACATAGACAGCGTGAAACCCCAAGGGGTTTCCATATTGGAGAGGGATCGAGCACATCCCATCATTTGCAGGATCATCTCACAGCACAATAGATGGCATCTCATACACCCCCACATTCCGCAATGCCCACATTTCTTGCCACAGACATTGGGGCAAGAGCACAGCAAGAGCTAGAACCGGCTCACATGGGGGTTACTTTGCCGAGTATCAGTCCTATGGTCAGGAGTTCAGAGAGGCCCTCACATTCCATGACTTCAAACAGCTCAAGAGGGACACCAGACCCCGCAACCATAACAGGGGGAACATGCACTCATAGGATGGGGATGTACAACGGACTGTAGGTAGGTTTTACCTGCCGACATTTGATAGATCCTCCAAGTGTTTGGGAAAGGCTTGGGTGGAGAAGTTGGATATCTATTTCCAGCTTAACCAGATGGCAGAGGTAGAGGCCATCAAGGTGGCAGCATTTCACTTGGAGGGCAAGGCCCATGATTGGTGGTTCCATGGGATGGCTACGTTGGGGCACTCAGGGGTAACAACATATGCAGAGTTTACACAGAGGCTCATAGAGTGGTTTGATCGGAGAGATCGAGAGGAGCACTTTGTTGAGCTGACCAAGCTCAAGCAGACCAGGAGTCCGGACACATACATTTCCGAGTTTTTAAGACTCTCCGTGATGGTACCTGACTTATCTTCAGCCAGGATGATCTACATGTTCATCGATGGATTGGCAGAGCCTCTTCCGGGGTTAGTCAGATTGACGAGGCCAGCTACTCTTCATGACGCAGTTGGGAGGACTTGGGACTTGCAGGATGCACTACCCCGTACTAGAGCTCCTTTCCCCAGAGACTGGCATTTCAGCCGAAGGGGAAGGACATGAGGGTTCCGCCACCAAAGGGGAACCAAAGCGAGGGCCTTTGGATGATGAGACCAGGAGAGATTTGAGGCGAAAGAAGCTATACTTCACATGCCAGGAGCCATGGGCACCAAGACATCGTTGTGCTGCGGGGAAGGCACACTATATTGAGGTCTTCTCCAATAGTGACGGAGAAGAGGATGAGTACGAGGAGATGGAGGTAAGAGGCAACAGTGTGGGACAGAGAGGATATCATCCACCACCTCCACCACCAAGAGTGGGAGGTGCAGCGTTTGCACCTACCAGGGGAGTCCTTGCTTCTTTGCGAGGGGTTCCCAAATACTTGACATTGTGTGTCCGAGGTATAGTGCAGGGACAACGTGTTTCGGTATTAGTGGACAGTGGGCCTACCCACAATTTTATTGATGCACAGTTGGTAGAGCGGAGGAGCATACTGATAGAGAGTTTTGATGGGTTTTCGATACTGGTTCCAGGTGCCAGAACCATGCAGTGTGCTAGGTATGTGCCAGCCTTGGCAGTGACTATGGGGACTTACACTCTGACAGATCATTTCTTTGTGGTGGGCATTCCGAACACCAACGTGATACTGGGAGTGCAGTGGTTGATCACGCACCACAGATTGGGAGACTTTGGAGAGGGAGTGGACATACAAGAAGACAGGGAAGCACGAGATGATTTGGGGCATGCACATTTACCTGCCATATTCAATTTTGACACACCGGATGGAGGCAGATTTCCGGAAGGGAGACATAGAGTGGGCAGTGGAGCTACGTGCTTCGGAGGCCGGGTCTACAGGGCAAGCCATACACCCGGATGTGTAATCCATCCTAGACAGATATGCCATAGTTTTTGGAGATATACCACCAGGGTAGCCACCAGATCGGGGATTTGAGCACACCATTGAGCTGGAGCAGGGTATCTAGGCAGTGATCACTACATCCTATAGGCATCTTAAGGCCTATCAGGATGAGATTGAGAGGGCCATCCATGAGCTCTTGGCGTTGGGGTACATCCATCCTAACACTAGCCCATTTGCTTCTTCCGTCGTGCTAGTGAAGAAGAAGGATGGCACATTGCGGATGTGCATTGACTATCGGGCTCTCAACAAAAAGACCATGAAGAATCGATACCCCATTCAATGGATAGATGAGTTGATGGATGAGTTGAGGGGATCGAAGTTCTTTTTGAAGATTCATTTGAGATCCGAATACCACCACATTCGCGTGAGAGATCTAAAGGGGCCGCTTTTAGATGTCATTACGGTCACTTTGAGTTCTTGGTGATGCCCTTTGGGCTAACCAATGCTCCGGCCACTTTTCAGTCATGCATGAATCACATCTTCCGCAGTCATTTGAGGAAGTTTGTGTTAGTGTTTTTCGATGACATCTTGATTTACAGCAAGACATGGGAGGAGGACCTACAGCATATTGAGGTTGTATTGCGCATATTGGAGGACTAGCATTTTTATGCCAAGCTCTCCAAATGCGAGTTTGGGATGACAGAGATGCTCTACTTGGGGCATATCATTGGTGTGGACGGAGTGAGGGTCCACGAGGAGAAGATCAGGGCCATCAAGGATTGGCCAGAGCTGAAGAATGTGACGGAGCTTCGGGGGTTTGTGGACATCTGCACCTACTACCAGAAGTTCGTCAAGGGGTTTTCCCAACTTGCTGCACCCCTTACAGACCTTACCAAACAAGGGGCATTCAGTTGAAATGATAGAACGCAGAGGGCTTTCGATAGGCTCAAGGAGGTGATGAGCAATTGTCCAATTTTAGCATTGCCAGATTTCACACAGCCATTTGTCCTAGAGTGCGATGCATCAAGGGAGGGGATAGGCGCAGTTTTGATGCAGGGAGGCCACCCCATAACTTTCAAGAGTCGAAATCTATTACCACACGAGAGTTTGTATGCTAATACGACAAGGAGATGTTGGCCATCATGCATGCATTGGCCAAATTTCGGCAGTACCTGGTGGGGAACAGGTTTAGAGTGAGGATTGACCACAATAGCCTCTGATTCTTTCTAGAGCAGAAGCAGTTGCAGGAGAGGCAGTAGAAGTGGGTTAGCAAGATCCAGGCATATGATTTCGACATCAAGTATGTCAAGGGGAGAAACAATGTGGTGGCAGATTCACTTTCACATAGACCGGCAGCGTTGTCCTTGATGAGCTTAGATACGGACTGGAGGGCTCAATTGTTGGTAGAGTATTCCAAGGACCATTTTGCCTGTGAGGTGTTGGACTGACAGGTTATAGATGACAAGTACAGGGTCATGGATGAGGAGATATACTTCAGGGAAAGGATCTTCTTGATCGAGAACTCCCAGCTCAAGGAGAAGATATTGCACGCCTCACATGATTCGCCATTATCAGGCAACCAGGGGTTCACCAAGACCTATAGGGCCATCAAAGAGAGGTTCTCATGGAAGGGCCTCAAGGAGGGCGTACTCCGACATGTCAGGGAGTGCAAAGTATGCCAGCATAATAAGGGAGAGATGAACAATTCGGCAGGTTTACTCCAGCCTCTTCCCATACCAGACGGGAAATGGGAGAGTATTTCGATGGATTTCATCACAGGGTTGCCCACTATACAGCGCAAGGATTGCATATTTGTAGTCGTTGACCGGCTGACAAAGTATACACACTTCTTCGCTATATCAGCACGATACACTGCAGCACAGGTAGCGGAGTTCTTCTTCAGAGATGTTTTTAGATTCCATGGTCTCCCAAAGACCATTGTCAGTGACAGGGATAGCCACTTCATGGGCGGGTTTTGGCAAGAGCTTTTCTGTTTGGTGGGTACCGAGTTGACCCCGAGCACCAGTTATCACCCACAAACGGATGGGCAGACGGAGATAGTGAACAAGTGGCTGGAAAGCTACTTGCAAAACTATGTCATCGGGCAGCAAAAGGCATGGTTACGATGGTTGCACTTAGGGGAGTACTGTTATAACACCACTCACCATATGTCTATCGATATGTCTCCATTTTATGCTTTATATGGGTATCATGCTTTATCTTTTGCTAACGTGATGTTTGGTGCTAGCAAGGCCCCTAGGGCCAAGGATTGGATCCAAGAGAGTCAGGATATACTCCGGGCTCTTAAGGATAACATAGCTATAGCGCAAAATTAGCAGAAGCTGTATGCCGACAGGGGACGGGTTGAGAGACGGTTTGAGGTAGGGGACTTGGTCTACCTACAATTACAACCATATCGGCAATCCACGCTGAAGCAGAAGGGGGCCAAGAAGCTCAAGCCCTGCTTTTATGGACCATACAAGGTGACACGCAGGATTGGGGAGGTTGCATATGAGTTGGAGTTGCCCACCAGTAGCAGGATTCATAATATTTTCCATGTGTCATGCCTGAAGAAGGCACTGGGGCAGCACGTGACTGCAACTGAGGAGCTCCCACCTACAGATGATGAGGGGAATTTAGTCTTGCAGCCGGAGGCCATCATTGACACCAGGGAGAGGCAGCTGCGGAGTAGGACAGTAAGGGAATACTTGGTGAGGTGGAGAAACTTACCAGATGAGGATGCCACTTGGGAGAGTGAGAAAATTTTACAGCATCCATCATTGCAGTTGCTTGAGGACAAGTAATGTTTTGGCAAGGAGGACTGTAATATTCCCAATTAGCTGTTGCTAATTGGAAATATTAATTTTTGACTACTTTACTTTATTAAAGTTAAGTTAGAAATACAGTGGGTGAAAGGGACACTTAACTCACACTTAGGATAAAAAGCATTTCCTAAAGTCAGTTGGAGACATGATTATTTGGCAGTGTGGGGCCTAGAGAAAGAATTGGCAGCATGGAGGGGATATCAACGTGGGTAGCATGGGCCCAAGACAACGCAGAGCTAGAGGGACAACGTGGCTGAAGGGGACAGCGCAGTTTTGGTGGGGCCTAGGTGAGAGCAAGGCTCTACAGGGATAAAAAGGGAGAGAGGCTTCTCATTTGCTCATTATATTATGCATCTATGTTATTTGTCTTTTGACATTGAGCATGCTTTTGCTGTTGAGAAAAGTCTGCAGGTGTTGTTCAACACATCGGGTGTCTCCGTGCAGAGGTCCCAACCTCAGCCCTGGGGGACTTCGAGTGCCTGCTCGGGTGAGGAGTTCTATCCTTGATTTTCCGAAGAGAGTTTTAGAAGCCACAGTTGGGATCATTCACTTGCATAGACAGTGCAGTCAGGGAGAGGGAGGTGCAGTCTTTGGAGGAGCAGATTCTGGATTGAGGGCTTATCAGGGTGTTCAGCCCGAGAGAGTTGGAAAGGGGTTAGCACTTCCCTATTCCA
Organism: Pinus albicaulis; assembly: GCA_034641835.2. NCBI lineage: Eukaryota > Viridiplantae > Streptophyta > Pinopsida > Pinales > Pinaceae > Pinus > Pinus albicaulis. The sequence continues at coordinate 501,137,066 of CM076569.1, forward strand.
TCATTTTGGTAGAGTTGGAGGCCATCTTTTGTAGCAGATCATTCAGGGCCAGCGTTTATCATTGGGATAGCGTTATACCTCAGGGGAGGTCATTTTCCGAGGTCATCCATTTCTGGAAAGCTCTCTGGGCTTTTCTGGGTATTTGGTGGAGAGCCCATTCCCAAAGTTTCACAATTTTCTGAGGTGGGGAGCAGCCCCAAAGAGTTAGTCTATTCCAGCACCACCACCACCACCACCAGCTTTGGAGACTACGCAGTCATTGAGGGAGCAGCCATTCCATGATAGAGTTTGAGAGTATTTCTATGCTTGCCTGGTGCAAGCCAAGGTGCCATCATTCTGATCACCTTTGTATTCATTTTATCTTTCAGCACTTAATAAAATGGCTCAGCATTCTCCATGTTTTGTCTTGTTCATATGATGTCTCTCTAGTTGCTGTAGTTTCTTGTTCATGTGCTTTATATTGCTGTTTATTTCTATTCAGAATATTACAAACACTCTCCTAGGGTGACACTCGAAGTTCACCGAAGGTAGAGGTGGTTGTGGAATTGGGAATTCCTTGTGCTAAACATCATCTGTTTACTTGGCTAATGAGCTCAAGAAAACTTGTGTTCAAAAGTTAAATTGTCAATGATACCAAATGGATGCTCCTTGCCTTATTTATAGAAGTTTGCCCTCTTTCTCTTGATGGACCCCATTTTCCACTGACTCGCACCCCATTTTCTTTCTATCTCTTCCTCCACAAGTGAAAATTATCTCCAAGGGTCGAATTGCCACCTTTTTGTGGTCCCCACATTTCACCAAGGCTGAACTTTCTCCTATTCTCCTAAGTCCTCATGCCTCCCATATCAAAATTTCCTACAATGCCTGAATTCCAAAATTGTGCTATGCTTAGCACCACCCACAAAATCTCTGTTGACCTCTTCAAATGGAAAAATCGAAATTGGGGACATTACAACCCTCCCTGCCAAAAATTGTTTGTCCTCAACCAATGCTCGAACAAGCTCTCTATCCCTGCTAACCCAACTATCAATGCAAACAATACCAGGGTCCCGAATGTGAGTCCAAGTCATCAATGAATCTCTAGCGGACCAATTACTCTCCATAGAACTGAACCCCAATGGAAGATTTGCACAACCTCCCCCTGTATAGACTTGTTCGTCCCTAAAGGTGGTTGAACTTCCAAGCCTTGTAATACATGGGTCGCATGCTAATCTCAAAAGGATACCACGATGTCGACACTGCACCATTAACTATTGTCAACTTCCCATAGTAATCATACCGTATCCTCCCCTCCTAGAGCCTGATGGCGTAGTATTTGTGGGGGCCAAGCACATCCTGCTGGTCAGAAGACCACCTATGTGATGTGTTATCCCATCTCAGGAATGTGAAAATTTCTTAAAACATAAACCCTACTGCACTATATTGATTTACTTCTGCTACTTGTTTTATTATTCACAAGTTATTTAACTGAAATATTCAGAAAAACATCAAAGTAAACACAATCTGCAACCTACACATATACAGATCATTTACTAAAACATAGCGCACATATGACAAAGGGCACACATGATTTTTTCGGACAAATGTCCCTGGAAAAACCCAATGCAGGAAAACCGGTGCAACAACTCTTAGAGGGTTTTATAATTAAGTAGAATTTGAATACATCAAGGGCACCAGTAATGGTTTGTCTGACAGAGAATTTCACGACAATTGTACCTTACCACTCGGAGACAGAAAATATGGCTGATTTGGCCGAAGAGTCACTCTTCTGGAAAATACTGAATACAAGCACTTTCTGGCCCACTGGAACCCTAGCGCTATCCCTCCGGCCTCTCCTACCCAGCGTGGCCTCTGTGCAGCATAAGCTGCCCCTGCATCACACTTCTAGGCTTTGCGTTGCCTCTGCGTCAGCACGTGCGTTTCCTCTGCGTCAGCCTAGCTAGGCTGTGTCCCTCCTGCTAGCCTCTGTGTTGCGTAGTATGGATCTACCTCTCTGATGTATGTATTCTTGGCCTCGAATCAGTGTAAACCCTCACCGATCTGCCCCTCTCCAGCACTGCAAGCTCACTCAAGAATTCTCAACAAATCATACCCCAGAATTTCGACTTAGCTCAAGTGCTACTGCAATGTGTGTCTCCTCCAATTGACCCCAACCCTTTAATATTTTTCTCGTTTAGAAATCAACGGCCATGATCTAATCTCTTATCAACGGCTAAGATTAGAAAAGGCTTGATCCACGTCACTTAGAACATTCTCACCACATGTAAATTAATTCACTTTAATTTTGTAATTTCCCTACGTTAGACTGAGGGTCCCCATTAAAAAATTTAATTATTTGAATAACTTTTATGCTGAGTGGAATTTCTCCAAACGATTTCTAAGTCTTGGAGACCTCATGTGTTCCAACTCCTCCACAAAGTTTCGGAGCTAGAGCACATCCGATACTACCCAAAATCTCAACACTCCATCTTAGCAAGGAATGTGCTCTAGCAATACTTAACCATTGAAGCATCACCCTGATCTATGGAATCGGTCTCCGTGCTGCTAATGCTTGGCCTGTTGCCCTCCATCCACTGCTTTGTTGTCTTATGTACTGCTTCCCATGACTCTGCTACATCTATAATGCAGCTCCCTATCAACTTGATGCATCATGCTGCCTATAGCACTGCCACTTCTAACTGCTGCACTGTAACTCAGTTGTTGAGAAGTAAGCAACTAAAGGACAATCACCAAATAACTGACAGACAAGTCAGTCTCGCTGCATCTCATCACTAAAGCACCCTCTGCTGCTGCTCTGCGTTGTCACTCTAGAGTCTCTGCGTTGTTGCTGCTCTGCAGTGCGTAAGCACTGCCCCTCTACACTGCTGAAGTCCCATCAGCCTCTGCGCTGCTGCTACCACTGCACTACGCTACTTAACTCTTCAGCATCCTAGCTCTGCCTTTGCTTCTCCATGATCTTCTGCACCCATTGACTCCAGTCATCCTTCTACTGTCTTAAGGCTCCCGTAGCTCATATGTGATCCAAGAGTTTGGGCACGTCAAGGATCCTACCACCATCTATAGCTCAATCTACAGATCTATGTCGCCCCACCTCTTCTCTCGAGGTACATGAGCACTCATGGCCACATCATCTTTGCTGCCATCGTCCCCTTTTGCTGTTGCTTCCTTTGAATCTGAATCTTCCTTGCCCTTCCTCTTAGGACAAGTATTGGTGAAGTGTCCCAATTCACCACATCTGAAGCACCAGACCTTGGATAGGTCCTTCTTCTTCTCCCCTTGCTATCATTGTCCCTTAGATGCTAAGGGTGCATTTTCCTCCTCTTTCTTTATCTTGACTCCTCCGTTGTTGAATTCCCTCTTGGTTACCCTCTTGATCTCCTCCTGATGAAGGATTGCCCACATGTCCCCCCAATTTGGGAGTTGTGCTCTGCCCAAGATACTTTGGACAAAGATATCCCACTCATCGGTGACTTCATTCAGGGCGGCCCTCACCATGAGGTCATCATCCAGAGTTTCCCCCATGTTAATCAGATGGTCTCGGATAGTCTATAATCTAAAGAGGAAGGGATCGATCTCCTCTCCCTTGTGCATCTGGAACATCCGCATATGATTCTCCAGAAGCATCTTCCTCTGGAAAGAGCTACCTTGATACAGCGTGGTCAATGTTGTCCACACCTCGTTTGTCGTCTTCTTCTCGGCAATGTGTGGGACTACGGGATCTTTCACTCCATCCATGATCAAGCGCTTCACCTGCGCCTGATTTTCATTGAACTTCTTCAAAGCATCAGCATTGTTCGACACAGCTAGGACGTTCTCTACGTGATCTCTGATGCCATACTCCTCAAGGACTGTCAGGATTTTGGCTTTCCAGATAGCAAAGTTAGACACATCGTCTAACCTATCCTGATATCTCAGTCCATATGGGGCCATCTCTGCTCAAACTATCGAACCAAGTTCTCTTCTCCCTTCTACTGCTGCTGCACTCAAGAGAAGACCAGATCTGGGTTTCTTGGCGATAGAAACCCTCTAAAGAGTATGTTCCTTCTGACAAATGACTTCCCTCCCGGAAATCCTTCACCAATTTTGCCGAATCAACCCTCCACGATCACTCCTCCTGATCAAATCTCAGATTTCTTGGTAAGAAAATTTGTTGAGGGACTATTTCTCCTTACTTTGTCAACTTTGCTAGGCACTGTTCTGCACTGACAGAATTGATGCCCCACTAGTTTGAAGATCAGAAACTGCACTTCCAACCCCGACAACTAGCACAGCGTCACTCCAACTTGGATTGCTTCAGCCTCTGCGTCATCTCAGCATGAGCTTGATAGTCCCTACGTCATCCACTAGGGCCAGTGTCAACTATGCGTGAGCAGACTGGCTCTGCGTTACCCTTCTGTTTGGTCTACGCTGTCCCTCTGGTGTTGCGCTGCCTCTTCCTGGATCTGTGAGCTTCAGCTACCCTCCTGCAGCAAAAATTCTTCTTCCTCTTGCTAATGGATTTAGCTTGATCTGTAATCGCTCTGATACCATGTGAAAATTTCTGAATACAAAAACTCTATAGCAGTATACTGAATTATTTCTCCTACTTGTTTTATTTATTTATTTATTTATTTTATGTTTTTTACAAAGTCAGATGCTGGTTTGTATTCAAAAAAGAAAAAGGAGTCTGAGCTCCAGTGTTACATGGAAGAGCATGAGAGAAGAAGAGCAATTGAGGACAAATTTGATGTCAAATTCCCTTTTGCAACCAGCGTTCTTCACAATGAGATAAACTGAGCTAGTGTAAACTGAAAAATTCAGAAAAACATCAAAGTAAACACAAACTGCAGCCTACACATATACAGATCATTTACTGAAACATAGTGCACATATGACAAATGACACACATGATTTTTTCGGACAATGTCCCCGGAAAAACCTAATGCGGGAAAACCAGTGCAACAGCCCTTAGAGGGTTTTATTATTAAGCAGAATTTGAATACATCAAGGGCACCAATAGTGGTTTTCCTGACAGAGAATTTCACAGCAGTTGTACCTTATCACTCGGAGACAGAAAATATGGTTGACTCAACCGAAGAGTCACTCTTCTAGAAAATATTGAATATGAGCCCTTTCTAGCCCACTGGAACCCCAACGCTGTCCCTCAAGCCTCTGTGTCAGCCTCTCCTACCTAGTGTGGCCTCTGCGCAACCTCTGTGCAACACAGGCTGCCCCTGCGTCACCCTTCTAGGCTCTGCGCTGCCTCTGCGTCAGCCTGGCTGGGCTGCGTCCATCCTGCTGGCCTCTGCGCTGCCTAGTACGGATCTGGCTCTCTCATGTATGTATTCTCGGCCTCAGATCAGTGTAATCCCTCACCGATCTACCCCTCTCAAACACTGCAAGCTCACTCGATATTTCTCAACAAAACATGTCCCAGAATTTTGACTTAGCTCAAGTGCTACTGCAATGTGTGTCGCCTCCAACTAACCCCAAGCCTCCCTTTAGTATTTTTCTCATTGAGAAATCAACGGTCGTGATCTAATCTCTAATCAACGACTAAGATTAGAAAAGGCTTGATCCACGTCACTTAGAACATTATCACTGCATGTGTAAATTAATTCACTTTAATTTTTTAATTTCCCTAAGTTAGAACTCCTTCTGACAAATGATTTCCCTCCCGGAAATCCTTCACCAAATCTAATGAATCAGTCCTCTATGATCACTTCTCTTGATCAAACTCAGATTCCTTGGCTAGATAATCTACTAAGCTGTAACCCCCCCCGTTGTTGTCACCTTTGCTAGGCATTGTTCTGCATTGACAGAACCTGTGCCACACCAGCAAATTCTGAAGATCTGAAACTGCCCTTCCAGCCTCGGTAAACTGCACAGCAACTCACCAACTTGGACTATGTCACCCTCCTCGTGCTGCATTAGCCTCTGCGTGAGCAGACTGGCTCAGCGTCCCTATTCTGGTGCTACGTCAGCCTTTGCGTAAGCAGATTGGCTCTGCGTCACCTCTCTAAATCTGCGTCAGCCTCTGCGTGAGCAGACAGACTCTGCGTCACCCCTGCAAGGTTTGCAGTCCCTCTAGTGTTGTGCTGCCTTCTTCTAGATTCGTGTTGCTTCAGTTGCCCTTCCTGGAATAGGGACGCTTGGATACCCACTGGAAAACTGCCTCAGCTGTACACAATATACTATGCTCATGCAAGATCCCAACAAGCCCTAATAAAGTAGAGGCACATTCCTCCTCCATGATCAGCTTCCCAGATGTGGGCTCAGAGATGAGCAATATACCACCCCCATAGAAGATCACCTTATCTCCTAGCTCATGGCTGCAAACTCGTGTACCGACCTTGCTCCTCCACCAAGGAATCCCTATCATACCCCCTAATGCACTGAATCTCATAGAGTCGTCTCAAGCAAATCTCCCAAGTCTTGGTATCCACAATGTAGGGCTCAATAGGACACAAGGCTGTCCTAAAATTTTTGCGATGCTAATGAGCGTGAGATGCCTGGGCTCTGACGGGTATAGTCGCAAACTTGTGTGGACACTCCTAACCAGCCCTGTGACTGAACCTCTCTCCAAACCTGGGTATGTCCCCTCAACGGCATGCCTAACGCTCTCGTCAAGTAGTCTCCCTGCTAGCAGCACTCTCTCGGTCCGCAGTGCAACCCCGCATGCTACTGAATAAAACCAAGTGTCCTCATGCCCTGTGGCATACAACTCCACCCGTTGCATATCTTTGTGCACTGCTGGAACCTATTACATGTTGTCGCATCACCCCGGATCAGCTGGTATCCCTCCTATATCGATGCATCTATCACACTATGAGGAAATGCACTACGATGTGAACCGCTCCTCCTACACCCCGGTGTGACCCTACACGCCACTACGCACCATTGTGCACCTCTGCATATCGCTGCACGCCACTGCATGTCCCTATACATCCCTGGATGCCATGGTCTAAAACTTAGTAAGTATCAATCTGCATCATGGCAATATAACAGTACCCACTCTCTTATCTTCATAACCTCGGATGAGTGGACCTTCCCACCTAATCCTCCCTAAGGTATTTAACTTGTGAATCTCCATATGTACCTATGGGGGTGTCCCTAGGATGCTGCTCCTCGGTGACCCTTATGCCCCATATATCCATGGGAAATCCTCCTCTCCATCCAAGGAACTATCTAGTGGCCTATCGATGCCACCTCCTCTGACAACCTCCTGCCAAGGGGCATTGTTCATCCAATGCCCCCACACACGGCCAACATGCCAAGACAACTCATGGACTCTGTCTACTCCTCTGTCAGCTCGACCTGCCATTGATGTTGTCCATAACTCTGGTGGGAATATGAAAATAGGGGTAAGCCCAATCACAAGATCCACCATCCTACTAATACCATGACTGAACCAATCGATGGAGTGGTGGGAAGTCCCACCTGGGTCCCAAACGATGATCCAACCCTCAAGCCTCTCTGGAAAACTACAACCCTGTTGAACTACGCTCTCGACCCTGGATGTATCCAAAAACCTAGCCAATCCCATCATGTACCAACTCAATACCTCTCGCCATCCAACCCCGAGGGAAGGATCGAGAGCATGAACTCTCGTACATGGAACTAGCACCCCATCCTGTGAACATTGCCCCCTGCGTAACCCATGTTGCCTCATCTCACTGGCCTGATCAACATATATGATTTGTCTAGGTAATTCAATCACTGTCCCTCCAATGTGCAGAGGTAACCTAACAATACTACTAGCCCTGTCTACGTAATCCTGAAGAGAGCTACTAACTGGAAGTAATGCAAATCTGCTAGTTGCCTGCGCATCTAGCTACTCATTATCGATGGCAGGCTCAAAAGATGATTGCCCATCCTCCTCCATCATGGGCTCAACAAGAGTCCTAAGTTGCCCCACAACAGGTAGCTCCTCAAACATAACATCCTCATCTAGCTCATGCTCCTCAAGGTGCTCTCCATGTTGTTGTAGGTAGTCATCGTCTGGGAACTCTATCACATCTCTGGGTACCTCTGTGCCTACTGGCACCTCATCAATGGATGGTCCTATGGGTGTGTACTTGATTTTCTCCACCAATGTGTCAATCATGGCTACCAAAGGAAACTCCCACAAGGGTGGCTCTTGTGTCACACTGGGTGTATCTACATGCTCCTCACAACCCTGTGCACCCTCGACCTCATGTTCGACCTCCTCCTCAGGCTCCTAATGTCTAAAAACATGTCTCCACCAACAAAATTGCCTCCTGGTCTCACCCTCTAATGACCCTCATCTACATGATGATCTAGCCCCTAAACCATGCCTCTCCTTCTCCTTTTCATCTAGGAAATGAGGCATGGTAGGATGACCAAACTAGCTATATGTATGGGTGGTGTATGACTAGGATGTGCGAGCATGGGCTTGGGTTCTCCGCTAGTTATGTATCATTTGTTGCATCCCCTCTAGGATCTACTGGTTTTGCCTCACCAATTGTTGCCTTTGCCTCATCAACTCCTTCATGATCTTGTAAGCCTATCCACAGTTGGCGAATATCATGCATTGATACCACTGTAATGTTCCTAATGCAAAATTAACAGTGATAACCAAAGACATCCGAATAAATTCAACACAAATATTTTTTCAGAAAACACCGATGAAATAGAAAATGCTCCAAACACACCGAATGGGAACTTTTATTATATATATAACTGTTGTAGTACAATGTGAAATAGAAAGAGTTCACCTGGGCTTGCACAAGGCAAGCTACAAGCCTCCGGTGATCGTTATATCAATGCACAACTGCTACAAGAGTTTATCTTCCAGAAATCTATGTTGGCTGTGTTGAGACCCTGCTTTGACCCCTCAAATCTGCTGAGAAAATTCTGCAAAATTAGAGTTGAGATCCTTGCCAAAAACTCATTGGTAAATAATCCTGTTGTTTGGGGCATCAAAATCCTCCAAAACTTCTGCAAAAAAATAGAGTTGAGATCATTGCCAAAAACTCATTGGTAAATAATCCTGCTGTTTGGGGCATCAAAAATCCTCCAAAAATTCTGCAAAATCCTTGCCTTATTTATAGAAGTTGGCCCTCTTTCTCTTGGTGGACCCCATTTTCCACTAACTCACACCCCATTTTATTTCTCTCTCTTCCTCCACAAGTGCAAATTATCTCCAAGGGTCAAATTGCCTCCTTTTTGTGGTCCCCACATTCCACCAAGGCTGAAATTTCTCTTATTCTCCTAAGTCCTCATGCCTCCCGTATCAAAATTCCCTCCAATGCCTGAATTTCAAAATTGTGCTATGCTTAGCACCACCCACAAAATCTTTGTTGACCTCCTCAAATGGAAAAATTTGATTGACATCTTATCATTTTAAGGGCACAAGGTTCATACCAAAAAAATTGATCATATTGTCTAATAATTAATGTACATTGTCAAAACTGAAGATACATGCCCAAAATATTCTTGAAATAAGCCAAAACCATCCCTAAAATATGCCTAGTACATCCCCAAAATATGTACGAAACACCCCTTAAATCTGCTTGAAGCGTCTTGCAAATGGCCAACAAGTCCCAAAGCCCCCGATGAAGTCGCTAGCAAGTTTGGAGATGTTTCTTAGGTTTCCCCAAGTCCCAGAAACACCTAAACAGTCGGTACAGGTTTATCTTTCCTTTTTTTTATGTGGTGGGGTGAAATGGGGGGTGGGGGTTATACGTCCCCATGCAACATACACAAATGCTATAGATCCATGGGAGTCACAAAGAAACTCCTCACTTCTTGACATGAAAAGCAAAGAAAGATTACAAAGAGTACATGTGCCATGGGTGGCCACAGGCCTGTTATAACATATTTTACCCTTGCAAAGATGCTCCTTGTTAGAATCGAACTAATCAAGATGAGGTTGGTGGTGTACTTAATCGAAGCAGGAAAGGCTCTTTAAGGGATACAAGCTCCATGGCATTGGAATCCTCAAGAAGTATGGAAGAGGACAGTGGGGGCAGAAGGCTAGTCTACTAAAAGACTCTAATCATGATTGTTGATGATAAAAAATTTCAAGGACATAACCATGTATTGCCAGCATGGTTTTACATTATTATTCGACGATGTATATGTTATCTGCAAAAGTGCCCTGAGTTTAGCAGAACGGATATGTTTAACAGAATTTTGGCCAATTGTAGTTTGGACACCGATCAACTTGGAAAAGCTCCTAGAGATGCTTAAACATTGATGATCTGGTGTTTATGTCATATCTGAATCCAAATTCAGATTGCAGTAACTAAAACATAACCTGTAGCAGCAACAAGACATTTGGATTTAAGAAATATAACCAATATGGGGGTGCAGCCTTAGATGCTGTCATCAAATCAGCAAAATGTCAATGCTTTTTAGAGTATTTCTGAGTGTTTTCTATGGCCTTTTGGGTGAATTATCAACAGCAGAGGCGGGGTTATGTTCTCATGATTTTTCTGGGTGGTTATCTCTATCCTTAATCAGAGTTTTCTAGGTGGTTATTTCTATCCTCAATCAGCAGAATGCTTATTTTAGATGACAAATTTTACAGCAGCATGAAAGCGCAATAGTTAGGATACTTTACCTCTATGCTAAGGTGTGCCCAACTGGAAGAATGTTTGATAACCAGGTTTGATATTTGCATCAGCAATGGATCTCCTTTAGGTGACTTGTTCAAGTCTTTAAGCTGTTGACAAGTCGGAATGTATGCTTCCAAGAAATTGTTCCATATGCTCAGACAACATGTGAATGCAAATATTAGGTCCATCCTTTTCTGGATCTAGAGCTTATTCAGGAAGAGAACATGCCAACATTAAGGGCACATTGATGCGGATCTTAAAAAGGTTGCAATCCACATTAACATTGTTTCCAAGATGGAGGTTGCACTCAGGTGAAGATGTATGTTAGTTTTGACAGGCTAATGAAGATTTAGCCCCTATAGAGAGGTGATAATATGAAACAACAGCGTACTTAACCTTTACACAGCAGTCTGAAGGTACATGCATGTAGTTCAGTTACCTACCCTTTTTTATTTTGCATGAGGTCGCACTCTCAGGGTGAATTATTTTGGTTATTTTTGGCATATGGATGGACTTGGCATTGAAGTGATGATGTTGGAGGAGTATGGAGAGTTTATCACTACTAACTATTGGAACATGCATACATGGAATACTATGTGATCATCTTGATATCTATTTCATGTGTTAGTTACAACCTCCTACCAAGGGACATTGTTCATCCAATGCCCCCACACATGGCCAACATGCCAAGACAACTCATGGAGTTTGTCTACTCCTCTGTCAGCTCGACCTGCCACTGATGTTGTCCAGAACTCTAGTGGGAATATGAAAATAGGGGTGAGCCCAATCACAGGATCCACCATCCTTCTAATACCATGACTAACCCAATCCATGGAGTAGTGGGGAGTCCCACCTGGGTTCCAACGATGATCCATCCCCCAAGCCCCTCTAGAAAACCACGACCCTTGCTGAACTATGCTCTCGACCCTAGATGTATCAAAAAATCTAGCCAATCCATCAGGTACCAACTCAATACCTCTCACCATCCAACCCCGAGGGAAGGATCGAGAGCATGAATTCTCAAACATGGAACTAGCACCCCATCTTGTGAACGCTGCCCCCTGCGTAACTCATGTCGCCTCATCTCACTAGTGTGATCAACATATACGATATGTCTAGGTAATTCAGTCACTGTCCCTCCAACGTGCAGAGGTAACATAACAATACTACTAGCTCCATCTACGTAATCCTGAAGAGAGCTACTAATTGGAAGTAATGCAAAATTTGCTAGTTGCGTGCGCATCTAGCTGCTCCTTGTCGATGGCAGGCTCAAAAGATGATTTCCCATCCTCCTCCATCATGGGCTCAATAAGAGCCCTGAGTTTCCCCACAATACGTAGCTCCTCAATCATAACATCCTCATCTAGCTCAGGCTCCTCAAGTTCTCTCCATGTTGTTGTAGGTAGTGGTCGCCTCGGAACTTTGTCACAGCTCTGGGTACCTTTGTGCCTAATGGCACCTCATCAATGGATGGTCCTATGGGTGTGTACTCGATTGTCTCCACCAAAGTGTCAATCAGGGGTACCAAAGGATACTCCCACAAGGGTGGCTCCTGTGTCACACTGGGTGTATCTACGTACTCCTCACAGCCCTATGCGCCCTAGGCCTCATGTTCGACCTCCTCCTCAGGCTCTTGATTTCTAAAACCAAGTCTCCACCAACAAAACTGCCTCTTGGTCTCACCCTCTAACAACCCTCCTCTACATGATGATCTAGCCCCTGAACCATGCCTCTCCTTCTCCTGTTCATCTAGGAAATGAGGCATGGTAGGACGACTAGACTAACTATATGTATGGGTGGTGTACGACTGGGATGTGCAACATGGGTTGGGTTCTCCGTTGGTTATGTATCATTTGTTGCATCCCCTCTAGGATCTGTTGGTTTTGTCTCACCAATTGTTGGCTCTGCCACATCAACTCCTCCATGATCTTGCAAGCTTCCCCACAGTTGGCCAATATCATGCTTTGATACCACTGTAATGTTCCTAATGTAAAATTAACAGTGATAACCAAAGACATGCAAATTAATTCAACACAAATATTTTTTTCAGCAAACACCCATGAAACAGAAAATCCTCCAAACACACCAAATGGGAAATTTTATTATATATATAATTGTTGTAGTACAATGTGAAATAAAAAGAGTGAACATGGGCTTGCACAAGGCAAGATACAAGCCTCGGGCGATCGTTATATCAATGCACAACTGCTGCAAGAGTTTATCTTCCAGAAATCTATGTTGGCCTAGTAATTATACACTATTGGTTGTGTTGAGACCCTGATTTGACCCCTCAAATCTGCCCAAAAAATTCCGCAAAATTTGAGTTGAGATCCTTGCCAAAAACTCGTTGGTAAATAATCCTTCTGTTTGGGGCATCAAAAATCCTCCAAAAATTCTGCAAAATTAGGGGCGACTCCTTGATGCTAGTCCAACAAAACCTAGAAATGATTTGGGTTAATTTTGACCTCTCGGAATTACCCAAATTTGGTGCTACGCCCTCCTTGACAGTTTTTGCATCCCCCACAATTCAAATTGTTGGATATGTCACCAATTCCTTCTCAATTAGCTGTAGGATTGCCCTGCAAATTTCCTCCGGAAGATGTGAGTGAAATTCCTTCCAAAACCTGGCACAAATAAGATAAATCCAGCCCCACAAATTCTTCCCAGTAATACTTCTGCGCAGGCCCTAAAATGGTGAGTTTGGCTCTCTTAGGAGCAACACCTTCCAGCCCCGAAATTCTCCACAAATGCTGGTCCACCCTCAATGAAATTTCTCCTAAATTTGCTGGCCACAATTCCCCTTGAAACTCCCTCAACTCAGTGCTTCGATTTTTGCCCCTACGTTCTCCTTGAAGTTCAAACTAGTTGAAGCAAGAGCTGGTGTGTCCCACAAATTCCAGCAAATCTCTCCCCACTAAGTTCTGAAATACTCTCCTAGCGTGGCACTTGAAGTTCACCAAAGGTAGAGGTGGAATTCCCACTTGGGAATTCATTGTGCTAAACAACACTGGTTTATTTGGCTAAAGAGCTCAAGAAAACTTGTGTTTAAAAATTAAATTGTCAAAGATCCCAAATGCAGGTCTCCTTGCCTTATTTATAGAATTTGGCCCTCTTTCTCTTGGTGGACCCCACTTTCCACTAACTCGCACCCTGTTTTCTTTCTCTCTCTTCCTCCACAAGTGCAAATTATCTCCAAGGTTCAAATTGCCTTCTTTTTGTGGTCCCCACATTCCACCAAGGCTGAAATTTCTTCTATTCTCCTAAGTCCTCATGCCTCCCATATCAAAATTTCCTCCAATGCCTGTAGAAATTAGCTGAATAAATCACTTATTCACTGAAGATTAACCTGGTCATATATCAATTTCGAATTGCATACATAACACATAACCTTCTTCTACAATTAATTGTCACATGCGGAAATAACAGAAGCAATCTCACATCAAATCAATCACACATTAACTCAATATGTATGGGGAAAGCCTATAGCTGAAAACCCCGCAGCTATTGTGTATATTATAATGGAGAAATCAAGTAACCAAACAAGTACAATACCCCTCACAAGTACTCAGTACTCTCTCATGAAGTTACTCACAATCTGACTCAGTTTTGAACAAGTCTGAGGTTCAAAACTCCCCGCCAATTGCCTTGCCTCTATTGCGCAATCATGGTCTGTATATGAAGAGGTTCAAGGTTCGAATCCCCTTCCCTTGATTGCGTAATTGTCATGGACAATTCCTCCAAGTGTAATGCAAATCTCATGCAAAACCAATCTACCAACTGATAGCTTTACTCACCCTTTCATCTACCTCTTCCACCGGTCTCCACTGAACTGATCATGCACTGTAGTGAACTGAAGTGTTCTTGAGTTGACTAATGAGTTAATATTTAGTAAATTAAATATTATTTAATTTACTCCACTCATATCTAGTTGATTAGTTAGTTTAACTAATCCCAACTAGTTCAACTAAAATAAATAGAACACAACTCCACTATTTGTCCCGTTAACTCCTCCAAAACTTCTGCCATTGAAGTCTAACTGAAGTCAACCATGCAAGATGCCATCAAACCCTAGGAACCACGTGATTCCTTGTGTCATTTGCATGAGTCACCTCCATGACTCAAACTGAAGTGCGCCAAGAGAGTAAACTGCTGTTTATAGTCAAAATATTATTAAGGGTAAATAATATTTGACTTGCATATTTTTAGGAGATCAGTCTAAAAATAGCCTGGGTCCTAAAAAATAGGGTCTCATCTATTTTTACCGACATGTCGCATCCATCAAGAATCTCCAAGCAGAATTCCCAAATTATGCTCCGTATGTCTAAAAATAGACATAGTCTAAAAATAGACTTTGCGCCAGAATTTGCCTGCGGGCCCACTTAGTGAAGGCGACTTCATTTCACTAAGCTCCATCATCTTGCCGCATTCTCAACACTCCCTCTCAGCAAGATATGGATTATCTGCAATCCCTATCCTGCCTCTGTGGAATTCGAACTTGCTCCTGGTGAGCGCCTTCGTCAGGATGTCGGCATCCTGATCCTCCGTGGGAACATATGAAAGCATCATGATCCTCCGCTCAACACAATCTCTGATGTGATGGTACCTGATGTCGATATGTTTGGACCTATCATGAAAAACTGGATTAGCCGAGAGCTTGATGCAGCTCTGGTTATCACAGTAGATCACTGTAGGCTCCAAATGCAACCTGAACAAACCTGCGAGGATCTTCCTTATCCAAATAGCCTCACATGCAGCCAAGCTTGCTGCCATGTACTCGGCCTCTGCTGAACTGAGTGCCACGGATCTCTGCTTCCTGCTGTACCAGGAAACTGCTGCCGACCCAATGCTGAAAACTCCTCCAGAAGTGCTCTTCCGGTCTGTTGGGCTCCCTGCCCAATCTGCATCAGTGAAACCAGAAAGCTTCACTCCATCCTCCTGTCCGTACCATAGACCATATCCCGATGTGCCTCTGATATAGCGCAATACATGCTTGCCCGCCTTCCAAAAGAGCTTGGTAGGCTTAACCATAGCTTGCGAAAGCTGGTTAACCGCATAGCATATATCGGGTCGAGTATTGACCAGATACATCAACGACCCCACCAACTGTCGATAGACAGTGGCATCCACTACCTCCTCCGAAGTAGCATCTCCCTTCCTCCATCCTCCAGGAAGAGGGGTATCAACAGGCTTGCAGCCTTGCATGTTGAACCTCTCCAGAATCTCCCGGGCATACTTGCCCTGAGAAACAAACAGTCCTCCACTGCGCTGCCAAATCTCCAATCCCAGGAAATAATGAAGGATGCCCAGGTCCTTCATCTCAAACACTCGTGCAAGATCCTCCTTGCATGAAAGTATCAACTGCTCGTCGCCAGTCAAAATCAGATCATCTACATACAGTACGATGATCAACAGCTTCCCCTCCACCACAATCTGGTACAGGTTTGGATCCGCCTCACTCTTGGAGAATCCAAGCCCGGTGAAGTAGCCGTCTATCCGAGTGTACCAAGCACGAGGTGCTTGCTTTAGCCCATACAGTGCTCTCTTGAGTCGGCACACATGCGACTCACTGCTGAAGATCTCAAAACCTTCAGGCTGCTCTATGTACACCTCTTCCTCAATAACTCCATTGAGGAACGCAGTCTTCACATCCATCTGATGAATGTGCCACCCCATCCGCGCTGAGAGAGCAAGGATCGTCCGTATGGAAGAGTACCTTGCGACAGGTGCAAAAGTCTCCTCATAGTCAATCCCCTCGATCTGTGAGAAGCCACGGGCGACAAATCTCGCCTTGTACTTCTCCACAATCCCGTCAGCCGCCTGCTTCACTTTGTAGATCCATCGCGAACCTACAACTGATTTCCCAACCGGTCTTGGGACAATCTCCCATGCACTGTTCCTGATGATCGAATCATATTCTTCGATCATGGCATCAACCCATGCGGGTTCCTCCACAGCTTCTTCAAAAGAGGATGGCTCTGTCACAACACATTGACTCATAAGAGCCATGTATCCAGTGTACCGATCCGGTGACTGTCTCTGTCTGCGCTGTGCTGTAGGTGGTCCTACAACCTTCTCTGCATCCCGAGCCAGTCGCTCAGCTTCTGTAGTGCGCATGCGCCCTCTGATGGTTGGCGCTGCCTGGGTGGTTTCTTCCACCTCCCGAACCTCCTCTTGTGGCTGATCCACATCCGGAAGCTCCTCCTTAGGAACTAACAGCTCCTCATCTGCATGCAAGTGTAGCTCCCTCTCAAGCGAACACTGCATGGCTTTCTCCTCCTGGAATTTTATATCCCGTCGCACAACAGTCTTGCGACTGTCCGGCACATACACCCGATAGTTGTGAGGTGTATCAGTGTACCCCACAAATATTCCAACTTCAGCAGTTGGATCCAGCTTCCTTCTCGCATCCTTCGTCACATGCATGTAGACAAGAGATCCGAAAATCCGCAAATGGGAAATATCAGGCCTCTTGCCAGAATAAGCCTCCTCTGGTGTACTCATGCCAAGAACCTTGTGAGGACAACTGTTCTGCACATACACTGCTGTATTGCATGCCTCAGCCCACAAGTGAAGGGGTAGGCCCTGATCATGCAACATCGCCCGTGCAGCACCCACGATCGTTCTGTTCTTCCGCTCAGCCACCCCGTTCTGCTGTGGATTATGGGGTGCGATGAGCTCTCTCCGAATCCCTTCTGCGCTGCAGAACTCCTTGAATTCAGCCGAGATGAATTCACCACCGTTATTACTCCTTAGAGCAATCACCTTCTTCCCCGACTCCTTCTCGACCAGTGCTTTAAACTCACAGAACTTCGCGAATGTATCGCTCTTCTTCGACATGAAGAAGATCCAGGACTTTCGAGAGAAATCATCAACAAAGATCACATAATACTTGTGCTTTGCTGTCGAAGCAACTGAGAAAGGACCACACACGTCTGTGTGAACTCTCTCAAGGATCGTCGTGGCGCAACTATCCTTCTCGTGAAAGGTGGCTTTCACATACTTCCCAAAGTACACCCCTTGCACCGATCTCGATCGCAAAGGTGCCCTTAGAAGTCCAAAAGAGAACTGCAGCAGACCTTCAAAGCTCCATGGTGAAGATGGCCCAATCTCTCGTGCCATAGTTCGCCCTCATCATCCCGGCCACCACATCTCCAAACTTGCATGCCATAGTCGCAAATATCTACCCTCCGCAATCGATAAAGGGTTCTGAGTTCAACCCCTATCTTCCGGTCTCTCCAGTGGTCTTACCTCGCAGAAAGCCCTTCGTCGAAGACCACATCATACCCCTTATCCTCCAACATCGCTACTGAAATCAGGTTCTTCTTCAATCCAGGTACATGCATGACATCCTTAAGACAAAGGGTTTACCAGACTCCCTCTGAAAGGATACGGTACCGATACCAGTCGCACTGTATCTACCGTCATCGCCCATCTCGATGTGCATACCCAAATCCTTGTCCTCCAGATTTGAGAACAACTCCCGATCTCCCGTCATATGAAATGACGCACCGTTGTCCAAGAACCACACCGATCCCATCACACTTGAAACCAAGCATGCAATCAGTGAAAAGTCAAGCTCGAACTGTGAAGCCAAAGCTTCTCCATCTGCAGATCTTCCCGCTTGCTTGTTCTTTTTCTTCTTTGGACAATTGGTAGCATAATGTCCGTGATCATGGCAGTGAAAACACTTCACTTTCGCCATATCCTGCTTCTTGCCCTTAGCACCAGAATGAGAGGTTTTCTTGCCCTTCCCCTTCTTTGCTTTGGACACCAAAGCGCAGTTTTCTTCATCAGCTCCCTTTGATGAAGATCCATCTCGAGTAGTCCTCCTTATCTCCTCCTGCATGAGATCCGCCCAAAGGCGCTCCCATCCCGGCAGCTTCTCCCGACCATTGACACTATCTGGATATGAGTGCCAAGCCTTCGGAAGACCAAGGAGAGCCAGGTCGACCATGTCCTCTTCATCGACAGTAACCCCCACACTTCCCAGCTCATCTCTGCATTGAGTGAACTTCGTGAGGTATTTGGCGATACCGTCGCCCTTCTCCATCTTGATGTTCCTGAGCTTATCTTTGAGTGCCAGCTTCCTTTGGTCACTCTTACTCTGGAATAGATCCGTCAAAGCTTTCCACATTAAATATGGAGTAGCCTTTCCATGCAGGTTGGATACAATATGATCCTTGACGCCCTCCAACAGGATCCTTCGACATTTCGCGATCTTCTTTTGCCATGCATCGACCAAAGCTGCATCAGTGGGTTTTGGGACATCCGTATCTACGAACTCCTTCAGACCATTATCTTCTAACACTGCTTCCATGCGATCCTTCCATGCAACATAATTCGAATTGCCTTCAAGAGCATATTCGAGTCGCAAACCGTTGAAAGAAGACATCTTTCAACACCGGCACCAAGAAGAACAACCTTCTGCAAAATTCGAATTCCAATCTCCAAGCTCTATCGCTTCCGATCTACACTTGAAAACAAATTATTTCCAAATCAGAGATTGACTGCAAAGGGCATTCACCAGATCTTTCACCTTACAAAGAAGGATGAATATTCCGGAGGCTACCTGGCCCGCATGCAGACTCTGTCCGAGGAAATAAGTTTGTAATCACCGTAATAGATCTCGACAATTAATCTCGCTCCGATACCATGTAGAAATTAGCTGAATAAATCACTTATTCACTGAAGATTAACCTGGTCATATATCAATTTCGAATTGCATACATAACACATAACCTTCTTTTACAATTAATTGTCACATGCGGAAATAACAGAAGCAATCTCACATCAATTCAATCACACATTAACTCAGTATGTATGGGGAAAGCCTATAGCTGAAAAACCCGCAGCTATTGTGTATATTATAATGGAGAAATCAAGTAACCAAACAAGTACAATACTCCTCACAAGTACTCAGTACTCTCTCATGAAGTTACTCACAATCTGACTCAGTTTTGAACAAGTCTGAGGTTCAAAACTCCCCGCCAATTGCCTTGCCTCTATTGCGCAATCATGGCTTGTATATGAAGAGGTTCAAGGTTCGAATCCCCTTCCCTTGATTGCGTAATTGTCATGGACAATTCCTCCAAGTGTAATGCAAATCTCATGCAAAACCAATCTACCAACTGATAGCTTTACTCACCCTTTCATCTACCTCTTCCACTGGTCTCCACTGAACCGATCATGCACTGTAGTGAACTGAAGTGTTCTTGAGTTGACTAATGAGTTAATATTTAGTAAATTAAATATTATTTAATTTACTCCACTCATATCTAGTTGATTAGTTAGTTAACTAATCCCAACTAGTTCAACTAAAACAAACAGAACACAACTCCACTACTTGTCCCGTTAACTCCTCTAAAACTCCTGCCACTGAAGTCTAACTGAAGCCAACCATGCAAGATGCCATCAAACCCTAGGAACCACGTGATTCCTTGTGTCAGTTGCATGAGTCACCTCCATGACTCAAACTGAAGTGCGCCAAGAGAGTAAACTGCTGTTTATAGTCAAAACATTATTAAGGGTAAATAATATTTGACTTCCATATTTTTAGGAGATCAGTCTAAAAATAGCTCGGGTCCTAAAAATAAGGGTCTCATCTATTTTTACCGACATGTCGCATACTTTAAGAATCTCCAAGTAGAATTCCCAAATTATGCTCCGTATGTCTAAAAATAGACATAGTCTAAAAATAGACTTTGCGCCAGAATTTGCCTGCGGGCCCACTTAGTGAAGGCGACTTCATTTCACTAAGCTCCATCATCTTGCTGCATTCTCAACAATGCCTGAATTTCAAAATTGTGCTATGCTTAGCACCACCCACAAAATCTTTGTTGATCTCCTCAAATGGAAAAATTTTATTGACATCTTATCATTTTAAGGGCACAAGGTTCATACCAAAAAAAATGATCGTATTGTCTAATAATTAATGTCCATTGTCAAAACTGAAGATACATGCCCAAAATATTCTTGAAATAAGCCAAAACCGTCCCTAAAATATGCCTAGTACATCCCCAAAATATGTACAAAACATCCCTTAAAAATGCTTGAAGCATCTTGCGAATGGCCAGCAGGTCCCAAAGCCCCCGATGAAGTCCCTAGCAAGTTTGGAGATGTTTCTTAGGTTTCTCCAAGTCCCAGAAACACCTAAACAGTCGGTACAGGTTTATTTTTCCTTTTTTATGTGGTGGGGTGAAATGGGGGGAGGGGGTTGTAGGTCCCCATGCAACATAGGCAAATTCTATAGAGCCATGGGAGTCACAAAGCAACTCCTTACTTCTTGACATGAAAAGCAAAGCAAGATTACAAAGAGTATGTGTCATCCACAGGCCTGTTATAACATATTTTACCCTTGCAAGGATGCTCCTCATTGGAATCTAACTAATCAAGATGAGGTTGGTGGTGTACTTAATCGAAGCAGGAAAGGCTCTTTAAGGGATACCAGCTCCATGGCATTGGAAATCCTCAAGAAGTATGGAAGAGGACATTGGGGGCAGAAGGCTAGTCTACTAAAAGACTGTAATCATGATTGTTGATGATAAAAAATTTCAAGGACATAACCATGTATTGCCAGCATGGTTTTACATTATTATTTGACGATGTATATGTTATCTACAAAAGTGCCCTGAGTTTAGCAGAGTGGATATGTTTAACAGACTTTTGGCCAATTGTTGTTTGAACACCGATCAACTTGGAAAAGCTCCTAGAGACGCTTTAACATTGATGATCTGGTGTCTATGTCATATCTGAATCCAAACTCAGATCGCAGTAACTAAAACATAACCTGTAGCAGCAACAAGACATTTGGATTTAAGAAATATAACCAAGATGGGGCTGCAGCCTTAGATGCTGTCATCAAATCAGCAAAATGTCAGTGCTTTTTAGAGTATTTCTAAGTGTTTTCTATGGCCTTTTGGGGGAATTATCAACAGCAGAGGCAGGGTTATGCTCTTGTGATTTTTCTGGGTTGTTATCTCTATCCTTAATCAGATTTTTCTAGGTGGTTATTTCTATCCTCAATCAGCAGAATGCTTATTTAGATGACAAATTTTACAGCAGTATGAAAGTCAATAGTTAGGATACTTTACCTCTATGCTAAGGTGTGCCTAGCCAGAAGAATGTTTGAGAACCAGGTTTGACATATCAGCAATGGATCTCCTTTAGGTGACTTGTTCAAGTCTTTAAGCTGTTGACAAGTCAGAATGTATGCTTCCAAGAAATTGTTCCGTATGCTCACACATGTGAATGCAAATATTAGGTCCATCCTTTTCTCGATCTAGAGCTTATTCAGGAAGAACATGCCAACATTAAGGGCACATTGATGCGGATCTTCAAAAGGTTGCAATCCACATTAACATTGTTTCCAAGATGGAGGTTGCACTCAGGTGAAGATGTATGTTAGTTTTGACAGGCTAATGAAGATTTAGCCCCTATAGAGAGGTGATAATATGAAACAACAGCGTACTTAACCTTTTCACAGCAGTTTTAAGGTACATGCATGTAGTTGAGTTACCTTCCGTTTTTTTATTTTTGGCATATGGACGAACTTGGCATTGAAGTGATGATGTTGGAGGAGTATGGAGAGTTTATCACTACTAACTATTGGAACATGCATACATGGAATACTATGTGATCATCTTGATATCTATTTCATGTGTTAGTTACAGATTGGAACAACAGGGATGCATCACCTGGGCGGTTCATTCTAATTTATGTTTGGTTTTACTGCAGATAGGAGGGCTCACTCCATGCAGGCCCTTAAAACTATTCATGCACCTAATTGGCAGCAGCTATGGGAATACTTTTAGCGAGTCAAGAGGGTGCACTACTTTGTACTGGAAAAGATAGTGGAATACTTCATGCAAGAATGAGAGTGCACTTATATAGAGATGAGAACTTGTTTGTTGTTTTTAGCACATCAATGTAGGCATTTTTAACTTGATAGCTTATTCTTAGGCCCATTCATGCATTGAGCTCACAGCAAGTTTGAAGGGGACTCAACTAGGGAGGCCGGCCATTATTTTATCACCTAAACGTAGGCACACTTCAGATCTACATTCATATCCATGCATACATCTAGTTTTCAAAAAATTATTCCTTTGGTTGGATTAATATATCAAATCACAAAGATAGGTCTACGAGCAAATTTCGTCCCTCAGTGTATGGATTCTCTTAGCTCAACATTGACATAGGGATTAGTGTGGAAATTTCTGAATCTAAGTTACAGAAATCCTACTGCAGAAATTTGATTTGCATTGCCTACTTGTCTTATTAAATTACAAGTTATTTTTTTGAATATTCAATAAAAATACTAATTCTATTACACTACAGCCTACACATTTATATAGATCAAGTACTGAAAAATAAGTAAAGCATTCAAACAAGGTACACACGTATTTTTTGGACAAATGTCCCCGGAAAAACCCAATGCGGGAAAACCGGTGCAACAGATCTAAGGCTTTATATTATTAAGCAGTAGTATTATTAGTACATCTAGGGTGCCCAAATTCGCCTCACCCAACAGAGAAATCCTTGGTAGACAGAAATAAATCGTTATTTTTACCTCACTCTACAAGTCTCGGCTGATCCGGATCAAAAACTGGTGAAGCCCTAACGGCCTCTGCGCAATAGATGCGTAGGCCTGCACAGGTCTGGCTGAGGACTGCATCACCCCTTCGCTAAGTTGATCTGCCTCTCAAAAACTGAGTTTTAGCCCTCTCGGCTCAGAAACCCCACTCTCCAGCTAAATCTGGACTGTCTCTCAGAATCACTATGTAGTCCCTACGTGGGCCTGCATCACCCTCTCTGGGGTCTATGTCACCTCTCCTAGTGGCTGCGTTGGTCCCTCCATTGCTTCTACTTCCCTTGCTTTGCTATGTACTCCTTGTCCTCCGACCAATTACTGCATTTGCCCCACTGCTTCTTTGAATCACTCAAATCTGATCTTCGTCCAAGAATTGCTTTGTCAGAAGAATTCGATCTCTTAGACTCACTGTGTGTGTCCTCCAACTGACCCCAAGCCTTTCCTTTATACTTTTCCTATTGACGAATCAACAGTCGTGATATAATCTCTAATCGACGGCTAAGATTAAAAAAAAACTTATTGTCACTTAGAACATTCTCACCCACATGTTAAATTAATTTACTTTAATTATTTAATTTCCCTAAGTTTCGACTTAGGGTCCCCATTAAAATAATTAATTATTTGAATAAATTAAGCTCCGGGTGGAATTTCTCCAAATGATTTCTCTATCCTGGGGATCTCATGTGTTCTAGCCCCTCCACAAAGTTTCGGAGCTAAAGCAGATCCGATGCCACCCCAAAAATCAACACTCCCTCTTAGCGAGCAATGTGCTCTAGCAATACCAAAAGCATCACCCTGATCCACGACATCGGTCCTCTGCACTGTTGATGCTCGGCTACTGCCCCTCATCCACTGCGTTGCTGCCTTTTGTACTGTTGCCCATGACTTTGCCATTTGTCACTACCTCATCTATACTGCAACTCCCTCTCAAATGCTGCATCATGTTGCCCATAGCACTACCACTGCTAACTGTTGCACTGCAACTCAGTTGTTGAGAAGTAAGCAACTGAAAAATACACGCAAAATCTTGACGTACAAGTCAGTCTGGATGCATCTCGATGGTGAAGATCCCTCTGCTGCTAGTTCTGCGCTGACCCTCTAATGCTTTGCGATGTTGTTGCTCTGCATTGTGTAAGCACTGCGCTGCTATTGCCTCTGCATTGTGCTGCTTCAGACTTCGGACTCTAGTTCTACCATTGTTTCTCCATCATCTCTTGCACCAACTAACTTCAGTCATCCTGTTACTGTCATTAAGGGTCTCGTAACTCGTATGTGATCCAAGAGTTTGGGTGCCTCAAGTATCCTGCCGCTCACTGAATTTTAAAAGAACTACAAATCTATGTCGCCCCACCTCTTCTCCCGAGGCACATGAGAACTCATGGCGACATCATCATCATCCTCATCATCGTCCTTCGCTACAGCAACCTTCCAATCAAAATCTTCTTTACCCTTCTTCTGAGGGCATTATGTGGCGAAATGTCCCAATTCACCACACCTGAAGCATCTGACCTTCGAGAGGCCCTTCTTCTTCCTCCTCTGCTGCCCATGTTGTCCCTTAGTTGCGAGAGCCACATCTTCCTCTTCCTCCTCCTTGATATTGATCTCCATACTGCTGCTTCCTGCCTTGGTCAACATTCTGATCTCTTCTTGTCGAAGAGCTGCCCACATCTCCTCCCAGTTTGGAATAGCTGCTTTGCCCAAAATACCTTGGACAAAGGTTTCCCAATCTTCCGTGACTACATTCAAGGCAGTCCTGACCGTAAGTCCATCATCTAGTGTAGCCCCTACGGAAGACAACTCATCTCAGATCGTTCGTAATATGATATGGAAGGGGTCGATTTCTTCTCTCTTCTGCATTTGAAACAGTCTCAGTCGATTCTCAAGCAACATCCTCCATTGGACAAAGGTTCCCTGGTACGTCGTGGTCAAGGAAGTCCACATTTCCCTTGTCGTGTTCTTCTTGGAAATATGTGGGATCACATGATCCTTGACTCCGTCCATAATCATGCGTTTTTCCTTCGCTTGAGCCTCTTCGTACTTCTTGAGAGCATCAGCATCAACAGGAACAACAACTGCATGCAAGACATGATTCTCGATGGGATGATCATCCAAAATTGACAGGATCATGGCCTTCCAAATGAAAAAGTTGGATGCTCCATCCAACCTATCTTAATCCCTCATTCCATGTGCAGTCATCTCTGCTCAACTAGAAAATGTCGAACTAGTTCTCTTCTCCCTCTTTTGTTGCCACCCAAACAAAACTCGGATCTGGGTTTCTTTGGTGCTAGAAACTCTCTAAGGAACAAGCTCCCTCTTAAACTTGATTTCCTTCACAGAAATCCTTCTGCCAACTGATGTCGAATCAGTCCTCTCTGATCACTCTTTGTCGTTGATTAGCACAGGATCTAGACTTCTTGGCAAGAAGTCTTCTGAGGAACTGTTTTCCTCTACTTTTCCACTGCCCCACTAGACATCTTTCTACACCAACAAAAACAATGCCCCACCTACAACTCCTGAAGAAAATTGAACTACTCTTCTAGCCTAGGCAACCGGAAAGACGGAGGCTCAAAACCTCTGTGTTGGCCCAACAAGCACTGCACTGCCTATGTGCAACTACAGCGTCACCCTAGCTGGCTGATGTAGGCTCTGCATGAGCCTCTCTAGTGACTGTGTCACCCTTCCTTGTCTCTTTCGGGATCTGGGTTGTCACTCGGGACAGTTGCCTTCCTACAAAAAATTTCTTTCGTCTTCTACTAATGGCTTCATCTCTATTTGTTTTGCAACACACTCTTATACCATGTGAAAAATTCCAAGTCTAAGTTACAAAAATCCTACTGCAAAAATCTGATTTGCATTTCCTACTTGTCTTTTTAAATTACAAGTTATTTTTCTGAATATTCAGTAACAATACTAATGCAAATACACTGCAACCTACACAATTATACAGATCAAGTACTGAAAAATAAGTAAAGAATTCAGAGAAAGGACGCACGTATTTTTTGGACGAATGTCCTCGGAAAAACCCAATGCGAGAAAACCGGTGCAGTAGATCTAAGGGTTTATATTATTAAGCAGCAGTATTCTGAGTACATCTAGGGTGCCAAAATTTGGCTCACCCAATAGAGAAATCCTTGGCAGACATAAATAAATCATGAGTTTTACCTCACTCTGCAAGCCCCGGTTGATCGAGATCATAAACTAGTGAAGCCCCAGTTGCCTCTGCGCAGTAGATGCGTGGGTCTGGTTGAGGACTGCGTCATCCCTTCTCTGTGCTGATCTGCCTCTTAGAAACTTATTTTCAGCCCTCTCGGCTTAGAAACCCCAGTCTCCAGCTAAATATGGACTATCTCTCGAAATCACTATGCAGCCCATGTGTGACCCCTGCATGGCCCACGTCACCCTTAATGGGGTCTGCGTCACCTCTCGTCACCCTTTATGGGGTCTGTGTCCTCCAACCAATTACTGCATCTGCCCCTCACTACTTCTCTCAATCACTCAGATCTTATCTTCGTCCCAACACTACTCCTTCAGAAGAATTCGATCTCTTAGACTCACTATGTGTGTCCTCCAACTGACCCCAAGCATTTCCTTTATACTTTTCCTGTTGATGAATCAATGGTCGTGATCTAATCTCTAATCGACAGCTAAGATTCAAAAAAGACTTGATCTTTGTCACTTAGAACATTCTCACCCACATGTTAAATTAATTCACTTTAATTATTTAATTTCGCTAAGTTTAGACTTAGGGTCCCCATTAAATTAATTAATTATTTGAATAACTTGGTGGAATTTCTCCAAACGATTTATGGGTCTTGGAGATCTCATGTGTTCTAGCCCCTCCATAAAGTTTCAGAGCTAGAGCACATCCGATGCTACCCCAAAAATCAACAATTAGGACATTTTGTTGTAGTTAGATTCATTAAGAGAAAATGCCTCACTAGATATCTCAATCACCATATGGACAATTATTTAATTTTCATTTGACCCCATAATCCAAATGACAAACACTAGTTTTTCAAATCCATACCAAACTAATAGCAATTTACATGAAATTTGTCTACTTATTGATCTGACTTACTTTCCTTAACCTAATCAATAGACCAATGGCAGGATATAGGAATACCATCCTGGTGTTTCACAAACTAACCCAAGGTCCCAAAGTGAGAGGAGCTCAAAAGATTACAAAACCATTCTTCTTGAACCATTCATCTAAGGCTCGGTGTGTGTAATATCCCCAGTTTTGATTTTTCATTTATTAGGATTGACAAAGTTATTGGGGAAGTGTTGACCCTAGCACAATTTTGTAATATGGGCATTGGAGATATTTTGGGTACATGGGACTTACGAGAAATTGAAAAATCCCAACCTTATTGGAATGTGGGGGCCACCCCTCATGGAATACGCACCCCTTGAGGAAAATTCAATTGTGTGGGAAGGTGGTCGAAATAGTTGGCTAAGGGACCCACAAGGAAAGGTGAAGCAACAATTATAAATAAAGGGTTGAAGGAAGCATAGAGTACTTTTGATAATTTGACATTTACACATTGTTTCTCTAGTTGTTCAGTGCAGTCACAAGTGCTGTTTAGCACCAAAGGTTTCCAAGGGGAAGTCTCACCCTCTTCTTCGGTGGACCATGATTGCCACCCTAGGGAGGTATTGTCACGACTTTGTGGAGGCTTGGGGGACAAGTCTCAAGTTGTGCAACTTGCCTTAGCTTCAGCCTGGACACAGAAGAATTGTCACGCAGTTACTTGGTGAAATGGGGTGCCGGAATTAGAGGCTATACCATTGCTAGGAAATTCCTTGTCCAAGTTGCAGGTGAAGGAAGAGAATTTATGGGAGCATTGAATTCCATTCTCAACAGGATGGATTTCATGGGTTGGGCATGTGCAGATTTGTCCCAGAACTGTGCAATCATTGGTGGAGTTGATTGTGGGGAGGCTTGAGAGACAAATAGAGGAGCTGAGGTTGATTGGAGTCTGATTGGAGGGAATTTGAGGAGAGTTTCCAGCCCTTGGACGAGCGGAAAACAAAACATTCCTTACAAGTTGTTGTCGCACAGAATGTCTAGGCACCGCGACAACGGCTCAGAATGGGGGTTGTCACCCTGATCCCCAATCTCTCTATCTAAGCCGTCTCCTTGCAGACTAAGGGAGGTAGACCCTGACTAAAATGAAGGAGGAGAACTAGTTGGAGACCAACCAATTAAGGAGACACAGCTAGATAACCAAATACTTGTTAAGATTTACGAGATTTTATAGATCCAATTAGATTTAGAAGTTTAAAACCAGTGTCTTATGGAGTCAAAATATCTCGTTATACAATTAAAATCAAGTATCTGATATGTAACTGCTGCTATGAAAAATAGATTCACCACAATGATATTCGATGAAAAACCCTCAGAATTATGCATTAACCATCCTTGATAAAGACATGCGATTTATCATTACTTGAAATATTTCAAAGTTAACTATAAACAATTAATCACCAATTTCAAGTAATTTCAAAACCACAATTAAATCTCATTAAACGACCATCAATCCCAGCTAAGCATGAACAATTTAAACTTCGAGACTAAAATATCATCGTGAGAAAAACATCGAATTTAAATGTTAGATATATCCAATAATTCCAAATTTAAATGATATTCAAAATGATTCCAATTCAGAAATATAGCCAAACTTTAGATAAAAATAAATTCAAAATTCTAGGCCCAAAACTAATTTATTAAAAAAAAAAAAAAAATGATCTTTTTTTTTTAAATTTTTTATCATTTTATATTTTCTTTTTAATAAAACCAAACAATGTATATACAACTAAATCTAATCAAAAAGTTAAGAATTTTGGATTTTTTATTTTGTAATTTTTTATTTTTATATTTTTACTTTTTAAAATCCAAAAGTTAACCCAAAAAATATATATATACAAATGAAACTAAGACTATGGATTAAAATTTAAAGATTCAAATCTAAAAATTAAGTTAAAAAAAGTGAAATTCTAAATTAAAACAAAACTAAAATTCAAAATCTAAACTAAGACTATAGTCTAAATGAATGAAATTAAAAAAAATATGCCAACCAAACTAAAACAAAATTGAATTTAAACTAAAATCAAACTAAAACTAAACTAAATAAAATCTAAAAACAAAACTTCTAAACGAAAATCTAAAAATCTAAAACCTAAGTCACAACAGAATATGCGTTATGTTTATTTTTTATTTTTGTTTTGCAAGTCGACGAGCGAGATGGAGGCGGCGTGAAGGCAGAGAAAAGGGGGACGATGGCGTCTAAGTTCTGCAAGTCGAGGAAGTAAGAAGACGGGATATGAAGCATAGGCGAAAATGGAGAGGCAGGACAGCAGAGGAGGAGAGCAAGGTCGACGACAGCGGCTAAGGTAATGCAGTAGAGCGAGGACGTCGAACGGCAGGGGAGATGAGACAAGGAGCACGTGAGGATGGCAGGGGCAGAGGAAAAGGATGAGGCTGGACGGCAAGGGAAATGCTGCAGAGGCTCGATGCAAGTTGAAGGGAGAACGCAGGGTAAGGAGGCAACGTATGAAAAGAGTTGAGGCAGCGTACGGATTTGCAGATTCGTGAAGGCTGGATAGGGCTAGGCAGCGTTTATGTAGGCAAGACGCCAAGATAACCTCAAACAAGCTCAGTATATTTAAAAATCCGTCCAGCAGATTTAAACTTTTCCCCATGTAACCCAGATTTTAGAAAACTGATTTAGATGCCTGAAATCTTCTTTTTTGTACTCAGATCTGCCAGCAGAAACGATCCTAAGGCCAGATCTTACCCTCTGGGGGTTAGATCTGACTCAGATCTAAAAAGTTTTGAGAAATCCCCCTGCAAACCTACAAAACCAGAACAGATCCAAAACTATGCACAAAAAATAAATAAACCCTTACAAGCTATAGAATATTTACAAATTTACAGTGCTAATTTATAGATCATAAACCCTCTTGCCCAGATTTAAAACAGTTAAGCACAATTCAGAAAATAAAAATTTAAAAGAGAGACACAAGCCCAATAAAGAACCCTGCAAAAAATGGAATTGAAGATAAGCCCAGGGAATTAGATCCGGATGGCTCTTTAGATCTTATCTCCTGGGAGTCAGCTGGTCCAAACTAGGACTTCCCCAAATGCCCAATTTTAAATCCGGAAGATTTTTGCAAACTTAAAGTTTAACTGTCAGATTAATAGAGAAATAGTGATAAAACATAAAATTTTCATGAGCTAGAGATAACAGTTAGCTCGATCCAATTAATATTTTTACCCTAGATCCAGTAGCCTCGGCAAGATACCTATACCCAAAATTACTCTATAAGAGCCATTAATCAACAATCCATTAAAATAATCACCAGCAAAATATTAAGAACAAGTTTACCATAAAATGCTGAAGAGGAACACCACCATCAAGATAAAACCCCAAAGTCTTCGTTTGTATTATTCCAGAAAATATTACAAGAGAGCTTCAAGAACAAGTGCACGATCCAAAGATCAGATGCAAATGTCACATCAAGACCTCTAATTTATAAGACAAAATCTCCAACGGCTAGTTCGGTTGATCCATGTCAAAATAATCTCGACCGTCGAAAAGATTTGATCATCTTTTAATCTGGACTGTCGAAATTATAAATTTGAGGAAAAACGATTTTATCATTTAATTCCATTTTAATTAACTCAAAAATACTATTTTTGAGTTAATTACCTCAAAATTTTGACTTTAACTTAACCACCTAGGCCCAAGGGTCCAAATTTTTTTGAAATTCTCAATATTCCCTTGGCCTGGGGCCTTTAAAAAATCATTTTTTAAGGACCAACGAATTTTGCCTTTGAAAAATTTTATACTTATCTAGGACCTAAAATTAATTAAATTTCTGGCTTAAGATTTTTTAATTAATTTGACAAGAAAATTTAATTAATTGACTGAAAGGGGATTTTAATTATTTTTTCCAACCCTCTCTACATAAGATAAATACATTTAGACACATAAAGGGGGAATACCCATTCGTATAGACCCTCAAAGAGGTACCCAATTCTGCGACTCAAAACATGATCTAGTAGACCAAGTAGCTTGTAATAAATAATCTAGTCAACTAGTTAGGATTATTCCCAAACTACTTTTACAAAGACTTGATAGAAAACACTAGGACTCACTTAGCATCTTGATGACAAAATCCACCCTATCTTTGGGGTGAGGCTAGAGGGAAATCTCTGCCGATCACTTGTGTCGAAAAACACAAGTAAATCAGTGAGACAAAAAACCTCCTAGAATAGAAATCATCACCAACATACTAGGCTTACCTAGGTTGTTACGTACATGATGGTCTTACTTAGATCATTTACATCATAAACATGCAGAATGGGTTTACATCATTTATAAAAATGTCGGCTGTTGATGAAATCTGAATGGCATGAACCTCGAACATAATAAGTTCCATTTGAAAAAATGGGGGTGTACTGCTATGGGGTCGTTGACAAAGTGTGGTCAACGCAGGATATATTTTCTAGCAGTGGGGGAGGGCCAAGTATTTCGGGGTCAATTTTGGAGCATAAAAACTAGAACAAACCCTTTCTGGATTATTCTATGTTTGTTGAGGAGAGGCCAACATTAATTTGGAAGAATTTTTTGAGCAGTCTAGGGGGCTTAAATGGGTATCTCTTCCCAACCAGCAGTTACTGGTAATTGGCACCATTTTGTGGGTTTTCCGGTGGAAAGGATTGGGACCAATTCCTCTCTGGGTCCTGTGGGAAAAATTAAGAGGAAGCTACAACAGCAATATCATGCCAATCTGGCAGTGTTTTTGGAACCGAACCAGTTCTGAAAAACCAGCCGGTCCAACTGGTTTGGAGGCAAAACCAGTCTGAACTCTGAACCGGCCCTTTGAAATGGAAATGACCAGTTCGGTACTGAATCGGCTGGTTTCGGCACCGAACCCGCCAATTCCATACCGGTCCGGTTCACAAGCCTAGGCATTAAAAATAAATAAATAAAATAGAAATTTTTTTTTTCATTATTATTTTTCCTAGTTACTAATGCTACCCTAGGCCCCCTAAAGCTACTTAAACACCCCTAGTCCCTCTATTTCACTCACACTATTCATTCGAGTCTCTTGCAATTCTTGAGTTGAGTTCAGTGAGGAGAATTCAGAGAGTTTTTTGTAGGGTTGTTCTGCGGGAGATTTTTTGCAAATTTGAAGAGTTGATTGGAGTCTTGGAGAGCCGTTGGGTTGGCAAATTTTCTAGCTACTTCAAAGATTTTTTTTCCCAGAGATACTTGGGTTTTCTTCAGTGGTTTTTGCAATTGGTGGAATTTTTTTTTTTTTTTTGGGAATGCTACATAGTTGATTTCAAAGGATTTCGGAGTTGGTTTTCTCCAAAATTTTAGAGGGTAAATCAAGGGCCATGGGAATCAAGCCATAATCCCATTGCAAACTTGGATGCTACTCATTCTTCAGATGAGGATAAGGAGAATGATTCTGATGATGATTGATGATTTGATCATTGATTTGTTGTAGTTGTAGCTTGTACTATTGTAAGTTGTAGTATAATACTATTATCTATGATGTTATTTTAGAATATAAAGGCCTTTTAGAGCCTGCTTCTTGATGTTTGTAACAATTTTGGTTCAACGATGTTTTCCACCTAGTGCTATTTTGGTTGTATTCACTATTACTTGCTATATAAATGAGAACTTTTGCATATTTGTGTATAAATGGTTTGGATTCATATGGATGCACATGAATATATCTGTTTTTTTTCTTTAAAATATGAATATTTTATGTGTTTTTCGTAAACCGGCTTTTTTTCCAGTTTTTTTCCAGTTTCAGTCTGGTTCCGACCAGTTCCCAGTCCACAAGATTTTCCGGTTTGATGACCGGTTCAGTTCCGATAACATTGGGGCATTCTAGCAGGGGATTCGAACCATTTTCAGATAGCAGCAGTGGCACAATTTCTAGGCAATGCAGAGACAGTTTGGGGGTCGAAACTTCTGTGAAAATTTTGAACCTATGTTACAGAAACCCTACTGCAGTTTTCTGATTTACTTCTCTTATTTGTTCTGTTAAATTAACAAATTATTTTTCTGAATTGTTCATCAAAAACATCAAAGTAAATACTACTACAACCCACACATACATACAGATCATTTACTGAAGCGTAAGGCACACATGACAAAGGACACAGTATTTTTTGGACATTTTCCTCGGGAAAACACAATGTAGGAAAACCGGTGCAACAAATCTTAGAGGGTTTGTTTATTAAGAAGAATATATTAATACAATCAAGGGTAGCAACAGTGGTTTGCCCAACAGAGAAATCACAACAAATGTACCTCTATTACTCGGAGACAGAAAATATGGTTGATTCAGCTGAGGCTTCACACCTTCTGAATAATGTTGAATACGAGCCCTTTTTGGCCCACTGGAAATCCCAGCGCTACCTCTCTTGGCACTGCGCCAGCTCTGCGTAGCTACTAGAGCCTCTGCGCAACAACTAGAGCCTCTGCGCAACACAAGCTGCTCCTATGTCACCCCTCTGGGCTCAGCGCTACCTCTGCATCACCCTGAAGGGCCCGCGTCAGCCTTTGCGTGAGCTTG
Organism: Pinus albicaulis; assembly: GCA_034641835.2. Lineage (NCBI taxonomy): Eukaryota > Viridiplantae > Streptophyta > Pinopsida > Pinales > Pinaceae > Pinus > Pinus albicaulis. The sequence continues at coordinate 501,170,816 of CM076569.1, forward strand.
GCTAGGCTGTGTCCCTCTTGTTGGGTCTCTACGTTACCTAGTATGGATCTGCCTCTCTGCCTATGTATTCTCAGCCTCGGATCTGAATATCCCTCGCCGATTTGCCCCTCTCCAACACTGCAAGTTTGTTCGAAAATTCTCAACAAATTACGCCCCAAAATTTCGACTTAGCTCAAGTGCTACCGCTCTGTGTGTGTTCTCCAACTGACCCCAAGCCTTCCTTTAATAATTTTCTCATTGAACATTCAACGGTCATGATCTAATCTCTAATCAATGGCTATGATTAGAAAACACTTGATCCACGTCACTTAGAACATTCTCACCCACATTTCTAAATTAGTTCACTTTAATTATTTAATTTCCCTAAGTTAGACTTAGAGTCTCCATTAAAATAATTAATTTTTGGAATAACTGAGGCTCCGAGTGGAATTTCTCCAAACGATTTCTGGATCTTGGAGATCTCATGTGTTCTAGCCCTTACACAAAGTTTCGAAGCTAGAGCACATCCATTGCTACCCAAAATCTCAACAACTTCTACTCATTGGGGCATATTTCTCATGTTGGGTTTGCTTCCACTTGCTTATGCAAGCCCAGGTGCACTTGTTCCCTGTTATTGTACTCCCATTTATTCCAGATTTTTAATAAAATGGCTCAGTGGTTGTGCCAAAATTCGTGTTGGGTCTTTGGGTGCCTTGTGTGTTAAAATTTTGTTCGTTTTCTAGTTCATTCTTCAATAATTCACTGATAATTCCATTAGGAATATTACAGTTTGGGTGATAGCGAGGCCCTAATAAAGCTATAAAAAAAATGGATGAGTGAGACCTCTAAAATGAGATGGAAAACTCCATGAAAGGAATAAAAAGAGAAAGACAAACTCATAGAATAGTGCCCACAATGAGGAGAAAGAGTTTCCAAGAGAAATTGAATGCTCAAATCAAGGAAAGGGAACCTTACACAAAAAGAAGCATGCAGATTTTACATAGAAATGGCCAAGTAAATAGTGCCAATAGGAAAATTTGTGAGATTTTGGCAAAAAACACTCTATTTCGTGGGACATGACAGTAGATGGGAAATGAGCACAACTAACTATCTATCTTGTGTGAACTTAGCAAAATGTTGTAGGAAAATGGATGAGAAACTTACAAATAGAAAAAATATTGCATAATAGTTTGTGGATTTAAAAACAAAAGAAAAATGAAAAAAGAAAATGTTGGAATGCCCAGATCGAAAAGGCCAAAGCCAGAGGGGAAAGGATGAGGGTTTGACCCCCAAAATAACAAAAGGGCACATGTGCCGCAACTATGAATGAGTCTGCTAACAAAGACCTTGAATAATAAAGGCAAGGGACCATTCACTAGGCTAATTAAATTGAATGATGTGGCCTCCACATCAAACTTGGTAGTCATTGTCAAAACCCCTAGTTGGCCTTCATTGATCTGTCTAATGAAGGTCCTAGCCGAGAACATTAATGAACTGAACAAAAGATTAACATTATAAGTCAAAGTTGGTAAAGGAAAACTATAAAAGAGGATCCCAATTAACTAAATTAAATTGAGGGTAGAAAAGCATAAGGGAAAGGAAGGATTAATTACCATGCAAGGTCAGATTACCTTTAAAAGATCATGACAGGGCTAGGTAGCACTAAGATCAGAGGACTTTACTAAATAAGTTTTAATATTAGCCATCAATCTCAAGTGAGGCGAGATCTATTCTTGACAGTCAACCACTTTGAGATTAGGGTTAGGGTTACAATTTTGGCTCAATGTAAAGTTATAAAAGCCAGGATAAGGTGAGAAGAAGACACACAATAGTAGCACAAGGTTGAGAGCGACATCTCAATGAGCATGTTCTAGGTACAAGAGAGTGCAAAAGGGTTGGAGATCTAGATCTGCAAGAGAGAGCAGATTCATTGCATCATATCTAACATATTGTAATCTGTAATTTCTCAGTTGGGCCTGTGTTACCCACCAAAAGTGGGTGAACCGGGTGGTAACCAAAAACCCCTTGAATTCCACCTTGTAGCTGATTTGATGTGCCATTCATGTCTTTGCCACCTACATCAATCATATGTCTCCTCGCCCATTTGCCAAGAGCACATGTTGGAAGGTGGACTTCTAATCAAAAGGTACTTTTCTCATTTTGCAATCGAGTGCTTATGCTTGTTTGTATTTGGGCATTTTGATATGGATTATGGGGTAACTTGGAAGAAAGAAGGGTCTTGAGCATGATCTTGTTCCCTCACCTTAAATGGGGGGTTATTTCAATCCTAGTCTAGTGGAACCTCCCCTAATGGCCTAATGGGTATAGGAGGTGAAACTTCATAGCCCCATCTCTCCCTATTCCATACTTACCACTTTCCATCTTATATTATAAGTCCTTATTCCACTGCCCTTCTTTGGGTTCAACTAACCATTAATTCTCAGGGATCTGGCACCAACACATCCTCATACCTGAGTAGGGCCTAGAAATGTACCCTAGGGGGTTGATGTAGTTAAAAAAAAAAAAGGAAAGAGCATATGATGGCCATAAGAAAAACAAAAGGAAAATCAAAATGAAAAATATGGCCGAGACTTGCAAATTAGCACGTGGAAAAAATGCAAGCATGTGCTCTACCTCACTCATATGGCCATCGCCCAGTTCCCATGCCAATGTTGCCTTGTCCCATAGAAGACAAGGAACCCTTTCATGTCCCAACCATTGATGGGTGATGAACTACCCCATCCTTAAGGGGGTAATAACTGTTATACATCATAAAAAGAAAGCTCTCATTCCTTGAGCTAAGAGCAGTAATATAAAGAAGAACCAATAAAAAGTAATAAGGAATTTAAAGGAATGGAAAAAACAAAGGCCAAGGTAACTCATGCATCCACAATTTCTCCCTCTTCACTTCTATACGCCCAGGATGAGGTACCCCATGATAGCCGATCCCTTTAACCACGACACTAGACCATAAAGTCCTTTCCCCTCCGTTCCATCATAATTCACATGGCACCTATTGATTGAAGGGTGAACCAAGGACATGTCACTTCCCCTTGGGGGTTGAGAACACTTAATAGGATCATTTATTAAACACTCTGTCCTAGTGAGGTAAAACCATTATATGACTTAAGGATCTAATTTTGGAAAAGAGGCCTTATATGAAGTGTTAATTTTCAAATTTCTTTCAAGCTTGGTTCACCTAGATGCAATAATGATTAATGTAGATAATGGTGAATGTTACAACACCAGATATTATGTGTAATTGGTAGGTGGTTCCATCTATAGGTCTGGGCAAATTAACTGGAGCCCAAGTTCTCCAGAGGGACATATTGACACCCACAGGTGATGCATTCAGAGCCATAGGGCTCCAAACAGTTATAGAGCATCATTCGTATCCATGGTCACCTTCAACACCCACAAGGTTCCTACACTTTAACCTATATCATTTAAGGGATGATGCACCTGGACTAGCATGCCCCCAGCCAGCTTAGCAGTGCTACAAGGTCACGCAGTTGATCCAGGGCTCAGATGGGGTTTGTCTCATGCCTTGAGACATGGGAAGGCTAGCACCATCTTCAATTCCCTCAATGTTGGGGCAAAATCAAGCATTCACACCACCAGGAAACCCATGAGACCCATGTTTTTTCCCTAAGTCCGAACTGAGTCCCATAGAGGATTTTGCTATAGATCTAGGGGACAACCCCTAGAACGGGCCTCTACACTTTTCATGGCACTCTAGACCCCCAACGCAATCCCTAGAAGGGAAATTTGTCAGCATGATGTCAGCTTCTTGATCCCTTCGACTCACAAGTGTGGAGATAATTATGTTTTTTTATGAGAGCTACGAGGTCATCTTATGACCTTGCTTGTAGTTTGCCCATTATTTTGTAATATTCCCAATTAACAATAAGCTAATTGGAAATATTAATTTTTGACTACTTTACTTTAATAAAGTTAAGTTAGAAATAAAGTGAGTGAAGAGGGACACTTAACTCACACTTAGGATAAAAGCACTTCCTAAAGTCACTTGAGAGACATGATTAATTGGCAACGTGGGGCCTAGAGGTCGAAGTGGCAGCGTGGGGCCTAGAGGTGGAAGTGGCAACGTGGGCCCAAGCTAGCACAGAGCTAGAGGGACAGCGTGGCTCAAGGAGACAACGCAGTTGATGGTGGGGCCTAGGTGAGAGCAAGGCTCTCCAAACATAAAAAGGGAGAGGGTCTCCTCATTTGGATTCATTATGATTATGCATCTATACTATTTGTCTTTTAACATTGAGCACGCTTTTGCTATTGAGCAAAGTCTGCACGTACTGTTCAGTACATCGGGTGTCTCCGTGCAGAGATCCCAACCTCAGCCCTGGGGGACTTCGAGTGCCTGCTCGGGTGAGGAGTTCCATCCTTGTTTTGCCAGAGAGAGTTGCAGCAACCACAGTTGGGAGCATTCACTGGAAGATACAGCGCAGTCAGTGAGAGGGAGGACGCAGTCTTGGAAGGAGGTGATTCCAGATTGAGGGTCTATCAGGGGATTCAGCCCGGGAGAGTTGGAAAGGGGTCAGCCCTTCCCTATTCCGTCATTTTGGTAGAGTTGGAGGCCATTATTTGCAGCAGATCTTTCAGGGCTAGCGTTTATCATTGGGACAACGTAGTGCCTCAAGGGAGGTTATTTTCAGAGGTCAACCATTTCAGGAAGCTCTCTGGGCTTTTCTAGGTATTGGGTGGAGAGGCCATTCCAAAAGTTTCACAATTTTCTGAGGAGGGGAGCAGCCCCAAATAGTCATTTCATTCCAGCAATAGCAACAGTACAGCACCAGCACCAGCAGCACTGGAGATTACGTAGTCATTGAGGGAGCAGCCATTCCGGGATATATTCTGAGAGTATTTCTACACTTGCGTAGTGCAAGCCAAGGTGCTGTCACTCTGATCACCTTTCTACTCATTTCATCTTTCAGTATTTAATAAAATGGCTCACTGTTCTCCATATTGTCTATTGTTCATGTGATGTCTCTCTAGTTGCTGTAGTTCTTTGTTTATGTGCTTTATATTGCCGTTTATTTCTATTCGGAATATTACAGTGGTATCAGAGCTCATAGACTTGGCTCAGCCTGTGGAGCAGATTGTCTATGACACAAGCAGAAAAACCATACATCTATTATCGAGGGAGGAAGTACAGAGACCAAGAGCGGAGGTTAGAGATCACTTTCGGGGAAGGTGATTGCGTTCCAGTAGTGGACGCAGAAGAAGAGGAACCAATGGCAGAGGAAAGAGATGTCGGGAAGGAGTTCGGGGAACTTCTCCTCAAATCAGTGCAGGATTTGTCGAGACGAATAGAAGAGATGGGGCAAAGGTTCACGGCAGAATCTGGACAGCGTAAAACCCCAAGGGGTTTCCATATCAGAGAAGGATCGGGCACATCCCATCATTTACAGGAGCACATCACAACGCAGCAAATGGCATCACATACACCTCCACGTTCCACGATGCCTACATTTATTGCCGCAGACACTAGGGCAGGAGCACAACAGGAATAGGAACCGACCCACATGGGAGATTACTTTGCTGAGTATCAGTCCTACGGACAGGAGTTCAGAGATGCCCTCACATTCTATGACTTCGTACAGCTCAAGCGGGACAGCAGACCCTGCAACCATCAGAGGGGGAACAGGCATTCACGTGACGGGGATGTACAACGCACTGTAGGCAGATTCTATCTACTGACATTTGACGGATCATCCAAGTGTTCGGCAAAGGCTTGGGTGGAGACGTTGGATATATATTTCCAGCTTAACTAAATGGCAGAGACAGAGGCCATCAAGGTGGCAACGCTGCACCTGGAGGGCGAGGCCCATGATTGCTGGTTTCACGGGATGGCTACGTTGGGGTACTTAGGAGTGACATCATATGCCGAATTTACACGAAGGCTGATAGAGCAATTTGATCGGAGGGATCCAGAGGAGCACTTTGTTGAGCTGACTAAGCTCAAGCAGACCAGGAGTCCGGACACATACATTTCAGAGTTCTTGAGACTCTCCATGATGGTGCCTGATTTATCCACAGCCCGGATGATCTATATGTTCATCGACGGATTGGCAGAGCCTCTACAGGGGTTAGTCAGATCGACGAGGCCAGCTACACTCCATGACGCAGTTGGGAGGACTCGGGATTTGCAGGATGCACTACCCCATACTAGAGCTCCTTTTCCCTAGAGACCGGCATTCCAGCCGAAGGGGAAGGACGTGAGGGTTCCGCCTCCAAAGGAGAACCAGAGCAGAGGGCCCTTGGATGATGAGACCAGGAGAGATCTGAGGCGGAAGAGGCTATGTTTCACATGCCAAGAGCCATGGGCACCAAGGCCCGTTGTGCCACAGGGAAGGCACATTACATCGAGGTTTTCTCCGACAGTAACAGGGAAGAGGAGTATGAGGAGATATAGGCAGGAGGCAGCAGCGCAGCGCAAAGGGGAGATCATCTGCCACCTCCACTACCAGGAGCGGGAGGTGAGACATTTGCACCTACCGGGGGAGCCCTTGCTTCTTTGCGAGGGGTTCCCAAATACTTGACACTGTGTGTCCGAGGCACTATGCAGGGACAATGTGTTTCAATATTAGTGGACAGTGGAGCCACCCACAATTTTATGCATGCATCCACGATTGCTCCCTCCTCGCATCTATATACCCAGGATGAGGTACTCCATGATAGTTTGTCCCTTTGATCATGGCACTTAGCAATATAGTATTTTCACATGGAACCTATCCACTTAATGGTGAACAAAGGACATTTCACTTCCCCTTAAGGGTTGAGAACACCTAATAGAATCGTCTATTAACTGCTCCTACCTAGTGAGGTAACACCATTATGTGACTAAGGCCCCGATTTTGGAAAACCACAAGGAAACACTTAAATAATTAACTAGCTCGAGACTCTAATGTGGGTCCTATTACCCACTAAAAGTGGGTGACCGCTAGGAGAAACTTTTCTCCTATTCATTCCTTCCACTCGGCATGCCCTGAGAGCCACCTTGTAGCAGATGTGACATTCCATTCATATCTCCACCACCTACATCAATCATATGTCTCCTCATCCATTTGTCAAGAACACATGTTGGAAGGTGAGCTTCTGAACAAAAGGTACATTATTCATTTTGTAATCGGATGCTTATGCCTATTTGTATTTGGGAATTTGACATGGATTATGATGTAACTTGGAAGAAAGAAGGGCATTAGCCGTAGTTTTTTCCCTCACCTTAAATGGGGGCTAGTTTTCAATCCTAGTCAAGTGTGAAATCCCATAATGGCCCATGTATTTAGGAAGGGGCACTACTTGGGAAGCCATGATTGAGATAGCATAGCCCCATCTATACATATTCCATACTTACCACTATCCATGTTACATTACCAGCCCCTATTCCACCTCCCTTCTTCGGGTTCAACTGGCCATTGGTTCATAGAGATTTGGCATCCACACATCCTCATACTAGGGTAGGGACTGGAAATATACACTAGGAGGTTGATGCAGCTAAAAGAAAAAGGAAGAGCATATGATGGCCACAAGAAAAACAAAAGAAAAATCAAATGCAAAAGATGGTCAAGACTTAAAAATAAGCACATGAACAAATGCAAATCATGAGCTCTACCTCTCTCATATGGCCATCACCCGGTTCCTAGGCCAACGTTTCCCTATCTCATAGAAGACAAGGAACCCTTGCATGTCCCAACCCCTGATGGGTGATGAACTGCCCCATTCCAAAAGGGGTAATAACTGTTATACATCATATAAATCAAGATCTCATTCCTTGAGCTACGAGTAGTAATACAAAGAAGAATCAAGAAAAAGCAAAAGGCATTTAGAGGGGTGGAAAAATAATACTTGCCACCTTTCTCCAAAATAATATTTGCCCCTTTCCTTAATATCACCAAAATTGAGAAAAATTCCCATGCTCACAAAATTGGGGATATTACAGTCCTCCTCGCCAATAATTACTTGTCCTCAAGCAATGTCAAAACAAATGCCCCCTCTGACTGATAATCAACACTATCACCACCAGTAATACCAGGGTCTTAAATGTGCCACTGATTCAACCACGATCTCTACACTATTCGAACATGAAGGAATCTCTCAATACCAGGATCCCAAGGCATCCTAATCAATGTGAATTACCCCTTGCTCCACTCACCGTCCAACCAGGTATAAGCTCTAGAAGCCCTTTGCATACTATCAATAAGTAGAGCATCATGAAAATGTAGAAATTTGTCCAACTCTCCATGAATTTTCCCTACCAAGTAGTCCACCTCATGCACACCAAGAGTAAACTCCTGAAGATACAACACAGTCCCTGTGGGGACGAAGTCTCTCCCGCATGATCTCCTCCTGATATCCTCATGCTAACCAACCTGCCATGTTGATGAATTCCCCCACGCCATTAGCGAGTCGCTATAGCCCAATTGAACATCTGAGTGATCTCCCCTATAGTAGCCATCTCGTCCCTAAAGGTCATTGAGTTGTCTACTATTGCGATTCTCGGGTCCCATGATCGTCTCACAAAAGTGCCACCATGTTATCGCTGCGCTACTCTGAGTCAAATAGGTTTCCCATCGTGTGCACACTGCAGCCTCCTCCCCTGAAACTTGGAGGTGAAATATCGACGAATGTCGAGCTCATCCTGACCAGGTGTCTCTATAATGTCAATATCTACCCACCCATCACTAATCTCAATCCTGAGTTGCAATTGAAGAGGCCAGCCTCGCCAAACAATGGAGGCCTCAGTGATCCCCCATGTGTCAACCCCAAAGTGAGCTAGATCACCCTCTGCTATGGTCATTGTCCTCACGAGATGGAGTGGCTTGTCAACCAACTGAATCTTTGGATCCCCTAGCAAGACCTGCTGCGACATAGCTCTAACAACTGTTGGAATCCATATGTGCCTCGTCCCTAGTCCCTACATGCAACCAACATATAGCTCCCATATATAATGAACTAATATGAAGCATGCTAAAATGTCGTATGTCTGCCATTGTGTAGTATTGATGACTGTTGGGAGCCACATGTGCCAAATAAACTACCCCCTGAAGGTAGACAATAGATGGGTATCTGATACTCACAATCGACTCAGTGTATGTGGATTCGTCTTGCCCCTGCCAACCATCACCACTGAGTCTGCCATTCTCCCTCTCAATAATGTGCCAATACAATGTTTGGAGCCCGGAAACATACTTGAAATTTTCCTCATATGTACATGGTATCCTCTGCTCAAGCATGGTCCTAACATGCCCTGTGGAAAAAGTGACACATGTCTCCCTCGTGAACAACTCCCCAGGCATAGGCTTAGTGATGAACAATATGCCACCCCTACAGATGATGACCTCGTCGCCCAACCTATGGTTGTCAACTCGTGCACTGACCTAATGCCACAACTCAGAAGTCTCTCCCCTAGTGCGTTGAGTGTCATCCCAATATCTCGATGTTGATTTCTGGTAGCACCAGATGTGCTCTACATCTCAAATTTTGCAGGGAGGCTTATACACATGTATTCCAAAGAAAACAAAAATCCTTTTGGGAAATTCCAACTGGATGGGGTTTTATTAGAATAATTAATTATTTTTAATAGGAGCCTAAGTTGAAACTTAGGGAATTAAAATAATTAAAGCATATTGATAAAACAGGGTGTGAATATTCTAGAAAAAGACAAAGATCAAGCCAAGTTAATCTTAGCCGTTGATTAGCAATTTAATCTTGACCGTCGAAGTCTAAACGAGAATATTATAAGGACTTGATGGCCATTTGGAATATACATCGAGAGAGTCAAGAGCTCGAATTTCTCAAGTGAGCAGTGCTCAACAGTGGAGAAGATCGATCGAGTTGACTCTTGCTGACAGGGGCAAAGATAATTTCCGGTTGGAGATTTTCCTAATCTGGAGATTGCAAGGCAAAGAGGACAGAGAGTAGTCTGAAGAGGCAACGTAGAGCTTCAGAGGGAGTCTATTTCTGTTGGGGAATAGTCAGGATCCAGTGTCGGAGACGGGGTGTGAGATCGGGAGGCCAGAGGGTTGAATTTTCTAGCTAGCAGAGATATCAGAGGAGGTGCATCGCAGTCCCAGTAGCAGTGACTGCGTAGGTGTGACGCAGTACTGCGCAGAGACAACGCAAAGGATCACCTTCAACACAGATCAATGTCGAATCTTCCAGTGATGGGATGAGATCATCTCACCAACATTTTGTTCAATTAGATATTTGTATAAGATTGCTAGTAAGGGCATCCAAAGAATTTTACTCGAAAATTACTACTTAATAATATCAAAACCCTCTGCTGCTACACTGGTTTTCTCGCATTCAGTTTTTCCTAGGACTTAGTCCAAAAATAACGGTGTCATGTGTGTTTAGTTTTCTTCTTACTCAGATCTTGTTTCCCCATTTATTTTTCCACGGTTTATTTATGTAGTGAAGGTTGCAGTGTATTTACTTCAACATTTACTTGTAGAACACAGTAAATAACTTTGCATGATTAATCAAGTAGAATAAGTAATTTCAGTTTGCTGCAATAGGGATTCTGGATTTAGGAAATTTTGACATGGTATCAGAGCTTGTACAGCAGCGCAGGTGAAGCAAGAGAGCAGTCCAAAAGTGTTCAGCGTTGAAGAGGAGGAGGGAGATCGAAGAGTTGCGTAGGCAGCAGATCGAATCCCCAAGGGATTGCGCAATCCAATCCAAGAGGGCAAGATTTGCAAGGGAATCTCTCTATGAGTGAGTCAACAGAGAGGTACGATTTATAGTTTCCAATTTTTTAGCGATAAAGGGAGCAACACTGACCAATTTCTGGTGGGGCGTAGTTTTCCTGTAGGAATAGTTATTGGTGCAAAAAGCGTCAGAAGAAGGAAGAATAAGCATACTGAGGGAATTCTGACCTCACAGAATTTCTTACCCAAGAAATTATGATTTCCTGTGCAGAAGCAGCATGATCGAGATTTATTTGGCTTGCTCCAGCAGGGAGTGCATAGAGCCAGCTGCGCAGAGGGTTAGAGGCAACAATTCGACATTTTTTGGGTGAGATGATAGCCACTGGGTTGCATGATCAGGATCAGTTGGAGGGTGCCTCCAACTATGTAATCTGGAAGGCAAGGATCTCCTTCCTTTTGGATGAGCATGAGGTCAAGGCCTTCATTGACAATGTGGTAGCTGGACCTGTAGATGCATATCAGTTGAAAGCCTTCAAGAAGAATGGCAAAGGCCAAATGGTTGATCCTCGACGAAGTGAAGGATCACATTGTCTCACATATTTCTGGCAAAGGAACTGCCAAGGAGATGTGGGATGCATTGTCCATGATATACTAGGGGTCTTCCGAGCAGCGAAAGATGTTCTTGGAGGAAAAGATGTGGTCTACTAGGATGCAGAAGGGAGAACACATAGACTCGTTCCTTGCAAAGCTTCAGGAGGTTCGAGATCAACTGGCAACTGTAGGGTCAGCGCCTCAAGCCACGAAGATGGTCAGATTGGCTCTGAATTTCATCTCTGAAGAATGGCAAGTCTTTGTCTAGAGTATCCTGGGCAGAGAGAAGTTGTCGAACTGGGAAGGAATGTGGGTTGCTCTTCAACAGGAAGAGATGAGGACTTAATCAAGTTCAAGCTTGATGGTAGCAGCATCAGTGGGACGAAGCCCAAGGAGGACGATGAGAATGCAGCCATTAAATTAAGGGACAGCAAGAGCAGCGAAGGTGAAAAAAGGATGTCTTGAAGATCAAATGTTTCAGGTGTGGTGAGATGGGTCACTACGCTACTCAGTTTCCTCTCAAGAATAAGGACAAGGACGAGAAACATGATCCGCGGGTTGCAACTGCAAGGATCGAGGAGGAAGAGTTCGCAATGATTGCCCACATATCTCCAAAGGAGAATTGGAGTGATCTAGAACTGTAATTTAGCAGTGCTGCAGTTGGGCAGGATCCTTGAGGAGTCCACCTCATGGATCAATACCTTGCTACGGGAGCCTAAATAGAGTACTAGGATGGACAAGTGTCAGTTGGTGCAGAGGAGTGTCGGAGTGACAACGCAGTGGCTAGAGAGCGCCAGAGTTTGAGCAACGTAGAGTAGAATTGGAAGCAGTGCAGTAAGGCACAGTGCAGAGTCAGCAGCAACGCAACTGATTCAGAGGGTCAACGTAGAAACTAGCAACAACCAGATCTTCAGTATCAGATGCATCATGCTAAACACTTAGTTCAGTGTTTGGATGTTTTTCTGTTGCATCAAGCATCAGAGTTGTAGTGCAATAACAGTTGGCAGTAGTATGTAGGGCCAGTAGCAGGATAGATGCAGTAGTGCAATAGTTGGTGGGCAGCAGTGTCATACATCAACAACGCAGAGAGAGATGTTACAGAATCAGTGTAGTGCTTTAGTAAGATGCATTCGTAGAGCACATTCCTCGCTAAGAGGGAGTGTTGATTTCTGGTAGCATAGGATGTGCTCTAAGTCTGAAATTTTGCAAGGAGGCTTAGACACATGTATTCCAAAGAACCCAGAAAGCGTTTTAAGAAATTCCACCCTGATGGGGTTTTATTAAAATAATTAAATGTTTTTAATAGGAGCCTAAGTTTAAACTTGGGGAATTAAAATAATCAAAGCATATTAATAAAACAGGGTGTGAATCTTCTAGAAAAAGACAGAGATCAAGTCAAGTTAATCTTAGCCTTTGATTAGCGGTTTAATCTCGATCGCTGAAGTCTCAACGAGAAGATTATAAGGACTTGATGGGCATTTGGTAAATACACTGAGAGACTCAAGAGATCGAATTTCTCGAGTGAGCACTGCTCAGCAGCAGAGAAGATAGATCGAGTTGATTCTTCCAGAGAGAGGCAGAGATAATTTTCTGGTTGGAGATTTTCCTCATCCGGAGAGTGTAAGGCAGAGAGGACAGAAAGTAGTCCTGAGAGGCAGCACAGAGATTTAGAGGGAGTCTATATTTCTGTTGGGGAACAGTCAGGATCTAGTGTCGAAGACGAGGTTTGAGCCCGAGAGGCCAGAGGGCTGAAGTTTCCAACTAGCAGAGAGATTAGAAGAGGTGCAACACATTCCCAGCAGAAGTGACACAATGATAGCGTCGGTGTGACATAGTATTGCGCACAAACAATGCAGAGACTCACCTCCAACATAGATCAGTGCTGGATCTTCTAGTGACGGGGTGAGGTCATTTCAACAACTTTTTGTTCAGTTAGATCTTTGTATAGGATTGTCAGTCAGGGCATCCGAAGAATTGTACTCAGAAATTATTGCTTAATAATATCAAAACCCTCAACTGCTGCATCGGTTTTCCCACATTGGGTTTTTTCTTGCACTTAGTCCAAAAAAAATGGTGTCATGTGTGTTTAGTTTTCTTGTTGCTTAGATCTTGTTTCCGCATTTATTTTTCCACAATTTATTTATGTAGTGAAGGTTTTAGTGTGTTTACTTCAGTATTTACTTGTAGAACACAGTAAATAAATTGCATGATTAACCAAGTAGAAGAAGTAATATCAATTTGCTGCAATAGGGATTTTGGGTTTAGGAATTTTCACACTCGGGTGAGCTCCTTGTCCCCTGTTGCTCGCACCCAGAGTGTCAAAGGAAAACAACCAAATCGTTTGTGCTTGTAAGTGATGTAGAAGAGGTATAGGTGTGTGAGTCCTTATGGATACCATAAAGTATCGCTCATCTATGTCCCCATCGATCTTCGGTGAACTACACCCAAAGGTATGCCTGGTGTCTCCGTCCGTAACTCTACCTAGAGGCAACCCTCCAAGACCCCGCTATGCAGTACCTATGCCCCTGCATCCCACCGAGTATCCCTGTACTCCTCGACCTGCCACTGTACCTTGCGGCCTATCCTTGTACACCACTAGATACCCCATGCTACTGTTGTGCCATCCTGTATCGTCTCATATCCTTCCTGTGTCACTGTAGCTGGAAATCCCCACATGTATTCGATGCGATGTGAGTTGCTCAATGCAAACCAACATCCTACATCAAACAACCACACATCTCCATGATCTTCTGCAGGCCACTGCTCATCACTTCATTCCTCTAAACAACACTAGATGCTAGGGTCTAAAATTAGGTTTGTATGCATCAGGTCACATCCCTCTGCATAACATTGGACTCTCTGGCATATCTCTATGCACCTTAGGGTACCACTGCCTACTGTAGTACCACTCTGCTAGTAAGTCCTCCGCGATGTGAGCTATATCTCCTCATCTCCCCACATAGACTTGAGCGGCCTAACTCCTCACATGTTAACATGAATGACACCACTAATCCTATCCTCAGTAGCTCCTGTGTCAAATATACTAGTGAGAGAGCATGGTCTCCATACAATACCCTTTCTGGTGGCCTATCGATCCCACCTCCTCCTACCAACTTCTGCCAGAGTAGGCTAAGCATCCTACAATCCCATGTATGCCCAACATGCCATGACAACTCATGAACTCTTCTTTCTCTCTTGTCAATCCATCCTGTCACTAGTGTTGTCAGGAACTCTGAAGGGGATATGAAAAGGTATGTGCACCCAACCACCGAGTCCATCATGCAGCTACTACCATCACCTACTGACTCCACGATGTGATGGAGAATCCCACTTGGATCCCAACAATAGTCTAGCCCTCGAGCCCCTTTGGTAATCCACAGCCTCTATTGATCTGTGGCCATGGATGCATCTAACCTCCTAGCCAGCTCCACCAGATACCAACTCAATATCTCTCACCATCCAACCTCGAGAGAGGGATTGAATGCACGAACAACCATACACGGAACAAGTCGTCCATCCTGCAAATGTTGCACCCTTTGCAACTCGTGTTGCCTCATCTCGCTAGTCTGGGAAATCCATGTAATTTTCCTAGGTAAGGAAGCCTCTCTCTCACCAACATGAGGAGGTGGCCCAATAATGTTGCAAGCCCCATCGATGTATGCGTGAAGGGGACTGTCGTTTGAAAGCATGACAACTATATTAGTTGCTGACGCACCTAATTTCTCCTCATCGATGACTAACTCCAAGGATGGTTGCTCATCCTCCTCCACCATGGGCTCAACATGAACCACTAACTTCCCCTCCACAGATAGATCATCATGCATAACATCGTCAACAATCAGCGATAAGTAGCTACCGTCTGGAAACTCTCTCACAGATATGGATACCTTTGTACCTATCGGCTCCTCATCAAAGGTGGATATGTCTCCAAGCACCTCATCAATCTGATGTGCATTGTTATCACCTGAAAACTTGGACACCTCGTCAATGGATGGCCCTATGGGTGTGTGCTCTACTCTCTACCCTAAGGTGTCGGCTAGAGCTATCAAAGGGATCCCCAACAAGAGTGACTCCTGCGTCACATTGGACACATCGATATGCTCCTCACACTACTGTGTGCCTAGGTATTCACCAACAAAAGTGCCCCTTGGTCTCACCCTCTAATTGTTCCTATCATGTCTTCTCCTTTTGAGGAGATCCAGTGCCTTGATTCAGTTGACTTTCCCCACACAGTGTAGATATTGCACCCCCACATCTTGCGCAGTGTCTTTGTTGTAAGGATGAGGATGGATTTGGTTCAACACCTTCCTCAAATGGGCCAATCTCTCTTCGTTCCAACGAATTCCACCCCAGAATTTCTACATACTAAATCTTGCTTGAGCCATGGGTTGTCTATGGTTTAACTTGTCACTGTGCATACATGCCCAAATCTTCCATGATCTAGATGGATACCCCACAGCTGGCCAAGATCATGGATCTGATACCACTATAATATTTCTAACGGACATATTAAGTGAATAACATAAACATGCATTATAACAACAACTAGGAAATTCAACCCATACATATAAAATCAAAACACAAGAGGAAATGTGCCAAAATTTTGAGCCATTTTATTTATTTCTAAGAAAAATGGAGTACAATTGAGTATGAAAAGGGGAATCTGGGCTTGCTACAACAAGCTAGGCAAAACCCAAGCTGGAAATGTGATGTACATGTGCTGGAATGACTCCACCAAAAACCTCTACGCTGACCCGGAAAATTACTCCCATTGTTGTTGTAGGTGCATTGAGATTTCGGCCATCAAATCTACTCAAAAAATTATGCAAAATTAAATGTAGGCTCTCCACACCAACTCCAATAAAATCCAGAAATATCTCATGAACCCAAGTGGTGGAAACAATCCCAGAGTGAACTACACCCTCTTCTAGTAATTTATGTTGTTGGCCACTGACTGGAACATTGATTTTTGTCAAAAATAATGCCCAGAAAATTATACAAAATTAACCCCATACTCCTGTCATCAAGCCCACAAAAACCTGGGAAGGGTTTGGGTTGAATCCACCGACCCTCAGTGACCCCCAATAAGTGTTAATTACCCAATTTAGCCAGAAAATGCCCCACAGAATGGCACTGCTATATGATGCCCAAAATATGACACTGAAAGCCTCCCAAAGTCTTGTAAAGATCCCCTCTGGAAAATGCTTGATTTCTCCAACCCAAATTTCCTCGAAAAGAAGCCACCTTTTGCTCCTACGCAGATTTGAGTGCATGAGCTCTGCGCACTATTAAAATGAGGGAAATTTGTCCCAAATTCTGACCTCAATCGCTGCCCTAAAAAATGCTCCAAATCTCAGGCCACACCTATGAAGAATGTCTCAGCAAAAACAAAAACCTAGAGTCTCCAACCAACCACAACTACTCCAAATAATGTGCCACAAAATCCTTCTCTGCCCAAGAAATGTTCATAGCTGGGAAAACTTTTGCAATGAAGCTCAAGGAAAGCCCTGAATTGGACTCCCAAATCACCTCACTAGGGAGACAATCGAAGTTCTTCGAAATGATGGTGGAATTCTGCTTGGAATTCGTTGTGCTAAATAACACTTTGTTCTTGTGCTAAACAACACCAAGAGAAGATGAAAGGTGAAATGTAATAGTCAAAATATGATTAGCAAATGAGTCCATCCTCCTTTTATAATTTCTCCCCATTCTTCTAGACTCCTTTTTTAATTATTATTTTATTGGTGGGGGCCATTTTCCATTAAGTGACTTTTGCCTCCATTTTAATAAAATAATAATTTGCTGCCAATCTCTAATAAAATAATACTTGCCACCTTTCTCCAAACTAATATTTTCCCCTTTACTTAATATCACCACTAAATATCACCAAAATTGGGCAAAATTCCCATGCTCACAAAATTGGGGATATTACATGTATACATTCAAAATCAAAGCCCCCAAAACTCACTAGATAACATGACTCTTGAAGAAGCATTCACTAGGAAGAAACCAAGTGTGGACCATCTCCGAATTTTTGGTTGTCCTGACTATATTTATATACCGAAGGACAATAGAAATAAATTGGATCCTTCAAGCATGAAGGGAACATTTTTTGGCTACAGTAATTCTTCTAAGGCCTATACTATCTATATGAAGGAAGGACATTGAATAGAAGTTAGTAGAGATGTAATATTTGATGAAAGTATTTCATTTCATAAATCAAAGCATCTCCCAATGGACTCTGATGATGAAGAAGTTCCTATATTTGAAGAGGAAGGTACCAACGAGGAAGACAAATCAAATCATGAAATCATGAAGATGAAGGTCCTAGTGAACCCGTGCAACCTGTGGTCATCCCCGAAACTATAAAGAGACCTAACTGGTTGAAATCTACTCTTTTAGATGCAAAGGAACATGGAGCAACCGAGGGAACATTTAGGGAAAGTAAGAAGCCCAAAATATATTCTAGATATGCAACATATATGATGAAGCTAATAGAAGCAGAGGCATCCACCTTTGAAGAGGTTGTCAAACATCAAGAATAGAAGGATGCCATGAATAAAGAGTATCAATCCATAATGAAAAATGGAGTTTGGGAGATCGTACCTAATCATGAAAACAAATCTGTGGTGACATCAAAATGGCTCTACAAGATTAAACATGTGATAGATGGAATTATTGATAAGTACAAGGCAATATTTGTGGCTAGGGGCTTCTCTCAAAAATAAGGCACAGATTATGAAGATACATTTTCTCCCACAACAAAGTATACAACTATACGTTCATTGGTCTCTTTGGAAGCATAGATGGGATGGAACATTCATCAAATGGATGTCAATGCTGCATTCCTGAATGGCACAATTGATGAAGAAGTCCATATAGAGCAACCCCTGGGATTTGAAATCATATATAGAGAGGCTTATCTTTGCAGGTTGAAGAAGGAATTAGATGGCCTTAAGCAAGCACGAAGGGTATGGTATGCAAGGATGGATGCATACCCACAAAGATTGGGCTTCACAAAGAGTTTTGTTGATCCAAATATCTATATCAAGATTTTGAATCATCTTTTCTTGACAGGTGTGGAAGGTCGAATCCACGAGTACAGGAAGAAACTAGAAGCAAAATTTGACATGAAATATCTAGGGCTAATGCACTACTATTTGGGACTGGAAGTTTGGAAGGGACTTCGTGAGATTTATCTAGGTCAAGGAAAGTATGTGATCAAGATGTTGAAGAGGGTTGACATGATGGATTGCAAACCTATGAAAACCCCCATGATCACAAACTTGAATAGGCTAAGGAGTTTCAAATCGAGACCAGTGGATCCGACCCGGTATAGGCAATTGATTGGCTCACAATACTTGGTGAATACTCTACCAAACATGTGTTTTGCAGTGAATCTTCTTAGTGTTAGAACCCTGTAATTTACAGTATCATAAGGTGACTGTGTACTTTCTCTTTGCAAGTTTTTCATACTGTACATAGATGTCAATATTCAAAATCTTTTTCTAAAGGAAGCAGTAGAGAGGCAAGGAGCAACATAAGACCATTAGCAAAGAAAAAGGCAGCAGAGAAGCAGTTAAGGCAGAATAACAACAAAGACAGAGTCGTGAACGTGTTGGGGAGAGTCGTGAACATGATTGGGTCAAGTAGTGCACGTAGTTGGTCGAGTCGTGAACGCTAAAGCGAGGCAAGTAGTGAACGAGTCAAAGTATTCCACGAACAAATAGAAAGAAACGAACGGGCACGACCAAAGAAACAAAGTCGGTAAACCAACAAAGGAGCAGCAAGGACCGTTGGATCTGAGGATTGATCAACGACGGGGATTAGATCGCATTTCGCATATCGTCGAGTTTTTCATTTATAAGTTAAGAAATCGCAAGTTAAACGGTTTAAGTTGCAATGCGATAAGTCATATAAATGCGAAAGGCGAAGTGCGGGCGATGACGTGGCGAGCTAACGTGGTAGATGACATGGCAAACTGACATGGTAGATGATGTGGCCCAGACCCCATAGACTATAGTTAGTTTACGATGATGTGGCAAGTTAACATGGCAGGTCATGTGGCAAACTAACGTGGCAGATGACATGGCCTAGACCCCACAGATCGTAGTTAGTCTATGATGACATGGCGATGACATGGCAGTGACGTGGTAAGGTGATGTGGCACGATGATATGGACCTGGCCCGCATACCGCACATCATAGATCGCATGGGATAAGTTTATGGTTAAACGTTAAAAGATGCGAAGTGCGATGGAGGCCCGGATGCGATGTAGTTTCAAAGGCGAAATCCAAAGGATTTCAAATCCATATTTAGAGCCTTTTCTTTGTTAAATTGCATCGGAGGAGGAAAGGGAGATTACAACATGAAATCTATGGAACGTGAAGTGCGATGTGCGATGCCAGGTGGGACCCGATTGCAATTGCAAATCGCAAATCTTAAAAGATAAGTTGCAAAGGTAAAATGTTAAAACCGCGAAGTGCGATGTCAGGTGAGACCCGATTGCAATCACAAATCGCAAATGTTAAAGGATGGGCGCAAAGGGTAAATGTTAAAGTCAGTGAAGTGAGATATGCGACGCCGATGGGACCCAATCGCGCATCGCAAGTTTAAAAGTTTAAGTGCTAAGAAAAAGCTAAGTCTTGCGTCATGCGAAGTGTGATGTTGGCGCGGATGCGATGTATTTCAGAGCAAAGGCCTAAAGATTTTCAAGTCCCGACGGATGTGGTTTGTACGTTGTTTTGTGAAGAAAAGGGGCTAAGCGCAACAACAAGACTCGACCACCCGTTTAAATGGTTTTCCACCATTTACCCGAGAGAAGTAGTAAGGGTCGAGTCGAGCAAGGCGTTTTACAAAATTGCTATGTTATAACGGAAGAAACGGAAAGGGCAGCAAAATCATCGACACAATCACTATTCAATGAAAAGGGGCAAGCACTGCACCAGATTTAATTACCCAACGCCAATTTCTTGAAAAGCAGGGCCAAATGTCAAAGCCACCATTCGTTGCCTCTTTGCAACTATCTCAGCCGCCTCTAAGTCGCTTTTTGGGTTTATGAAGAGCCGCTTGAGTTTTGCATTCTTGAAAAGCTACCAAAATTAATTCTACATGCGGTGTTTTGTCAGAGATTTTCTTTGCTCGGGCCTTGCATGGCCACACTTGTCTAATTTCAATTTGTTTGTAATTAATGAAGTTTTCCAAAGCAGATTAGGGAAACCGTCTCAAGTTTTAGTTAAATACTGCTTGAATTTCTATTATGAAGGGTTGGACCTTGTTAGATTCTGCATATAGAAGATCATTGTATTGGAGCACTGTAACTGTTTGAACTGGGCATCAATAAGAAGAGACCGTTCACAGGATTCTTGAGCTATGTTAATGGTGATGTTCTTTCCTCTGTGTTGATGTTTTTTCCTTTGTCTATTCATGTTGTGCATCAATTTCTCTGATTGCAAAACAGAAAATTTAGATTAAGATTTGCTAAGAGAGCACCTCATTCTGCCTGTGTTTGTTATCTTAATGTTTTTCTCTGAAGTTTAGTTAAATAATTCTTAACTGCTCTTTAGCTATTACTGAACTCACTACTTTCTCCCATTTCATATTCACACTGCTAATAAGATCCAGCCTACATAGTTAGTTTGCCCTGTGAATTCCCTTGAAAATTTGATGCAAAATTCAGCCTTTATGACTCCATAGCCCAATGGATTAAGTCTCACAGCTCTATCTTTACAACCACACAATCAATCAAACAAATAACCCTCACAATTTCTATAACTAGCCTAATATCAGCACTTACACTTATCAAGTTAAATCATAAAAACAGAGAGAGCCCTCTTTGATTCTAGGAAAGCTAGGTCCTGGACTCCAAAGTGGCATGATGTTTGTCCTCTGTCGTTTGTTCTTGCCAATCTTACAAATTACGGAGTGCTAATACTTAGTCAGTTCCAAGTCGAGATGAAGCATGATCATTGGATAGCAACCAAGCATGTACTGAGATATCTGCAAGGAATAATCCACTACTGCCTGAAGTATGATAAGAGGAATGGTGTCCACTTGATTGGATATAGAAATTCCGACTGGGGAAGCAGTGAGCAAGATGGAAGAAGCACTACAAGAGGATGTCTTAGTTTGGGATCCTCTATGGTCTCATAGATGAGTAAAAAGCAAGACTTTGTTGATTTGAGTAGTGTTGAGGATGAATATATTGCAGACTGTGAAGTAAGCAAAGAAGTTTTCTGGTTGAGGAGGTTGTTGTCTGACTTGTTTGAAGGACCAATGGACCCTATAGTGATACATTGTGATAACACTAGTTGTATAAGGTTTTTTGAAGACCCAATGTTTCATGGAAAGACAAATAATATATATAACAAGTATCACTACATTTGGAAGCTAGTACAAGATAATGTATTGCAGCTACTATATATCTCCACTGATGAGCAAGTAGCTGATATATTGACAAAATCTCTTCCTAATAAGAAGCTTGTGTATTTGAGAGACAGGCTTGGTCTGGTTGATATATAGGAACATCATTCTGGTTTTCATTTGGCAAGAAAGAATGAAGGATTGGGTAAGAATTTGGCATCCGATACTCCTTGAGGATGAGGTAGAGCATCTAAGATGAGAGTATTCGTAAAGGGCTGATATTGTTTGAGGACTCGTTATCCAAGATAAGAATAGTCCTTGAAGGACATACTCTGTGAACACCCGGGTGGGGTATGTGCCTTGAGAGACAATGATGATGGGGTCTATAAATCATTGGTCTCGCTAGCATAATGCCTTGATGTTGTGGAAAGATAGAGTTGTTAGTCAAGGCCTTGCTATGTGACAATGCTAGTTGGTATGGTGTTAAAAAGATGGGTTACCAATCCGACTCTTCTTATGAGATCTCTTTAGATTGAGAATGTCCATGTACCATTTATGAATACCTCCCTAGTTAAGAGGGAGCGTTGAAAAATGTGTAACTAGGTTTGGTCTTCATAAATATGAAATGTACTTTTGATTCTTGTATATTGTAAAATGAAAGAAAATTTATTATTTTTATTTTTGGAGCATGGTTTTCATGCTCAAGGTCTTTTATTTTAGAGATCAAGCACCCATTGAGTGCTTCTAGGGTTTTTCCTAGGCCAAGAAGTCAAAAGAGTCATTGTCATATGTTGACAACCCCACGAGGCACATTGTAACTTGTAAAAAGAATTATTTTTGTATTTACGAGTGTCAAAATACCTTCCAAGGCCAATTTGGCCTCACAGCTAAGAAGTCAGCCTATTTGGAAGAGCCACTTCCACCTTAGAAGCCTATATAAAGGAGACAACTCGACCTCCTTTGGACACACATTCAATTCTTATCATCTAAGTGAAGGAGAAGCACAAGAATTCTAGCGAAGGAGAAGGACGAAGGAAGGATTTTGGGCTATTTCTCTCTCACACGTGCAAAGAAGGAAGGCTAGGATTTACTGCTTCAAGGTCGAAATTCACAAGTTGCAAGAAGAGGATCAAAGTTGTTGGAAGAGGAGCCTACTAGGTCATCTACCAGCCCTAGACAAGGAAGCAAGCCAAGAGAAGTTGCTGAAAGGCCTTGGAAGGCTAAATTTTGCTCACACATGTGGATGCAGTAGCAGTTGCAAGGGTCGAAAATTTCAGACCTATATAGTGGCTGAAATTCTGAAGTTGGGGGTTGAAATTGTGTTGTTGGAAGAGATTTGACTGGGTTTGAATTGGAAAAAGAAAGCACATCATCAAGGAGTTCAGACTTGGTCCTGGAAGGGTATTGTTCTTGGTCTAGGTGTCTTGGAATTCGTCCATTGAAGAATCTATAAGAAGAGAAGAGATTTACGGGTTTTCAAATCAAGTAGAGAGGTTTTGGCCCTGGCTTGCAACCTATATCCTGTGTTCTTGTGTACTATTGTTCTTCTTGTTTTGGTAGTTGTTTGATGATAAGAACAAACATAATAATAAGAGAAGAAGTTAATAAGTAAGAAAAGTAAAAAGACATCAAAAGCAATTTTTAAGAAAAGAGAAATCATCCTAACTATTGCACTATAGATTTCTCAACAGGGAGTAGAGGAGAAAGAGAGACATACACAAGAAAGGGTTGGGCACCCTCTTGAAAAACAAACTAATATTGCATCCTTTCTATGGATTTGAGAACAAGACTATCATCAACATCGTTGATTATAGGAACAACACTAATGATTTGGCTATTTGCAAGATTCCAAGCAACACCTATGTGGGGATTTTAACTTACCTTGTAATAGAAGCTATAACCAACTCTCGTGTGCTTCAAAAAAATCTTCCATATCCAATTGAATTGGGTTGATAACCATGTAGCATATGCATTATGAAGGCTTAAGCCAGATTTATGGACCCCATTTGCAAACATGATTTGATAGGCATGGACGGGTGAGAGTATGGCCAAAAATAGTCTCTATGATCAAGTTATTGTGAAAATGCTCTATTATGGTTTCCAAATTCACATAGGCTTTGCTATAAAAATACAAAATCAAATTATGTTATTAAATTAGTTTTGCTAAACCAAAAAAAAAACAAAGTTGAAATATGAGATCCAAATGAATCTCCTAGCATTTGATATTTGTAGTTTATCTCTATGAATCTTACAATGAGATAACACTCATGAAAATAGTAATTACTCCAAAAATTTACCATAAGAATGAAATGAAATCCTCTTAAAAACATAGATAACTATTAATAAACACTATTTTGGCAACACTTACAAACATAAATGATATAATGGTCCCTAAAATAAAATTCAAATCAAAGTTTGGCATATGGCATTAATTCACTTACATGTTTGGCCAATGTAACTGTCTAACTTCTGGAAACTTTGTTGCTCATAGTGTCATCTAGTTCATTTACTGAAATTTCAGTAGGGACATGGGACATTTCTAAATAATCATCTTATGCATTTGAAATTTAATAGAATAAAGAGAATAACATATAAATTATGGGGTTAGTTGGTGTTAACTATAGAATAACCATCCAAACAAAGAGTATGGAAAAATATGTATGTACCTGATTCAAGCTGGTACTTTAGTCGTATTCTCTATCATCTCTCCTCTAGCATGTTATCCCATCTCCATAATGACTGCAAACAAAGACTGAAAAAGAATAGGTTTCTTTTGCCATTTTGATTATATATAAATCATATAATGAACCCAAATAAGCAAACTTACTTACGAAAAAATAGGGTGGCTCGAGGTTGAAACAAAAATATTGTTGATCTCCTCTTCTTTCTCAATGAAAAACCCTCATAACCTGTATCAAATGAAAGTTCATTTCAAACCATAAATCAGACCCAAACAAATAACCAAACAATATCAAAAAAATTAAAATACAATTGAAATAATCAATAAAAAATGTTTAATATCTTCTAAATTATTAACTCTTTCAAATAAAACTCTTACAACTCTTAGGCACATTAATCCATCTAACAAAATCACCTATCAAGTTCATCCACTTCAATGGATTTCATATCTTCCAATCTTTTTTCCATTTTGTTGTACATAATAAAATAAAACAAAATCCACAGAGTAATCTTTTGCAAGACTTCTAGCAAACTTTCTTTCAAAAATCGTCTGTGGTAAAATTTAGCAGTAACCTATTTCTAAATAGTTATTTTAGGTCCATTTAGCAAGACTTCAACCCCATCTTCTACAGGTTTAGCAATTTACCTAAATGGAAAGTACTAAAAATCATTCACTAATATTAAACATGCCTAGGTCAATTTCTGTCAAAAATGGGTTTAGCAATTTACCTAAATGGAAAGTACTAAAACCCATTCACTGATATTAAACATACCTAGGTCAATTTCTGCCAAAAAGGAGTCTAATATTAAACTTTAAAGTCATCTTCTGCTAGGTTAGCGATTTCCCTAAATAGAAAGTACGTAAAAGACTACACTAACAACCATTCACATACCTAGGTTCTCTGAAAATTATACATACCTAGCCAACTTCAGCCAAAATGAGTATAAAAATACCTCACATAAACTACTAAAATGTCGTGATTTCAAGCCCTCTCCTCACTTTCATTGGCAAAATAAGTACAAGGAGCCCTCGTGTGCTCTTTTTCCCGGAAGATGCCAAACGAAGAATTTTTCCTCTGCCCAAACCTGTAAGTATTCTTTGTCCTTCCTCCAACAATTCAACTGTAAAACAACATTTGTGAGAGGAAAGATAGATACATTATCAAGGCTCAAATAAAACGAACGAATCAAACCTGAGCTGTGCCATCTTCATTCCCTCATGGCGAGCCAACATCTTTCCCTTTTCACATGCTTTGAATAATTAAACAATAAGAAAGTGAATGCCAAATAAATTGAAAAGCTGCAGACTATGCAAAAAAAATTAAAACCCTGTAAAATAATAAATATAAACACTTTAACCTCAACATAAAATAAAAATGCCATGGCGAAATATGCAGACATACAGGGCAAATTATGTTAACCCTCATCCTCTACGGCGTTACCTGTTTACTTGGGGCATTCTCATCTGCCTGTTTACCTGGGCCATATTCTTCGAGCATAGGTTCCAGACATCAAACTAGTGTCATTGAGCATAATTACTCCTGAGTAAACTAAGATACGATCGAATTGATACGAGGACACCGACCGAGAATGACCGAATGTTTTCTCTCTATTTGACAAAAGAAGAATCGGTACTTACCAAATTGAATGAATGCAGCAAAATGTACGAACATCCTTTGGCACATGTATTATTGTTCTGCGAGCTGTTTCACCTGTCCACATTCACTGCAAACCATTTAAATACTGTGCTAAAAAGATTTGAAGATGGAGTTAGACGGATAAACAAATAAGAAACAAGTGAGAAAACAAAAGACAGATTTAGAAATCGAAGGTTCTCGTCCTAGATTCTCGCTCCATGGCAAACCTTTCTCTTCACCTGTTGCAAAATTGTTAAGCAGGTTAAAACCTGTGGGCAAAAACGGCCAATGAAAATAAAAGCACTATCTCTACGATGAAATCCTTTGCGATTTAATGAATAAAAACTGTTGAACAACTTGGACTATGCGTAGCCATTATCTACCAGACAGCTTTTCATTTCACTGTGCAATATTATAGTAGTAAAAAGTAAAAACTATATATATTGAAAAACAAAAGTATACCTGCTCATCCATTCCAATGGATCAAGAATTTTATCTCTATCGACTCTTCTGCTCTGCAACAAAATAAAATCGTCTAGGCAAACAATGTAAATACTTGTAAAAAAAACTAATAAAACACTAATTACAATCAAAACAGAAAAACACGACGAAAATAAGTTACTGTAAAACCGAAAATGCATAGCCATGCAACAGAGGAAATAAATAACCTTGGAGAGAAAACAAGGCAAACAAATGCAATGCAATGCAGAGAAGAGAAGAAGATGATTAGATGAAAGCGAGAACATGTGAGAGTTTCTGTTATATAATCTCTGTTAGCTTTTGTGACATCAACATCCGACAATGTCAAATTAGAATTCCCTAGAGCAAAAAAAAAAATTGAATTTCTATCCTTTTGTAAATATTGCAGAAATGTGGGTTTTATTTTTCCCATGGATAGAAACCCTTCGAGCATGAAAAAGAAATAAACCAACTTTGAATGCCTCTGTTTTTGTAAATATTGCAGAGATATGGTTTTTATTTGCAACCTTTGTAACCTCTGTCCGGCCTTGTTTGATGTTAACATGTTTTTCATAACATGTCCGCCCGTGAAAAACACAAAAACCAAAATAGATGCTAGTGGTGGGAAGCGAACGAGGTTGAAGATTGGAGTGGGTCTTTTCCCCTTTTTAATCCCAATTAAATATATGTTATTATTATGAAAAAAAACCTATATGTTTTTGTGATTTAAAGTTTGGGTAATTTAGATTTATTATTCAAATGCATACATTAGTTTTTTATTTATATTAATTATTAAAATAAGTTTTTTTATTTATATTAATTATTAAAATAAGTTTTTAATTTACATTAATTATTAAAATAAATTTATAAAACTTATTTTAAAAATTATAAAAATAAATTTATAAATTGCTATGGAGTGTTTTTTTATATAGTGAAATTGCATTGAAATAAATTTATAAATTGAGAAGGAGTGTTTTTTTTTTATATAGTAAAATTGCATTGAAAATTTATGAACAGAAAAAGTAGGTAGACTCTCTATTTATATTACATCTATTTTTATTTGAATATAAGTGTTATAAGAAAGAATGGTTTTGATGTGTTAGAAATTCTTTTGAGCAAATTTGATTTGGATATAAATGTTACAAGACAAAATGGTTTTGATATGTTGGAAATTTTTTTGAGCTAATTTGATTTGATAATAGACAGAGTATTTTGATGAGTCATTCTTAAATAAATAATAGGTAAAGTTAGTCTATGAATAATCCAGTCTTTAATTAATATTGGTGATTAGTTGCCTTTGTCTTAAGTTAGTTTTTATTATTGTATGTGGCAATCATTGTGGCATAATAATCTAATCCTAGTATATTGAGAGCCTTTAATTAATATAGGTGATTAACGGGCTTGTCTTAAATTAGCTAATAGTCTTTATTATAGTATTTGGCAATCATTGTGACATAATAATCCTAGCATATTGAATTTACAACATGTAAATAGATTTAACACTTGTGATTAGTTGACGGTCTTAAGTTAGCTAATAATATTTATTATTGCATGTAGCAATCACTATGACATAATAATCCTAGTATATTGATCTTACTTGATGTAAATATATTCTAGAAAAACATAAATAAAAATAAAACTTGACAAATCTGATATTAGGCTAGTTGGTGTTATTTTATTAATTGAATTGATAGATACATTATATGATTTTAATTCTTTGTATGTATGATCATGAATTAAGATGTCGTACACTTTTGATTTCTTATTTTCTTCATTAATAAGTTCACACCAATTTGATATCAAGTCAATTTATTTTACATTTAAAAAAAAAAAAAAAAAACTTGTCTCTATAAAAAAGACCAAAAAAAAACTACACCAACAACCATTCACTGTATGTCGTACCTGAGCCAACTTAAGTCAAAATGAGTAAAAATACCTCACATAAACCACGAAGATGCACGTGATCTCATCCCCTTTGCTCACCTTCACTGACAAAGTAAATACAAAAGGCCCTAGCATCTATGCAAAAGGCCCTACATCTATCATCTATTTCCTGCAAGAGGCCAAACTAAGTATTTTTCTTCCTTTCTCCTCTTAGATTGCCCAAACCTCAACTGTAAAACATTTGTGAAAGAGAAAAATAAATATATAATCACGGCTCAATTAAAACTAATCAAACTTGATCTTTCCCATTTCATTCCCTCGTGGCAGCCCCATCTTTCCCATTTTATTTGTTTCAAATAAGTAATCAAACATGAGCTAGTTAGAGATACAATCACGGCGCAAATAAAACCAATCAAATCTGAGCTGTGTCATCTTCATTCCCTAATGGCTAGCCCCAACAATAAGAGAGCAAATGTCAAAAAAATGAAACTGCACACAGTCGATATTGACCATAGGACAACCATCCCTACCCTGTGCAAAAAAATTAAAACCATGTGAAATAATAAATAAATAAAAACGGTTTAACCTCTCCTGCCCTATCATTAATATAGTAAAACAGCTGTTACGGCTCCATGCAACCAAATAAAATAAAAATGCTATGGTGCAAACATAAAGACAATTGAACAAATTAATCAATTAATGTTAAGTCACACAGTTTGCTGGGTTACTTGTTTACTTGGGGTATTCTCATCTACCTGTCTACCTAGGCCATCTCCATGAATATAAGTTCTGGACATCCAACTCATGGTATTGAGCAAAATAAATCATATGTAAACAAGAAATATGGTTTTTATTTTTCCCAACCTCCGTCAGGCTTTGTTTAATTTTAACATATAACCTATATTTCATGATTAGAAACCCTTCGGCTGAGAAAGAAAAAAACCAACTGCCTCTGCTTTTGTAAATATTGCAGAGACATGGTTTTTATTTGCAACCTTTGTCCGACCTTGTTTAATGTTAACGTATTTTTCATAACCCGTTCGTGAAAAATGAAAATAGATGCTACTGGTGGGAGATTTAGCCAACGAGTTGGTTTTTTCTTTTTCTAATAGAAATTAAATATATGTGTTTATTATGGAAATGACGTCCCTATTAAATATATGGGTTTATTATGGAAATGATGTGAGTTTATTTATATTTTTAGATTTTAAAATTTTATATATGTTTTTAGGTTTTTAAATTTTATATAGATAAATGTATATATATATATATATATATATATTTTTAGCTATTCAAAATTTTAGTAAATTGAGTGTTATTTTAAAAATGTACATAAAGTGTTTTTTTTTTTATATAGTGAAATTATAAGAAAGAGAAATGAGAAAAACAATTATTTAAGTGATAATTGGTATATATTCTAGATTTATATTTATTAATATTTATTTAAGTGATAGTTAATATTTATTTCATTTGAAAAATATAAAGTTAAATGAATATAAAAGTTGTGATGGGTTAGAAACGTTGTTGAGCTATATATAAATTATAATATATGGTAGAGATATTTGATAATGGGTGTAGTGAATGAATAATAGAAATTCTAGAGTTAAAGAGTTAAAGTTGGTGATTAGTTGGCCACGTTAAATTAGCTAATAATTTTTATTGGTGATTAGTCAGCTTTATGTTAAATTAGCAAATAATCTATATTATTATATAACTAATAAATAAAAAAACTAATAATAAAAATTATTGTATAACTAATAAATAAAAAAACTAATAATCTTTATTATTGTATAGCTAATAAATAAAAATAAAACTCTTATTTATATTTATCAATATTAATTTCATTTGAACAATATGAAAGTTAAATGAATATAAAAATTGTGATGGGTTATAAAAGTTAAATGAATATAAAAATTGTGATGGGTTAGAAATAAATTTTATATATAAAAGTTAAATGAATATAAAAATTGTGATGGATTAGAAATAAGTTAAATGAATATAAAAGTTGTGATGGGTTAGAAATTCTTTCATTTCATTTGAACAATATAAAAGTTAAATGAATATAAAAGTTGTGATGGATTAGAAATAAGTTAAATGAATATAAAATTGTGATTGGGTTAGAAATTCTTTTGAGATAAATAAATTATAATATATGGTAGAGATTTTTTTTCTTAAAAAATAATGGGCAAAGTTAGTGAATGATTATTGGAAAATCTTTAATTAAAATTGGTAATTAATTAAGATTGATGATTAGTTAAGATTAGTAATTAGTTTCTTGTGTTAAATTAGGTAATGTAGAAGTCCGCCTAAACTTGCTGCGGAATAGTATGATAAAAAATAATTATTTATTAAACTTGCAGCTGAATAGTATGATAAAAAATAATTATTTATTAAACTTGCAGCCTAATGGTATGATAAAAAATATTTTTTATTGGTGATTAGTTGGTTTTATGTTAAGTTAGCTAATAATCTTTATTATTCTATGGCTAAAAATCTTTATTATGAAGATAAATAAAAATAAAACTCTACAAATGAGATAGTCTAGGTTAGTTATTGTTATTTTATAATTGTATAGCTAATAATATTTATTATAAAGATAAATAAAAATAAAACTCTACAAATGAGATAGCCTAGGGCTAATTATTGTTATTTTATAATTGTATAGCTAATAATCCTTATTATGAAGATAAATAAAATAAAAATTTACAAATAAGATAGCCTAGGTTAGTTATTGTTATTTTATAAATTAAATGAGATAGCCTCACCTAGTTATTATTATTTTATAAATTGAATTGATGTGACTTAATTTATGATTATAGAATTATAAATTAAATTTATGATTATAGATTAAGATTTCATGATAATGGATTAAAATTGTATGGTTATGATTTAAAATTTCATGCACTTTCCAGAATCAATATCACCTAAAAAAAATAGCTAATATAAAAAAGAATTTAATAAAATTTAATATTATCAAATTTCTAAATAATATAAAATTTAATATTATCAAATTCCTAAATAATATGAAATTTAATATTCTTCGTCATATAAAAAAAAAATTCATTCTCCAACATTTATTTAGAAAACTTTAAACTTATCTTCTAAAAAGGCTATTTAGCCCAATGAAAAGTAAAAATAAAAGACTACACTAACAATTCACTGGTATCATACATACCTGGGCCAACTTCAGCAAAAATGAATGAAAATAAACCACGAAAATGTAGAAATCTCATACCCTGATCGGCTTTCTTTTTTCTGCAAGAGGCGAAACTCAGTATTCTTCCTCCTTTCACCACCCAAATAAATATATACTCACCGCTCAAATATTCTGTCCTTTCTCCTCCAATTCAACAGGGCTCAAATAAATATATAATCACGAGCTGTTTCATCTTCATTCCCTCCTGGTGAGAGCCCATTTTTCCCATTTTATCTGTTTCAAATAATTAAACAATAAGAAAGCAAATGCCAAAAAATATAAGAGGGTCAATATCGACCATAGGACAATTATCACTGGCCTATGCAAAAAAATTTAAAACCATCTGAAATAAAAATAAAAAAAATAAAAATAAAAACAACCGAACCTCTCCTGCTATATCAAGAATATGGCAAAACAGTTACAGCTCCCTGCAACAAAATAAGAAAAAAATGCCATGGTGCATACACAGAGCAATACCGAACAGATTAATCAATTAATGTTAACCCTAATATTCTACCGGGTTACCTGTTTACTTGATGCATTCTCAGCTACCTGGGGCCATCTCCATGAATACAGGTTCTGTACATCCAACCGATGGCGTTGAGCAGAATCAATCTAAAGTAAATAAACAATAAATGTTCGAATCGATAGAATTTGTACCCGAATGATTTCTTTCTTTGAGAAAAGAAGAATCGGTACTCACCTTACCAAATATAATGAATGCCCCAGAGTGGTGTACGAACATCCTTTTGCACGCGTATTATTGTCTTGCGTGTTATTTCACCTGTCCAGATTCACTGCAGACCATTTAAATACCGTTTTAGAAACATCTGACAGATAAACTCTGCATCTGCGGCGGATTTAGACGGATAAACAAATAATAAACAAGTGAGAGAACATAACACAGATTCAGAAATCGAAGCTTCTCGTCTTATATTATTCCTTCACCGTGAACCCTTCTCTTCCCGTGTTGCAAAATTAGTAGGCAGGTCAAAACGATTAAGCAAGAACTGCCAAATAAAATAAAAGCACTAATAGTACAGTGAAATCCCTTGCAATTTTCCTACAGCTCACTGTTATAAAGAAATAATGAATTAAAATTGTTGAAAATTTAGGGTTCTATGCATAGCCATTATCTACCACGCCGCTTTTCATTGTACAAATTTATTAGTAAAAACCATAGATATTGAAAAACAAAAGCATACCTGCTTCAATCGATCAAAGATTTCGAGAATTTTATTCTAGTGGATCAAGAATTTCATCCCTATCGATTCTTCTGCTCTACATCACACTAAAAAGAATCACCAGATAAACAATGCAAACACTCTTTAAAAAAAATACAAATTTACAATCAAAATAGAGAGAAACTCAACGAAAATAAAACAGTGCAAAACCCAAAATGCATGGCCATGCAACAAAGGAAATAAACTTGAACAGGAAAAAAAGGCAAGCCAATGCAATGCAGATTACAGAAGAAGATTATGAGATGAAAGTGAGAACGTTCTGTGTGAGAAATGGTGTTATATAATCTCCCTTTCAAACGGTAACTGATAGCTTTTGGGAATAGCTTTTTGGAAGGGGGAGTGGGTCCATCAACATTCCGCTTCCAATTTGAATTCCATGCAAAATTTGAGTTCTCAGCTTTTCCCGCCTGTGCTTCTGTAAATATTACAGAATTACTATAATTATTTTTTTACAAAACCAATTTTGAACACCTCTGCTTTTGTAAATATCGCGCAGAGATGTTTTTTAGTTCCGCTACTCTCGCATTCTCTGTCCGCATTTGTTTAATTTTTAATATATTTTTTATAATTAGATACTAGTCGGCGCGTGTAAAAGGAAAAGTGCTAGTATGGGAGTGTAAAAGGAATATTTAGACAACAACGAAGTGGTTTTTGTTTTTTTAGATCGAAACTAATCCTGTCTTATATTTTTAATTTTGAAAAGATAAGAAATTTGATCATTTCAATTTATTATAAAAATGCACACAGATTCTTTAACTATTAAATTTAAATTAATTATTAATATGTAATTAGGATAAAAATATATTTGTTATAAAAAATAATTATTAAAATATATTTATACTTGATAAAAATATTATTATTATAAAAATGGTATTAGAAATTTATTAAATAAAAAAAACCAATTTGGATGATAATCGGCTAACCATATTTATATTATATTAGTTTTCATTGTAATATATTGTAATATATATATAGATATTATAATGCTTTGAAGCAAGTTTAAAAGGAAAAGTGCTAGTAGTTGTGGGATATCTAGCCAACAACGGAGTGGGGTTTTGATTGTGTTGTGTTTTTTTTTTTATATTTTAAAAATTCCAAACTAATTCATGTCTTATATTTTTAATTTTTCTAAAGATACGAAGTTTGATCGTTTAAATTTATTTTTAGAATGTAGGCAATGTTTTTAATTATTAAATTTAAATTAATTATCAGAATATATTTATATATTGGGATAAAAATATATTTGTTATAAAAATTAATTATTAAAATATATTTATGATGATGATGATGGTGGTGGTTATCGTCTATTAAGACTAATGCGGTTTATCGAATCTTGAGAGAGGAGAAAGAATCTAAGTTTGACTCTTCAAAATCTTGTTTCTATGGTCAAAGAGAAGGGAAATAAGTACTCTGAGATTGCTCTAGGTGGGTTGGCTTAATAAGTAAAGAAGATTAGAAGTGTGGCACATGGTAGGGAATTGAGAGCGAATGTGAGTAAGAGTCGGGCAGTCTAAAAGGAAGTGTTTTTCATCTTCCACCTACTTAGAATCGCAAATCTAACACATTCTATCGTTCCAAGGGGTCTTGGGAATAGACCATTGTCCAGTCTCACTCTGAAGCTCATGGGAGTTAGTTCTTATCTTAGCGATGTTCATTTTTTACTTATTGTTGGATAACACGGAGAGATAATTCTGATTATCAAGGGTGGGGTTGATCACTTCCTTATAGTTTCTTAGCTTCCTTTTACCCTCCAGCTCCTAATCCTCCCACACCTTTTCCTTAAACTTGGAGGTAATAGTATTTTTGATATTATCTTTGCTTTCCATACTGAGCTCCTCCTTAATTCCCCAATGGTTGAGCCAAGACTAGGCATCCCTATGCCACCCGCGCTTGAGGCGAAGGTGAGGATTTGACTATAGTTAGAAGCAATTTTAGGGAGCCTGTTTTATTCCATGTTGTCAAGCTTCTTCTTAGACATCAGATATTTAAACATAGTCGTACTTTCAATGGGGGACAAACCAAATTCAATCAAGAGGATAGGATAGGGAGTATTTCCCTTGATCTTAAGGTTGTAGGTTATGAATTGCTTTTGAATCATCTCAATCTTCCTCCATGACTCTCTGGATATACTGCAACCCCAAACTTCACATCCATATAAGACAACAGGGGTGACAAGAGTCTCAAAGAGGAACCTCTTTTTACTCCAAATGTAAAGATCAACCGACTTACAATTGTTTTCAAGCTCGTAATAAGCTTTACAGCCCCCAATAATCCTTTTCTCGGTGCTATAATTCTAGTTGAGATGATGAGGAAGTTAATTCCCAAATACTTATAAGAAGAAACCTGCTCTAAGCACTGGTTATTATACACAAAACTACCATGGGTGATCTTTTTGGATTTGATGATCATGACTTTAGTCTTGTCAGTATTAACTGTCATACCCATCTTGGAGTAGTAGTCATGAAGAATCTGGAGTCGATTGTCAAGGTCATCATGGATTTTTGCAAGAAGAACGATATCATCGGCATAGAGGAGAAGAGTAATGGGAACACCAAGAAGCTCAATGCCCTTGCACCTCGCAGAATCCAGACACTGCTCTAGCTTATCGATGTATATGCCAAAAAGGGTAGGGGATAGGGGATACCCTTGCTTAATTCCAATATTGCATTTAATGTCTTTAGATCACCCCTGGTTGTTCTTAATCTTAGCAATGATGGTCTCATAGAGATAGATCACAGCAATCCTCAGCTCAAGAGGGACCATAATCTCTTTAAGTCTCTCCCAAAGTTTATCTAAAGGAAAAGTGTCTAAATCTTTTCTAAAGTCCAAAAAGCAACAGAAGAGGTCGGCTTTACTATTGCGACATTCCTTCGCAATGACCCTAAGAGTGACCAAATGGTCAATAGTCGAGTGATGTCTCCTAAAACCAGCTTGTCCTTTAGCTCTTTTTCCTTGGCTTTCAAGCCAAAGATTAAGCTTCTTCTCCAAAATGAGCCCATAAAGCTTGGCCAGGAATGCCTAACCATAATGGTCTTGTAGTTAGATGGAAATCTCTTGTCCCTATTTTTAAATATAGGTATAATAATCCTTTGCGTCCAAAGCCGAGGGAATCCATGCATTACAACCAAATTGAGAAGCTTGTGGATATATATATATATATATATATATATTAATTAATTAATTGTTCATTGGTATTTTTTTAATGTATATTTTTTTGTTAATTTGATTTACTAATTGATATAATTTACTTTTATGGTTTTTTTAAATAATGGATAGAATAAGTCAATAAATAATCTAGATATTCTACTTAATAATGGTGATTAGTTGCCTTTGTGTTAAGTCAGTGAAGAGTTTTTATTATTGTATGTGGCAATCACCATGGCATAGGAATCCCACTTTATTGATTGTACAAAATGTAAACAGATTCTATAAGAACATAAATAAAAATAAAACTCAAGGAATGTGATTTTAGGCTAGTTAGTGTTGTTGTATTAATGGAATTGATATATACCTTGTGTCATTCTAATGCATTGCATTTATGATTATGGATTCAAAGGTCTTACACTTTTGATTTCTTATGCTTATTAATAAGTTCACACTAATTTGGTGCACAATGTATTTTTACATATGAAGAAAAGGCTAGGTAAAATTAAAGAGAACTTATTTCCCCATTGGCACTAAGAAATCTAAAAATCAAATCCTAGCTAAACTCAAGAGGAACTCATAATTTTCCCCTATTTGATCTCATAATTATTTTTATTGGTTGATCAGAATGATAAAAATAAGAAGAAAACACGCTTAACTATCTTCAAGATAAACCATTAGGTTGTGGCTCCATTGAAATACATGGTAGCGACAGAAAAACAACCAAGTCCATAGAATTTCACAGTTACAATTCAAGTCATGACAACATCAATGCAATTCATACATATCCAAAACATGAATTTGGAGGCATTAAATGCGATATGGTGTATGCAAACATTATGCACTCATGCATTCCAATGCAATGGTAAGTTCCAAGGCCAATATCTAGTTGGGAATCCATGTAATGTCGCCCAAGTTCAAGAGTACACTAGATGGTGAAAGTTTAAAACCCTAAATCTACAAAATGATATTTTTTTTTTCTTAATTCATGTTTAGAGTGGACCAAAAAAATAAAAATGAAATGCACTATGATTCACTTAGAAGACATTTTCAGTAATGGTGGATGACATCAAACTCCATTTTTTACAAGCCACAAATCGATGTTGAACTTAATGTCGACACATTAATTAGTCATTCTAGTAGACCCATTATCAAATTATATTCTTCAAACACCATCAAATTTTAATGGCACAATGACTATAACTCGAACAATACCAATAACATACAATACAACAATTCATTAGTTATTCACCAAGCTATAAGTCCACTTTTTTAGTTGTGTCAAAACCAATAAGAAATAATTCCCATAAAAAGGTATTATATGATCAAGATTGGATCATTGTATTATTTTTCATCCATATTGATGCTTTCAGAGTGAAAAAGTGGAGGAGTTAGCTTATAAGAACAATTTTATCGGTAGGACCCGCTTTGAAGAGTTGGAGTCTGAAACCTTTTGTGTTATTTTGAAGCCTTAAATGACGATTTTTGTGGGGTAAACAATTCTTGCTTAAATGTGATATCTAATGATGTTGTTCTACACTAAGATACCTCTCCAAGAATGTAAGAATTACATCAATATAAGTTTGGATGCAAAAGTTATTCCTCTCACAAGTTGACCTATTATGATTGACCACCATGGTTCGAGGGTATGACATGTCAAACATTGTTACTCATGCAAAAGAGGCTAGCCACATGAAGACTATGAAGAGGAACTGTGAAGATTCAAAGGTATAACTCTAGTTAAGAGTTGAAGGATTCAAACCTAAGCGTAGTTGGCTATCGGGATATGTTAATATTGGGCCAGTATGAGGAATATAAACTCCATTCATTTCGATTATATATTGTTTTTCAATACAGAAGAACAACTTGGGAGTGTGAGTAAGAGAGCATAACAAAGGGGTTTTGGTGTCTATAGTATCATATCAAGCCACGAGTCTTGGATAACTTCACAGAGAGTGTCGCCTCCTTTTGTACTTAGATCAACCTAGCCTTCTAACTCAATATTCTCCCATAAGGGATTCCTAAAGAATATATTATGTTCAATGTGGTTAGTGTGCGATTATATTTCATTGTCCCCTATTTTATGCATTTTGTATTTTGCATGCATATGCAAAAAAAATTAATTAACAAATCTAGAATCTAAGGAAATTAACCCTCATATTATATTTTGTGTATATTTTTAATAAATATGTTGTGACGAACTATCTCATGGAATGTCCACGACAACTTATGGTTCATATTCATATCAAAGCATGTTTCTTTGTGAATTTTGTGGGAAATTGTGGGGGATCTAGGAATCAATTTAAGCGGGGAGTTGTAACACCCCAATCATTTCCAACAAATATGTTCATAATATCCCTTGAGATACGACAAAGAAGATATTTCCACAGGTAGAATCTTATGTCGTCGATATAAACTATAATGTAAACCTCCTCATGGTTAGCCATAAACAAAAAGCCTAGGTTTATCAGAGAGGAGGGAGGTTCTAACTCATAGGTAAAATTAGAGGAAAAATTAAGGGATGAGTGAGACCTTGAGGAGTTAAGGAAAGAACCTAAAAATGAGCAATCAATTTTTATTGACCTGAACCATTCACGGTTCCACTTCAAGATGGAAGCAAAGGTATATTCAAGCCATATTAAGGAAATATTGATGCTTTAAAATTAAATCATTGATTGAACTGTTAGAAATTTAGTTTAATGTTCACCTCATAGATGAGGAACAAAAAATATCATTTTCTAGCCTAGAGTTAAAAGGTTGTGCCCTTTCTTGGTGGGAAAGTCACTGTGAAGACACTTAGAATGGAGGCTGATCTGCCAATAACTAAG
Source organism: Pinus albicaulis (assembly GCA_034641835.2). Classification (NCBI taxonomy): domain Eukaryota; kingdom Viridiplantae; phylum Streptophyta; class Pinopsida; order Pinales; family Pinaceae; genus Pinus; species Pinus albicaulis. The sequence goes on from CM076569.1 coordinate 501,209,486, forward strand.
TGGGAATTTTAAAAACCTCATAAAGTATTGATTCTACCTTGTTGGGTATGTAGAGGACCAATGGATCCAATGCCACTACTTTAGGTAGAGATAGGGGAAAAGTGTACTAGAGTACACCACTGAATTCGAGAAGATGGTCATTATTAGTCAATTCAATTGTACTAGAATTCAAAAGAATTTTATCTTATCAATCCATGTTTGTAAACTTATGAAGTGTAAAGAAAATCATATGCAAGGATTAACTTAATTCTATTTTATGAAAATGATTTAAATCTAGTCTAACTTAATATGATCATGATTCTTAAATATTTATGACCCTCTTTTCCATGTAAAAATTCAATTGATTTTTAACAAAAAACTTTCTCAAGAATATTTGAATATAATGGTTTGATGTTTTTAAATATTGGACCCATATTCAATCAGAAGTTCCATTTGATCAACCTACATCATATTGACACACCAAAATAAAATAAACCCACACTTCTTGAAATTCAAATTCACGCTGCAAAAATAAACCCAAGTGATCATCGGAATAATTCTAAATTTGAATTCTTTTTTAAGTTATCTCCAAATGCTTGATTGGAAGACTGTAATGAAAATGGAGTACTTAGTTAAATTCTAAAAAAATAGAGTATTTCTAGTGTTGTAAGAAACAAAGCATGCAAATAAGACTGTGAAAAATAATAATAATAATAAAATATTTTATGAAAATTATATGAAAAAAAGTGTCGCACGTCCTGGCATAGAGGGTCCTCCTGGTGGTTGCACAAGCTTGAAAAAACCTCATAGCCTAACTACGAGTAGAATCATAGATGCATACACATAAAAATAATGGAACTCAATTGATCTACAAACTATATTAAACATAAAAGGTTCATACATTAATTAAGCTCAAAATGTATATGTCTATCTACTATGTTGAGCGATAATGCAATATATAAAGTCTATAAAGTAACAATAATCAGAGTTTCCTTGCTAAAAATAAAAACCAGATATGATGACTAAGCATTATATCGCTATAATCTAGAATCAGAGCATATAACTTAGCCCATCTCGTGATGGTGAATGAGTTTGGGTGATCACACATAGCCATTGAAATATTATTCTTCAGTGCTCAATATTGCAAGGATGTATTATTTTTTATCACGATCTTTCATTGCTTTGTCACAAATCCATGTCACAATTCTTCAATGCCCTCCCTCTACACTATACCATGTAATTGTTCACTACTTTGAATGGAAGTTTGACTTTGTTACAATAGTGACACATTTGCTTCTTTGGTTTTCCTAATATGTAAATAACCATCCTGGTGATTTTTCCACATGTTGCATTACTTGGTTCAGATGAGTTGTCCCTAGAGGTGCAACATCCTATGAATCTACTACAAGTATATATAGAAGCTATGAATTTTATTACTTTTGGCAATCATCACATTTTAGCTTTATTTTATAAATAAAACATATAAAACTCTATTATATTGGGCACATTACCTTTGACGATCCTTCTTGTATCCTTTGTAGGTCTCATATCATATATATGTATGGATGGTGAAAAATATTTGCAGAAAGGATGCTTACGAAGGTATCTAAATGGTAAAAATGGGCGGTGAAAAATATATGCATAAAGGATGATTATGAAGGTATCGAAATGGTAAAAATGGTAAAAAATATGATAGCAAAGTGACAAAAAGGAGTTGATTTCTAACCCATCAGCCATCATGTTGGGTATCTCTCACAAGAGCCTCAATGTACTCCTTAAGTATATATGGGGTTTATATAAACATATACAAAATAAAGTGATGTTTTCGAGCCAAGAATAACGAATGAGGCTTGTGTAAAAACACAATACCTGGAAAACATAGGCAAAAAGTAAGGGCAATCAAATTGTTTGAAGCAAAAACAACACTAGGAACCTTCCAAGAAAGGGAAGAGGAAGTGGAAAATAGAAAAGGAAAATAAGATAACGACCACTACACATCAATGCAAGGATCATAACAATCATTAAAAATTTCACAAAATTGATGGCGAGGCAAAGAAGAAATGATAGAAATTGAATCCAAAGCTAAACCCAAAGAACTGGAAGAAGGGTAAAAAAAAAAATCGTATTTCCACATATTTAACCAATTAGGTGGAAAGTGGCTTTGACGTGGCCATGAATTTTTTTCTATACCTCAATGGATAAGAAGGTGAATCTAAGTTTCCTTCATCATTAGGAAGAGAAGCAGATGACAAATATATTCCATATTAAGATATAGGTTAAGAAGAAAAAAATCAAAACCCCGTTCAACTCAGATTCACAAGATAGTCTCATAACAATGGATCTTATCAAAAAAATTGGATTGGAGGTTTTATATCATCCTGCCCATATCCATTGGAATGGGTAAATGACGATGGTGAAATTAAGGTAATAAAATAGTGTAGGATGATTTTTTTATCATTTCCCATTTTATTGATGAAGTGGAATTGGATGTAGTTTCATTTGATGTATGTGGAGTTGTGTTTGGGAGTCTATATATGTACATGCACGATGAAATATCCATGTAGAGATCTAACCAATATCACATCTTCAAGGATTTAAAATCATTAATCATCAATGTTTAAAATGCAACAAAAATTTCCTAATTTAACTTTCCCTTGAATTAAAATTAGGAAAAATTTGAAATTCCACATCACAAGACAACTTGAATGAGTTAACTGAGTTGTTATCACTTAGTTAGCTTAGTTAATTTGAGTTGAGGGCTTAAATTTAGTTGTATACAGTGATTCCTAAATTTTAGGAGCCTAAGTTGAGTTTAATTTCAATTGTAACAATTTAATTTGGTTAAATTGAGTTATGATTAGTTAAACTAGTTCCATTTGTTGGAGGAAGTAGTAAGAGGTCTAACAGTGGGGTGCAGCTTCAGCGTTCAACCAATTAACTGATCAATCAACTAATAATTAACTCATTCATGCATGAAATTAAATTTACCTAGTTGATATTGGAGTTCAAGGGAAATGTACAATCAGTTATATAAGTATCCAAGTTGTACAGGCGGTGCATGTAGTCAAAGAAGGGACTATAGGGATTGCATAGTTCTGGATGGGGATTTCCCTAAGTAATAGGGGTTGAATTCCTTGAGAAACAACACAAGGAAAGAGGAGCTTGGTAGGCAGAAAAATTAGCTAAGTGTTGGCCATAGTCAGTATGTGAGGGAGTGAGATAGATCATACTTGTGCAGAAATTGCTCAGGCTTGAGCAAGCATTGTATTTCTTCTCTATTTTCTGACTAATGCAATATAGATAGGAGGGGGCTTTGAGAAATTTCTTTCCCCTAAATATATCCTCGTGTATGTGTATTGATTTATGTCGCATGTTTTTGATATATGCTCTCAATCATGAATTGCTTTCCGCGAATGAGTAGAGTAGATTTGAGTCTTATGTTTTAGAACATTACATGAGAATTATTGAATCTACAATTAATTCCTACATGGTATTAGAGCTATATTCACAGTAGAGAATAATTTTGAATTCGTCTCTGCAAGAGGTTCGAATTTCAAGATCAGTGTTGCAGGTTTTCTCTAGGACTGAGAATATTACTTCCAACAGACTCAGGCTTGAGTATGCTTTGAAAGGAACCAAAAATTTTGTGGCATGGAAGATCTGCATGGAGGCATTGTTGGATGACAATGTGCTGCTAGAATACATTAAGATAGATGTAGCAAAACCCTCAACATCTGATGCCCAAGATCTCGCTTAGTGGAAGAAGGATGTGGCTAAAGCGAGGAGAGTCATATTGGAGGGAGTTCGAGATCATATTATCTCGAATATCCACAGGAAATAAACTTCGTTCATGATCTGGAAAAAACTGACATATTTATTTGATAAAAATAGTGACCACAAGAAGCTGGCACTCAAGGAAAAGCTTTGTAATATAAAGATGAAAAATACTAAATCAATTTTGCAGTACCTAAGCAGGTTTACACATTTTCGTGATGAGCTTGGTAGGGTTGGTGTTACTATCCCTGAATAAGATCTGGTAGCTCTATTTATTTTAGGAATTCCCAAGAGCTGACACAGTTATCAGATTTGGTAAATGGTAGAGAGAAACTACCAAGTTGGGAGTGTTTACGGTCTGATCTAGTGCATGAATAAATAAGGCAGAGCAACCAAGATGAGACCTCATCCAAAGAAGAAGTGGAATTTGCATTAGTCAGCAAAGGAAGGCTAAGGGGAAGAATTCCAAAGGTGAGGCTAATTCTAGCCTAGAGAGCAAGCAGAAAGACTTGTCCAAAATCAAGTGTTTTCACTGTCATGAATTCAGGCACTATGCCACGAAATGTCCACAGAAGAAGGAAAGCAAGAAGGAGCCAGCAGTAGCAGCAACATGTGAAGCTTTAGCTTCAAATTTTGAGCTTGATTTTACTCTCATTGCATGCATGGAAAGAAATTTAATGGGAAGCGTGTGGTATCTCGACAACGGTGCCTCATTTCACATGACAGGGAATAGAGATTTCTTCAGCAACTTGGAGGAGAAAGAGCTCAAGTAGAACATTGAGTTTGGAGACAACAAGAGGTATAGAACGATCGATATCAGTACAGTTACTTTTCAGAGGGAGTTTGGCTCTCCTCTCAAGCTCAAGGATGTGATGTGTGTTCCAGGTCTAAATAGGAATATAGTTTCCATCGTAGTGCTGGAATACCATGGCTATGATGTGATATTCAGCAAAGAAAAGGCATTCCTGAGACACATCGCCACGAGACAGGTGAATCATATCTGTGTGTGAGTCAAGAAAATGTATGCACTTGAGTTAAAAGATGCATGCAAAGCCTTGAGGAGCAAGGAAAAGGTTATATACATGGTGGTTGAGAGGGAGCATGATTCACCTCTCAAAATGGAGCCTCGGAAGCAGCCTCAACAAATTGTGGAGCAACCACAAATGGAGAAGAAAATTGAAGGTAGAGTGGAGACATCCACTAAAGCAGAGAACTATGATAGGAAGATATTTTGAGCCAAGTGGTAAAAGGGATCACATTCAGCCATACCTCTAGGTGTGAGGTGGGGCGATGTGAAGCAATAATAACAAGAGTGCAGAAATTTGGGCAAGGTCCATTGAGGTTTTTTTATCTCATGGATCATTACCTTGATATGGGGGCCCACAGTATTCAGTAGCAGGAGTACCAATGTAATTCAGATACTGAGGAGTGAAGAGTAGTATCGACAACAAAGCAAGAGGCTCAGTAGCAGAGTCAACAACAACATAATTTTCCTAGTAGACAATAACAAACAATTGATTCAATGTTTTTTTTGGATGCTTTTCAGTTGCAGATGTTGTGGTAGAAACATTAATAGTGAGAAGTGTTGCATGCAATACATTCCAAAGGTGTTGGATTGGGGTAGATGTTAATCCATTTCTTGTTGAGAGGGATTGTTGAAAATGCAACAAGAAATTTATAATATAATTTTCCCTTGAATTAAAATTAGGAGAAAATCGAAATTCCACATCACAAGACAACTTGAATATTGTTATCACTCAGTTAGCTTAGTTAATTCAAGTTAAGGGCTTAACTTGAGTTGTGCACAATGATTTGTAAAATTTAGGAGCCTAGGTTGAGTTTAATTTCAATTGTAACAATTTAATTCAGTTAAATTGAGTTTAGGTCAGTTAAAGTAGTTCCAACTGTTGGAGGAACTAGTAGGAGGACTAGCACTGGGGTGCAACTTCATTGTTCAACCAATTAACTAACCAATCAACTAATAATTCACTCATACATGCATGAAATTTGAGTTACCCAGTTGATATTGGAGTTCAAGGATAGTGTACTATCATTTGTATAATTATCCAAGTTGTACAAGTGGTGCATGCAGTTAGATAAGGGCTTATAGGGATTGCGTAGTTCTGGATGGGGATTTACCTAGTTAATAGGGGGCTAATTACTTGATAAATAATGCAAGGAAACAATAGCTTAGTAGGAAGAAAAATTGGCTAAGTGTTGGCCAAAGTCAGTCTGTTAGGTAGTGAGATAGATTATACTTGTGCAGAGGTTGCTCAGGCTTGAGCAAGCATTATATTTCTTCTCTATTTTCTAACTAGTGCAATACAGATAGGAAGGGGCTTTGAGAGTTTATTTCCCCAATATATATCCTCGTGTATGTGTATTGATTCATGTCATATGTTTTTTATATATGCTCTCAATCATGAATTTATTTTCTGCATGTGAGTAGAGTAGATTTGAGTCTTATGTTTTAGAACATTACATGAGCAATATTGAATCTACACTTAATTTATACAATCAATGTGCACAAAGGCAAGTCCATGATTTCACTGGTACATGCCAACCAAGCTAAGAAATTGATCATTTCTAGCAAGAATAAGTTTTCCTATTTTTAAGAGAAAATTAGTCTAGCGAGGACTCACTAAGGGGAAAGGCATCCCTAGAGGGGTGTACTAAATAATAGAGACAATAACTAGAAATGTTATTATAGGCATACATGGGAGTGTTCTAGGAGCCTAAAGGGATACCATGAAAGGGGGAAGTGGAACACAAGATGCAATTGTCGTTGGAATCTCCATTGCCAAATATTGGGTTGTATAAATAGTTAATTATGGAAGCAAGAAATTGAAGAAACATTTTAAGTATCTGCTAGATCATGGTGTAATTCAACCAACAAACTCACATTATGGGTCACCCATCATAATTGTACCAAAGAAATATGTAAATTGGCGAATGTGCATTTATTATAGAGAGTTAAAGAAGATTACACTCTAAAACAAGTACCCATTGTTATGCAACCAACTAAAAAAATAGAAGAAAATATAGATCAACAACTTATAAATCAACCTCTTCGAGGGGGAAACCTCCTTTAAATTACATAAATGTACAATTCGTGGATGATACAAATGAAAAAACCTCATTTCTATATATAGGAGTCCAATGGGTCACAATATAATCCTAGCTGACATAACAATAACAATGTAAGGACACAACAATAACAATAAGGGGTATATATTAACAATATCAATAAGGGGATACACTAGTATTATAGGGACCTTGCATGCCCCTCTCCTTCAAAAAAGTGGTTTCCTCAACGTTTGAGTAGTTTTGGATGCTTATATATAAAATTCTCATCCTCCCATGCCGATTATTCAATGGGTAAGTTTTTCCACTTAATGAGATACTCTGAAATCGATCGATTTCGTAGCTATCGAGTTCCTGTTTTTGTGACTGCTTTAGGTTCCAATATGATTTTTCATTCTTCGTCAAGTTCTAGTAATATTGTTTGAACTGGGATCTTGTCACCTATAACCTTCTTTAAGCATGAAACATTGAAAATTGGGTGCACTCGAGAAGATGCAGGAAGCTCCAATTTGTATGCCATAGTACCAATATTTTGCAACACCTTGTAAGGACCATAATTTTATTGGTGATAATTTATTATCCTTCTTAGCTTGCTTGAGGGACATTTGTTTGCATGGTTGTAGCCGTAAAAATACCCAGTCACCTACATCAAAATTTCTTTCGTTGTGATGTTGATTTTCTAGTTGTTTCATTCGATTATGAACCAATTTGAGGTTATCCTTTAAGAGTTAGAGAACTAGTTGTTGATGCTTGATGTGATCTTCCACTGCTTGAACCTTAGAATTTTCTCTTAAAGATTATATGATGGATGGTGGATGATATCAATAAAGTGCCATAAATGGGGTCATTTTTGCTGTAGTATGGAGGGAAGTGTTATACCACCATTCAGCCAGACGCAACCACTTGACCCATTATGTCTTTTTATCAGATACAAAGCAACGAAGATATCCTCCCAAGAATTTGTTCACTATCTCAGTTTTGCCATCATATTGAGGATGATATGATGAGCTATGAGCTAATTGAGGACCCAAACGAGTAAATAATTTCATCCAAAAATTTCCTGTAAAAATGGGATCTTTGTTGCTTACAATGATCTTTGGGTTTCCATGTAGCTTTTGAATTGTTTCCATAAATGCAGTAGAAATTGTACTTGATTTAAATGGATGAGACAATGCACAAAAGTGTGCATACTTGGTAAGTTTGTCAACTACCACCATGATGACAATCTTCCTTCAGACTTGGGTAAACCTGTGATAAAATCCATTGAAACCTCCTCCCAACCTTGACTTGGAATGAATAAATGTTTTAATAGACCTGAGGTCTTAATTGTATCAACTTTATTTTGTTGGCAAACCAAACATTCTGCAACAAACTTTTGAATATCAGATTTAAGGCCACCCCAAAAAAATTTCTTCTTGACCTTGTGGTAAGTTTTTAAAAATCCTGAGTGCCCTCCTAAGGGAGAGGTGTGCAATTCCAAAAGAATATTTTTTTTGAGTTGGGAATTCTTACAAATATATAAATTATCTTTGTACCATAATGAATCATTTTTCTAGCTAAATGTTTGAGATGTACTAGGATCTTGCTGCAAATTTTGAATGAGTGTCGACACCTCTTCAACATTATTCCATTCATCCCTTGCTTCGATTATCCACTCAGGTTGGATAATAGAAATGGCACAAAGAAATTCTTCCACATCCTCATCCTTTCTTGAGAGTGCATCTACAACAACATTTTGCTTCCCTTTTTGTAGATGATTTCAAAATCATGACCCAACATCTTTGTGACCCATTTTTGCTGCTCTTTTGAAGATAATATTTTTTCCTAAAAGTATTTAAGACTATCATGATTTGTTTTTACCTTGAGGTGTCCTCCCATTAGGTAAGGTCGCCATTTCTTTAGTGCATGTAGTATTGCCAACATTTCCTTCTCAAAAATAGGTTTCTATAAATACTTTCCTTTGATTGGATGACTTTAAAAATCAATGGGTCTTCTTTCTTGCATTAAAACCGCACCAATTCCATTTCCTCGGGCATTACATTCCACAATAATAAAAAAAATTTGTGAAGTCTAGCGTAGCTAAGAATATTGCTTAGCACATTGCCTCTTTAAGATGTTTAAAGGCCTTAGTTGCTTCCGGAGTCCAAGAAAATGCATGTTTATTTAGTAATGATGTTAGAGTGCCGATACTCTCCCATAATTCTTAACAAACTTGCAATAATACCATGCTAACCCCAAAAATCCTCAAAGATGCTTTATAGTTGTGGGGATTTTCCATTCCTTAATGGATTTAATTTTGTTAGGGTCTACCTTAACACCTTCATGAGATACAATATGAACCAAATATTCCACCTCCTGTACTCCAAAGAAACATTTGGAGGTTTTTGCATATAATTTTTTCTCCTCCAATAGTTTGAGTATTTTTGGGTTGTTTAATGGATAAACAAACACAAGTACTTATTATCAATCTGGGCTAGTAAGACTTAGAAGCATCCCCAAGATATATGGGTTTCAGCTATGATCAAGTTAGAAGATGATTTATTAATGAATAATGAAATACATATTAAAAATATAAATATAAACTAAATAATTTCTAAATTCAATTATGTAATCAGTAGCAGAAGAATCTCCTAACTTAAGAGACTTGTTTGTCCTTCTCTTACAAAATTACTTTATGAATTAGAAACCAAAACCACTAGTCGAGCAATAGATCAAGATGAATGAAACAATAACTAAAGAGGCTCTTAACTAAATAGATCACGGTTGTCCTTCATTACAGATTCATTAATCAAAAATACTATTGTTAGAAAACACGAATTCAGAAAAGCATTAAAAAGCAAGAAAAGATGAATTCCAACTCTAGATATTATTCAGATAGAAAGAATGTTTAACTTAAACATTCGATTGTACGTTCATATGCAGAATAATAATGAGAATTAGATTCATCAACACTCATAAAACATCAACATATATCTAATTAACAAATTAATCTTAAAACAAACTAGTTCAGAAACTGCGACTAAAGATAATTAGAAAGTGCAGTTAGCTCGGTGTGGGGGCCCTCCACCCTTGTCTCGCACACTGAAAGTGCTTTCAGCTGTTAAAACTTCAGTCAATCATTAACCATATAATAGAAGAAAACGAAATAGAACATGTCTTTTAATTAACTCTCCAAAGTCTCAGAAATATCAAAGTTAAGTTACACAATTTCTACATATTTATGCCTTCACAGTCGTAGGCTTAAATAGATAAAATATCGAACAAAATCATCTAAAATGTCTCCTATAGCCATGGTTATCCTTATCCTATCCAATCAGGTCAAGCTCATCCATCAAATCCATCAAATCAATTAAAATCTGAAAAATCCCATAAAATAAGAAATTTGACCTAGTTCCCAGGGATCTTCCATAAAAACAAGTCATGTTTGACTGCCTTTGACCTGGCATGTTAAAGCACAGTTTGACTGAACCAACATGTGTACATTTAATCTTATTTCCCAAGCTTTCTGTAAATGTATCCATCTCGAGCCCAAGTGTCATGCAAAAATGCAAACCATGAGGCCATTACGGGAATTTCTCATCTCGTCCAAAAATGCACTTAAAATTCAATTTTTATAAAAAATTCTAAGAATTGGAAAACTTAATTTAAATACATGTATATGAATTTATTGGGAAAAATAGGGTGAATATGATGGTGTATAGATGGTTAGTATGGCAAATAAAGTGTATTTTCATAAACAAAAAGAAATAAAAAAACGAGGGACAACATCTCCCCCTTGTTGATGTACAAGCATGTCCTCATGCTTGCCTCTGTCTCCTTGACCTTCTACTTCTGTATGATGACTGCCCAGCTGATGTACCTGTGACTCTAGCTCATGATTCTGAAGCTTCCTGATGAGTTGCCTGTAAAAGGATGTCAAGATCCTCATGTCTTTTTCTCTCTTCTTTGTACATGTGATCTAGACTTCTGAATACTTTTACATGAGAGAAAGGAAAAATATTCTGAGTTTGGCTTTGAAAATACCCTTTTTGGAAGATACTTTGTCAAAATTCCTTTTAGAACCGACTTCTCGACACCTTTAGGTTTGTTTTTAACCTTCTTTTCCTTTGATGAACACCATACTTGCAAATCGAATCTTACTCTACCTTCAAAGATCCTCAAATTTTGAAATGAACAAGTCTCCATGTTTCTTTCAAAAACAATTTTGAAGATACTGCTCTCTGTCCTTCAAAATCAAAATTGATATATATATATTTTAAATGTACTCTTTTCTATCCCTCAAAATCAAAATTGACATTATTTTTATTTTTATTTTTTAACCCTTCTGTGTCCTTCAAAATCTTTTTTAGAAAATGAAACTTCGTTCTTCAAAAATATATTTTGGAAAAACAATTTGATTTTGGAAAAAAAATTTCTATCCTAAAGAAATTGAATTTGGAAATACCCTGTATGCAACAGAACCATTCATTTACTTCCTTTGAGAAATCGATTTTGGAGATAGGAATTAAAATAATCCACAGGTCAATTACAGTTTTGTTCAGCTGTATAATCCTCCTCAAATTCCAAATTGGAAAAATAATAATCAACCTTCTTTTCCTTTAGAAATAAAAAATCGAATTTTGGAAATTAAAAAAAAAAAAACAAACAAACAAACAAAAAACAAAAACTCTTATAGGTCTTTGAAGAAATCGTTTTTTTTACCAACAATCTGTCTCTTTATTTTTGCCATACACGGTCCATCTCCAGCAATGAAATCGATTTTTCTTTGCCTTTAAATCTTCAATTTATGTGACTTCTGAGATGCACAAAAATCAATTAAACCCTCTGTCTCTGTCTCTAGCAATTAATTGCTCAGAATTAACTGTGTAGAAAAATAAAAAATATATATATAAAAATTATGCCACAGTATCTTTGAATTCACACAAGGTTATCACGCACTCAGTATGAAATGAGAATGACTTACTACATATATCCATCAAATGGCTCACTGTGCTTTTAAAAAATCCATAAAAACATTGCTCTTTATATATAAAAAACATTATGATCATGTTTTTAATGCCCATAATTCGATCTCTTTCATTGCAAAAATTCACCACAAATCTTTTCTCTTGTTTCGATTTTTCGCACTATGTATAAATGAAATGAATTTGTTTACACAAACCATTCAAAAATCCAACAAATGATGCCACTATGTGTTAAAAATCGAACACTATGTTCTCTGTTTGTATCCAAATCAAAATTGAAGACTATATATGCAACCACACATGAAGAAATTTCTAAGTTTACCTGCTCTGGCAATGATCTTCATGATTTATCTTAGTTGACTTAAGTTCCTGTGTTTTAAACAGTGCCATCTCAATAAAAAAATCTCCCTTAATATCTCAAATATTCACTCATTAAATTAATGAAGAATATGTGTTGAATCGTGGTAGAGACAAATTGTATGGAAATGACAAGTTAAAACTGTGGCGGAAGCACTTCATTTATAACTCATAGTTCACACAAAAATCCCGAGATTTGCTCATATGAATAACTGTGGTTTTTAACAAGAAAAATATGGGTTTTCTCTTACCTCGTGCTTCACAGGATCTCTGCACCTTGACAACGTTCTTTTATTGACACAACTGCCAGATTTCTTGGCTTGAAATATCAGTCAACTCTCCTTATCCCTCTGTCCTTATTGCTATATCTTCTGCTCACTTTATTGTGTTTAATTTCTTTTGTTCAAGGTTCTTGCTTTACGCAACTCTCTCTTCTTCCTTGTTTTCTTTTCGCTACTTATTTCTCCTTCCACACAGGTGTTGTATGTGTGCGCATGAATGCACAATGTTCTACACCTCTACTTGAGCATGATTTGGCTATGAGGGTGGAAACAAATACGTTTAACATAGATTTTTCATTTTACACAGTAAGAAAATCGTTTGTATATTTGTTTGTAGGCATTTGACAGTTCCTACCTTCCAACACATACTCTCACTGCGTACCTTTGATTGCCCATGTGTTCAATTGACAGTGTTTCACCTTCATCCTTACCTCCACGGTGTATGCCTACATCCCATCACCACTACTTCACGTTCTCTGCTTTACTCATATCTCTGTTAGCCCATATTTTCATGCTTATAATTTAGTTGCATCATAAGCCTATACCTTCATTCCTTTGCATACCCATAATTCGGTTGCATCATTTTCAACTTTGGTTATGTCCTTTGTATTACTCATTGCATTTGCACTTAGGTTTGTGTCACAATTGCATTATCCAACATATGAATCATTTTAAACCTTTGCATACTAGTGCGCCATTCCATCAAATGATATATATGTATATTTTCTCATTGCACCTTGTAGCTTAGGTTTTGCAACTTTGTTTAATTTAATTCTAAAAATGACTGAAGGATGGTCATATTTTAAAATTGAATATTTACCATGAAACTGACCTTTTGTTTTCTTTTTGTAGGTCCAACAAGGGTTGGATAATTGAGCCTTTTTTTATGATCTTTATGTTTAAGAAAAGTAGGGTTAATGTGGTATGGATAAGGAATATGGTTTATGGAATGTTTATTAAATGGTTGGGATAGTGGATATGGATATAATGGGTAAAACTAGGAATAGGAATGTAGGTAATGAAATGCAAGTAGAATATGCATAACCAATACTAAATTAGCTTTAACAATTCTAGAATATTTAAAAAAAATGATTTTTTAAGAGCAAAACTTCACTTATTGTACTTGTATTCCCTCAAATCGTTTTGATGTCCCTGATGTCCTTTGGTCAAATGATGGTCGACATTGTTTTTTATTTTTTATTTATTTATTTATTAACGATGGCTCTTCCAGGATATGTAGAAATGTAGAGACTTGTTTCTGCTTTACATCTGATTATTGATTCGGAATTGAATGTTGTTCAGGTCCCTTATGCAGTTTGAATTTGACATTTCAGGTCCCTTCTGTTATGTTCTTCAGTCTTGGATATTGATGTAGTTCAATTCCCTTCTGACATTTTGTTATTTCAGGTTCCTTCTGGATAATATTCTCAATGATATATCAGGTCCCTTCTGCATAGTATGTTCAATGATGTATCAGGTTCCTTCTGCTCAATATTTTCAGCGATGTATCAGGTCCCCTCTGCATAGATGTATCAAGTCCCTTTGTACTTGTAATTCAGATTCCTTCGTCAATTCAACTGCTCAAACTATTTACATAGTTTTATTACAAGCTTCCCGCTTGCTGATGTTAAGACTTGTCCTCAAGTCTTTCATTTATTGGAGGATTATTTCTGCAAAATCAAACTAAATTAAAACAAAATATAGAATTCATATTGGCCAAACAAGTTGGTTTTCCGATATGAATTCAAGTTTGTGTTGTGCCAGTTTCCTGGATTTTCACAACCAAACTCTTTTATTATTTTTTTGTATCTTTTTTCTATATTTTTATTTTCTTTTCTTTTCTAGATGGAGGTGGGGTATAATGGAATCGAAAAGTATGGAATGTTTATGAATATAATATATGTTGAATTCATCATCTAAGAGTAGATGGATAGATAGATAGAAAATAGGTCTGGACTTCAACATGCATGAGGGCGGAACATACAATATGGTAGATGAATGACACCATGAACAATATGGCTTATGAAAGGCTTCTTTGAAAATGGATGTGGCTTTTCATGGTAAAACTTGACTTCTTCTTCTTATTATTAGCTTCATGTATTTTGCCTCGATCTTGATCTTCTTGTAGGGTTGTTGGTGTTGTTGGTCAGCAACTGAAAGTGAGCTTCATGAGTTTTGAGTTTCATTAGATGAACTCAAAATCTTGTGAATTACATTTTGATTTGACTTGAATATTTTCTTTCATATTTTTAAATATTGACTTTGAAAATCCTTCATCCAAGGAGTTGACTCCTCAAATCTTCCTATGACCTGCAAAAAAAAAAAAAACATTTGCCTATAATAAAATCTTAGATGTTGGAGGAAGAGAGGTGTAAAGTCTATCTTCTTCCAATAAATATGGATAGTAATTTCAAGCAATGCTTAAAAAACAAGTCCAAAGATGATATACAAAGAAATTTCATTTGTTTACCTTTTTGAGGAATAATGGCCATCCTAGACATCTTAGCGGTATTTTGGTCACAAAATCTTCGTTTTATGTCCAATTAGAGTGATTTAAAATCCAAGTTAATTTGAATTCATATGGATATCTAAATTATAAACATGTTTTCAAAATGGTTTAAAATGATATGCCAAAAATGATGAGAAGTACCATGTTTTATAGAGCTTCTTGTGAATTTTTTACTAGACCAACAGTAACTATTTGGAATGTAACGTTTTCGTTAAAGATCAGATCGATGTGATTCCACTTGGAGATTAAAGTAGATTAATTTTTTTATTTCCAGTAGAAACAAGTTTTTAAAATCAGTAGGTTTGATATCACCAAATTGGTGATGAATTGACCTAGGAGGCATAGTTTGACTATGTTGATTTTAAGACATGCAGTCACTAAATGTGGAATAACTTTTTCATCTGGCCTTCAAATGAGATGATTCAAATTGTGTCATAAACTAGACTTAAATATATATCTCCCTTAGAAACATGTTTTAAAAAATGGAATGGTGTTGTTATGTAATGACTAGTTGAAACCAAGTTTTAAGATGATCTTTGTTTGCTTGGCTCTCTTTATTTTTCATATCACAAAGTTCTTCTTGTGGCACTTGTTCAAAATCTTGAATACACAAGGGATGTTGTGATATATGTTAGCTCCCCATATTTTTCTAGATTGATTGAGATACAAATGGATAGGGGTAACATAAAACCAGACTTTAGAGTTCTAGGACCTAGTCTTCCTAGACCCAGAGAGGGCTCTCTCTGTTGGGTACTAATGATGTAAACTTGTTGCTCTAGAGTTTTTATTTTAGGCTAGTTATTAGGTGTAGGGTTTGTTGATTGTTTTGGACGGGTAAGATGGTCAAATGTAATAAGAGGAGTAAGAGGATGTCAAAGCCATTGGGCTATGGAGTCAAGTGATAGTCAAGAATGTCTAAATGATGAAGCAAAGTGTGTTGCAGGGCCGATTTACCAAGGTCAATGGATCCTTAAGGTGATGTATGTTGGTGTAATGAACATTAAGTTGGGGAAAAGACTAAGAGATCTTCTTCATATATAATCTGAAGCATAACTTGTGAGGTAGGGCAAATCATTGATCTCATTGAACAATACTCAAAATGATAAACATATAAAATGAACATTCCAGTGAAACATAGAAGCATTAGAACTCATAACTTTGGAAATTCACCTTCAGACTTTGGGAAAACATACAAGATTTAAACAAATAACTTAATTTATGAAGAGGGAACTCCTAAACATCATATTTCAAGCTACTGGGAACTCTGAAACAAGTTGACAAGCATGGACAAAGGGAAAGATCGAACAAGACCTCTTTGACTTAACCTAATCAATCAATATTTCATAGAAAGGTCTCAAGCTAGGGTTTTGAGAACTTCAAATAAGCAGGGCATACCATAAATTTTACTTGTAAGCTAACATACTAACCATGCATGACACAAAAACAAATTTAGGGGAGCCTAAGGAGCAGTGAAGAATTCCTTAGTTATGACCCAAACAGAGGAAAACATAAAGGCTATAAAAAATAGGAGGACTGAGGTGCTTCAATGAACATGTCTCAACCTATACCTTTATGTTTAATAGCAGCTAAGAAGCATGAAACATAATGACAACTAAGAAAACAATAGACAAATAGGAAAACATCACCATTCACCAAGCTATGGAATACTGCAAACAAGCTTCTCCATCATCCAAGCAAACAAGCCATTCGTCCACTTCACAAAACCAATTTCTTCTCCAAGCTCATGAAAATCATATATTACTCATAAAACTCATCAAATGCCAAAATTTACAAACAAGTCCTCATGCTCTATTTAACTCAACAAATGAGGAGGTGGAAACCATAAGAGGCTTCTAGAAACCCTAAAAAACTCATAAATGTCATTTATGACCAAGGGACCATGCAAGGCCCAAGGCACATAATATCCTATGAAATAAATGACATAATAACTATTTGCACCTAATTCTAGATTGTCTAGCCTAAAGAAACTCAAAAATATCAGTTTTCCATAAATGAATGTGTTTTGTTGACTTTTGGTCTAAAACACACTATTCATCACATTTGCGTAGCGCCACCTTCAACAGAAAATAGGGTCTTTTGTGACTGAGTTTTGGACCCCTTCCCGATGTCGAATTTGGTTCCGTGATGGCTCGTTGGAAAGCCTGAAGAGTATAATTTCCAAAAATGCTTGTGGTTTCCTGATCCAGATTCTGTAACCTGGTAAAAATGTCAAAATATCCAAACTGGTCATTTGCGTGGCACTAGTCCCAAAATAGGGGCAGAAAGGTAAAAAAAGTGAGGTTTTTTTACCTTTTGAGGGGTCAAACCTGCTCCAAAACTTCTGAAATTTGGTGAGCATGATGTGAAGGCTGAGAGAAATCCAAAAATGCAAAGCTTTTCTCCTGGGGATGCTCCATGTGTTTGTGTAGCGCCAGTGGTGCTGCATAAATGAGACCAAAAAATTTCAAAAAAAACAAAATTTTCTCCAAATATTCTCAAATTTGGTGGAGATCTTCTCTAAGGGGTTTTGATCAACTACTGAGAAGCCTCAGCCAAAATCCAATGTTGTTATGCCTTTTTTCCCTTTTTAGATTTTGGACTTCAAGGAGGGCTTCCTTCAGTTTGGCACAAGGAAGCTTGTGTTTCTTGGCATAATACTTTGTCATTTTTCTTTGCAGCCCTAAGCCTTCATTTGGCTTCATCAGCTTGGCCTCTAGGTGTATACTTGCCCTCTCAAGCCTTGGAGTTGATGCAGTTGGCAAGGTCCCTTGCCTTTCGGAGGCAAAAAACACTTGTCTTAGCCCTATGTGGTATGTGTATGTGAGAGAAGAGATGGTGTTTCTAGAAATGTTTTCATCATGGATGTGACCCTTGGTGTTGTCACCGGCTTCTTTATTTTCATTGTGGTCACTATCAGTTACCTCATGTTCCACTTGATCACTGCTTTTCTGACCTTCAGAACCATCATCAAAATTATCTTCCTCACTGCCTTCAATATTGTCATTTTGGTCTTTAAATTCATCATCAGCCTCTGTACTTACCTCACTTTGACTTTGTTCCTCATTAGTGTCTTCTTCATCAAACTCTGTTTCTGCCTCACTGATTTCTTCTTTTTGTTTTCCAACATTTTGTTCATCATTTGTGTCTATGTATTCTACCACATCATGACCCTCATCACTTTCACCTTGGTCATCCCCTTGTTCATTATTACCAGCTATTTTTGCATCTTGGGATGACTCACTTGTATTTTTACCATCATTGCCTCCCTCTGATTTGTCACTTTCCTTGTCTTCACTATTGTTGTGCTCTTTTCCCTCATCCTTTGTTTCATTTCCTTCTTGCTCCTCTTCATGGATTTCTGTGTTAGCCCCACTGTCTTCTTCATTTCCCCTGTTATTTTCTTTCTCTGTACTGCCACTATCACCCTCTTGTTCATTATTATCACCGTCATCCTCTTCATTTGATGTATCAATAGAAGGGGAAAAATTGGGGTTTGATGGAGACAAAGTGAAAAAGATGATGAGGTCAACTTTGGTGAATGAGGGGTATGGAGGTTAGGGTTTTGGTGGCTTTGGAGCTCTTAAGGAGGCCCTTCTCAACTGAGTTTGTAGGCACCTTAAATCACCCACACTTATATGATATCGAACTGTTTGCAAGAGGTCATTTAAGCACATAGGTTTGTTTGCATATAGGACCTAGGGTTTACATACCTAGGGTTTTAGCATTCAAAGCCATAGAGACCAAAATCAATTTAAAAACTTGATTGGAGACAAGGAAAGGGCATCACTTACCAATTATTTTCCTTTTCACAAATCCTAGAGGCAGCTTGGAGAGTGAAAATTTGATTTAGGGCAAAGGCTTTTGACCTTGGCACTTTCCAGGCATTTGCACAGCGCCAGCTCAGTAGAAAATGGGTCAACTTGCAACCAAGTTTTGATGACATTCACGCTGTCGGATTTGGACCCGTGATAGCTAGTTGGAAATATCTTCAAGTCTAGTTGTTATTTGAATCATTGTGAAAGTAATTTGGACACTCTAGCTGTGAGAAAAACTGATTTTCCCAAGGTCCTTGCAGAAGTGCAAAAATTCTCCCGTGATACTTGTATTTTTGACATTGCTCCAAAACCATGATACCTGTGTAAAAAATGAAGATTTTTTTTTCTTATTGAGACTATATTGGACAAAATCCGCTCTCACTTTTGTCAAATTCATCTTGGTTTGGTTAGAAACATGGTTTGAAGCAAAACTGGCCCTAGGCGTGACACATGGCTTGTCTCTTGGAATGAATTTTTGGAAAGTGATGGAGGCATGATGTTTATGAGTGGGTATGGACTTATGCTTTCTGACATGATATATAAAATTAATCCTTTTCTCTTGTGCCTCCTTTTCATATCAAACCCTAGCTTAGTTGGAAGAGGAAATTAGGGTTTGGTGTAGGGGATTTAAGACTGCCTTGTAGAGGGAGGGGAATGAAGGGGTTAAGGGTTGTCTAAATTCTTGGGGAAATTTTAGGGGATAGGGATAGATGTTAGGGAGTAGGGGAAAGTGGAATTTCAAGGATTGAGTGAGGGGAAGGGGTCCAAAAGGGAAAAACACAGGCCTAGTCTTAAAAAATGTCAAATTGTGGTAATAGACTAGGTTTTGTAGAAAAATGATGAACTTGAGGGATAGGAGTGATGGGAAGTGTTTATGAAGGTATATTAAGGATAGGAGGAGGTGTAAGAGCATCAAGATACAAGCCTTGTTGATGTTTAACCATGGAGGTCATGAAACCAAGAAAAATGCCCTTGAAAACCCTAGATGGACAATGGAGGGGTTAGGCAAAAAAAAATAGAGGGATGAGGCCAAAGGTGGCAAAACATAGTGATAATGAGTGGTATGAGCCCATGACGGGTCCTTTGGGAGTAGTGAGCTGACCTTGACATGATGGGATGATGAAATAGTGAAAATTTACCCTAAGGATAGTGAAGACAGTGAGATTTCTAGAACTCACAATGTTCATGAACTTTGTTTCTAGAAATCTAGAGCCGATACTTAGTCATCTTCAGATAGTGAAAATTATGGATGACTAACAATATACATGCTAGAAATTCTTCATTTTGGGTTCTAATGTTTGATCTTCATCGCATGTGATCCATGACTCATTCTCCTCCTTACAAAAATAACTAGAACAAGAGTCTAAGTTTTTTTCTTGTGGATCCTCTTCATGGATGTGTTGTTCCTCTTCTAATTTCTAAAATGAAGATTCCTCCCTAGTGATCATTCTAAAATCCCATAAAATAATAAATTTGACCTAGTTCCTAGGGATCTTCCATAAAAGCAGGTCATGTTTGACCGCCTTTGATCGGGCCTATTAAAGCTCAGTTTGACTGAACCAACATGTGTACATTTAATCTTATTTCCCAAGATTTCTAGAAATGTATCCATCTCGAGCCCAAGTGTCCTGCAAATATGCAAACCATGAGGCCATTACGAGAATTTATGATTCGGTCCAAAAATGCACTTAAAATTTAATTTTTATAAAAACTTCTAAGAACTGAAAAAAATAATTTAAATACATGTATATGCATTTATTGGGAAAAATAGGGTGAATATGATGGTGTATATATGGGTAGTATGGAAAATAAAGTGTATTTTCATAAACAAAAAGAGATAAAAAAACGAGGGCCAACAAGCACCCTGTCAACATGTTCATCTTGATCCTTCCAAAACTTGTTGTAGATTAGTATATCATAAAAACATACTAACAAAAATTTTCTAAGGAAGGGTTTGAAAATGGAATTCATCAAACCTTGAAATGTGGAAGGTGCATTAGTAAGGCCAAAAGGCATGACCAAAAATTCATAATGACCCTCTTGAGTTCTGAATGTTGTTTTTGAAATGTCTTCAATCTTCATTCTAATTTGATGATATCTAGAATGAAGATCCAACTTGGTGAAGTAAATTTCTCCATGTAATTCATACAATAATTCATCAATGACAGGGATGGGAATTTATCTTTAATAGTGAGCTTGTTGAGATCCCTATAATCCGGACAGACACACCATGATCCATCCTTCTTATGCACCAATACTACTGGAGTAGAGAAAGAACTTTGACTAGGTTGAATTATATCAGGCTCTAACATTTCTGAAACGATACGTTCAATCTCACTCTTTTGAGCATAAGGATATTTGTAAGGCCTGATGTTTGGAGGAACACTTCCTAGAATCAAATGAATAACATGATCATGATCACGAAAATGTGGGAGTCCTCTGGGAGTCTCAAACACCTTGTAATGATTGTCCAATACGTTTTGGAGATCTGGAGAAATAGATGATTTTGATGTTTGAACCTTTAGTGAGCATAATTGTGCAATTACGCCTTGTTGTTGTTTATTCAAAATCCTGGTCATGAAATTAGAGTTGATTATCTTTCCAATCTTCCTTGCGATACCCCGTAATTCAACTTCCTTTCCTTCCGAAAAAAAATTCAATAAAAGTTCTTGAAAATTAAAAGCTATTGTCCCCAAAGATTGTAACCATTGTACTCCAAGTACAACATCAACACCACCCATTGGAATGGAGAGCACTTGACTATTCAATACATATTCTCCAATGGTTAACTTGATATTATGGAACTTTCCATAGCAATTTATAGTTCCTCCATTTGCAACCATCACTTGACACTCAGGTGTTTGGTATAGGAAGCAATTGAATTCCTTGGTTACCTTACAATGAATAAATTATGGGGAACACCTGAATCAATCAACGCTATTGCATTTTTCTTCTTGTTATGTCCTTCTATCTTGAGTGTTTGAGGAGTGGTAATTCCTACCAATACATTTCAGGATATGTTCAGATTCATTTCTTCTTCCTCTAGCATTGGTTCCTGGTGTATATCCTCTTCTTTTGAAGTTTCTTGTTCCTTTTCTTCCTCCTTTTCACAATCTATGTAAAAAAAAATTCTTCTCAACACACTTATGACCTTTAGTGTATTTTATATCACAATTATATCAAAGCCCTTTTGCTCTTTTTTCTTCCAATTGTTGTGGTGTCCACCTTGTAGGTTGTGGAAGTCTAGGAGTAACAACACTTCCATATTTATAGTTGTGAGTGGTAGGCTTCCATGTCGCCATAATTTTCCTTCCAATTTTTCTTGCCAACCTGAATTTCTTCTCTAATGAATCAGGCTCCGAAAGGCGAACCTCATGTTGGATGTTATCATTTAAAGCACATATAAAGACATCAATCATGTCCTCCTCTGGAATATCCTTTACCCTTATATTCAATTTTTGGAAGCCCTCAATGTGCTCCATCATTGAGCCCTATTGTTTGAGATTTATCAATTGGCTAAAGAAGGTGTTGCTCTTTGTATCCTCATAATGTGCTATCATTTCCTCCGTAAAAATTGACCAAGTGACAATTTTTTTACGAGAGAAAAGACATCAATACGATACAAATGTATTGGGTTCTAGATATAAAGTTGTAATGCGTACCTTTTGCGTGTTTTTCACATTATGGAGATCAAGGTATTGCTCCATCTGTAATATCCATGTTACGTGATCCTTTCTTCATTTTTGTTATTATATGCTGGTTATGAATGTGTTTTATGATGGTGATGATGTATGGCTCTCATCATGTTTTGATTTGTAAACGAATGAGCAATCTATCTATGACCAAATAGATGATAATGAAGTTAATGAAATGAGGCAACAATGCTTCTTAGTGATTCCAAAATAAGTATGACACCTCTATGCTTAGATATGTTTTTTAAACTTGTATATTACATATTTGTGACATGTTTGACGAAATTTCTCTCGTGGCTAGTACGGATCCATTCAATTCCTTGTTTAAGTGTTCGCTTTTACATTGTTATTCCGATGTTATCTTTCAGTTATGAAAGTGTCACAGGATTTTGGGTAGTTACCTAAGCTTTGGGCCTGAAAAAGTGGCACAATAATCGAGGTCGCAGGCTCATAACTACTAGGAAAATTCCCCAGTCGCATGCATACGCATGTTGTGCATGCTATTGGAAGCTTTCAGTCACACTCTTACCCATGTCAGGGGAGCGACCGGGGGATTGATGTAAGAAAAGGTGAGATTGGATCAGGGGCTAGCCTCCTAGAAGGTTGGGATGGTTCCTGGGTTTCTTGTAGCATGTGTAGAAAGTATGTGTTGTTGTGTGGTGTCAGTTTCAATTCCTTAAGGTGACCTAGGAGGTTGAATAATATCATAGTAACTCTTTTTCATGTGTTTACCCCGGTTGGTCGATTACTTGGGTAGATGTGGGATGAGGGTGTTACAATCTTCTTGTATTCATTTATGATTTTGTAAATGTCAGATTGAAACTTTAGGTGCTTCTAAGATAGATTACATTTGCTAATATAGAATTAGAGAGTTACAACCTTATTATACTATAAATACAAATAAAAACTATTTGTGCAAAAATAATATTGTGTTGAACCTAATTATACTGCCTAAACCTTATTATAATGTGCACTCTCTTTTATGGCATGTCTCTAGGGTTGATGAATACTTTGAATATTTAAAATGAAAATTTAGTTAAGGTTGAGGATTTTTTATAGTTATTTGTTGTTGAATTTGATTGGTAACAAGGATTTACATTGATTGCAATCTCTGAAATTTGAATGTGTGTTATGGATTGATTTTGACGTGATCCAATGACTAGGATTTTTTTTATGGTGATCCTTGTGTGTTGATCTATTTAATGGGGAATTTAATGGGTTGGGTGTCATTTATTGAACTCAGTGTGTTGAATTATTTAATAACCCATCAATTATGGTTGATGTCCATCAGCCTTTTATATGTGTATGTATGAATGTGCATTGGGATACTTAGTTTCAATTCAGTTCAGTGGGGGTTGAAGTGATGGGTACTTGTACTAGTGGATTAGACAATTTTGGGATAATTTATAGTTTTATTTATTTTGCATATCAAAACATACATGGAGGTGGTTTAGACAATATTTTTTGTACTCTTAATATTAAAAGGACTATTTATTGACAATTGTGGGCCCAATCAACATATGGGTAAGTTTTGGACATAATTTAAAATATATTTACACTTAATATTATTTATTTCTTTTAAAAAATGATAATATATGTGTGAAGTTTTAGTCGCTTGGTGGGACCAGTACTATGAAAACAACTAGTCCCTGCACAACAATAGACATCTCTACCCTACATATATTTTTAATTAAGGAAAAATTAAAAACTATTGTGTATATTTTATATCTTGTCTAATGAAAAAATTTAGCTAAACTAATCAAAAATTAATGCCAAGATATAATTGTTGATGTATTGCACCCAACAAAATCATAAAAAGATACACCTAAATCCTCGCACAACATTAATAATGTTCCCAACAAGTACTTTCTCCACAGACCATCATCACTCTATCTCATTTATGAGAGTTGCAAGTACTCTCAAGATATTCCAAGGTAGAGAAATATGCGGGATTATATAGAATTCCTATGCCAATATATGTGTATTTCATTACTATTCTAGAAATTACAAAAAAAATGGGTCATGTACATATTCCCCTTGCTTTTCGCAGAGAGAAAATCAACATGCCTTGCTTTGTCAGTTCACTTTGTTTCTTTTATGTTCCTTCATCAAATTGGTTCTACACGTACACGTATGGGAAATTACAGTAGGAGAGTTTTCTCTTATGTTCTATTTTCAAAAAACATGGAAAAATCCAACTGTGGTTGCCTTGGCGAAATTGATAAATATAATTGGATAAGAATGATTGGACACATATTTTTAAAATCCAATACTTAACAAGGAAGAAACAATGAATTTGAAAAATAAAACTAATATTTACTATTATCTTTTCCATTGCTACTTATGCATGGAGTTTGTCTTGTTTTCCTTGTAGGATAAAAAAAAATCCTTTGGTTTATACAACAATGATTTCTCCCCACCAACGTAGGGGAGAGCTAGTTCCACAGGAGTTGTTGGACAAGGTCATATATGCTCATAATCAATGGACAAATCAACAAGCTAAGAAACAAGTAGAGGTTTTCCTGTAAAATAAGTAAGCAATTTCTAATTTGGTGTGTACAACACAAACTAATTGGATTTGTAAAAAAATAATTACTCTTAATCATGTCTAGACATATGTCTTTGTGAAATGGAGGCCTAGTAAAGCAAATCCTAATAAAATATTTAGCTTTATTTTCTTAAGTTAGTTAAATAAATATATAAAACACACTAACATTGATACATTGATTCCTTAAGTGAGTATCAAAATTTTAATAAATTTTATTTCCAATGCCAAATTATTATTAGTCACTTCCAAGAGAGAGTACTTTTGTAATCTATTTATTTTTGAATGTCCATTAATTGAGCTTTGACCAATATATTCTCTAATGTTTAACTTTATATATATATATATATATATATATATATATATATATATATATATATATATATATATATATATATATATATATATATATATATATATATATTTTGTAACCATTTAATTGGTTCATATTTTGAAGGTATTATGTCCAATTTCATAAAGTACATTAAAGCATAATGAAATAATCGTCTGAATTTTACGCCACCCTTGACATTTATGCAACTTTCCTCACCAAGGTACGGGATTTTTGTTATAGTCGAGATTGAAAGGGAAGAATGAAATAGGAATCATCAATTGAAGTTGGTCACTACGATGCACTTTTTTTCAAAACAAAAAAAATGATGTCTTTATATTATATTATAGTAAAGACCACTACATTTTTCAGATATCCCATCATATGTATATTTTTAGTGAGATATTTTCACCATTAACTACATATCCTATCTCAAATATTCCTGAAAATCTACTGAGGTGATACATGTGAAGGAGTAAATAACATATCAGAAAGTGTCCCCACTTCTTCATCCACTACATATATGTAAGAACATACATACAAAAGTCAAAAATGAAGAAAATTGTTGAATACTGCTATGGAATCTTGCTTAGTCCCTCCTCCCTTATGTTTGTTTCCTTATTAAAGGAGAAACTCACGATTCCATATTTTCCATTGAGACCATTTTTTGACAATTTATTTTCTTCCATATTTGCTTCTATATATGTGGTTTATTGTGTAGTTAATGAGAGAACTACGAATGCATTTTATCCTAATGATCCATATAACCAAGGCAGGGGTGCCGAAATATGTAGACCCCTATATGCCATCTATCCACAGGGACTTCACTGGAGGAGCAATACCATACCACGTGGGTTCATATTGGGGGATATATATTGAGGAAAAAATGACATATTATATTGGGGGATATATAGGGGTTAAAGGGTTTTTCTATTGGTAGGTATGCAAAATGGGTCTCAAAGTTAATGAAAAAATATAAAGGGGTATAAAAAATGTTAAGTAAAAAATGGATACCTACAATATTTAGTGGAAGTAGGGGTTTTTTGAATTAGTAAAGTGTATTGGGTTCGTATTGGTAGGGGGTTAAATAATATGATTTTTAGGGGTATTTTCCAATATGTAGTCAAATTAAAGATATTGTTTAACATGTCACGAATGCACACGATAGGTCAGAGGTTCATTGAGTGAAGTCCTTGTGCATCTATCAAATATCTAGAGTGCCCATATATATGAAGGTTGTGTATATGCTTATCTTTCGCAAACCAAAGTAATCCCCATAATGCCATAGCTTCTGCTCTAGTATTAGTACAAGGTCCACCATTCCAAGATAAGTTGTACTATGAGTTTTCATTGAGCTTAAGAACAACCCCACACCCACATATGCCCAATTGCGCCGCACCATCAAAGAATCCAGCAGGAAAAAGTGTAGTCAAAGTAACCATACATTTAGATGATAATTTTTGCGGAATATGCACAAGAGCGATTGTTGATGAGCAGGATAATATTTTGTGACATATCTGAGAAATATCAACGAGTTTTCCATAAAAAATATAATTGTTCCTAGATAAGTGTCTTTCGAATTAATCAAATTATTATTATTTGGTCAACGTTTCGAACCAACTAATGTGGTTCATCCTCAGGACAAGGTGAAAAGCTTAATCGATCATCATGAATAAATAGTAAGGATGCAACATTGCCCAGATATAGATGTTAAAAAATAGTCGTTATTGAGATGAATTGGTTAATTAGTTATTAAGAAAAATATTTTTAATTTTTAATTTTTTTAATAATTACTAAAAAGGTTAAAGGTGATAGTATAAAAAATGTAAATATTTAATTATTTAAAAATTATTTTAATAGACATTTTAATTATTTAAAATGTTAAAAATATTTTAACAAATCCTATAATTATTTTAATAAATAATTTAATTAAAATAAAAGGAAATGAAAAATTCTTTTATAATACAATAATGGAGTTAAATAATATAATTATAAAAATAAGGGAAAAAAGACAAGATCAAGAAAAATAAATAATAAGAGAGAAAATGATAGGAAAGAAGAAAACTAATTAAATATTTTATTAAAAGCCAACATAGACTTAATGAAACAAGGAACCAATGTGGGGGGGGGGGGGGTGAGAATCATATCGAGAGAGTGGAATCCAACTCTTACTCGATTTCCAGCCATCATCCCTATTGAGATTCCTAGCATGCCTCTCAATCTCAATAGCTTCACGAAGCTTCCTATGGTGGAAGTGGTTGATCTTAGCAATGACCTTGGAGTCATCAATGCAAACATGGTGACACGATATTTCTACATGTTTGTCAAGAGCTGATGTGCAGGAGCGAATGTGCCTAATGTCAGCAACATAATCCTAGATTCTTTGCTTAATGGACCTCCCTGTTTCCCCAATATAAGGAATAACACATGAACAATGAATCATGTAAACACCTTTCATGTCCTTAGGGTCAACAAGGTCCTTGACAGATCTAAGATAATTCCTAATGGTACAAAGAGGCTTGAACGATGAGGAGACATTATTCCTTCTAAGGACATGGGAAATTTTTTCCATTGTCCCTTGGATAAACAATAAATGAACCTTGGAAATAGGATCCACTTGAGTCGATTTTCCTCTTAACGCTTTATATGCTTTCTGAAAGGCCTTAAGGCCTTAAGATCTATTGTACCCATTATTTTCAAAGATATCACAGAGATGGGATTTCTCTAACTCCAGGTGGCTTTCGTCAAAGATTCTTAGAGCACAGGTAGCAAGAGTGCAAAGAACGCCAAATTTCTAAACCGAAAAATGATGGGAACCAGCATGAAGATATTGTTCAGTGTGAGTTTTCTCGCAGAAAAATTTGTGAGAAATAGAACCATCATCCATTCTAGAGATAAGGATTTCTAAGAAGGGAAGGCATCCATCCACTTCAACTTCCATCGTGAATTTAATGGAATCTGACTAGGAGTTCAAGTGGAAAAGAAAGAAATCTAATTTCTCGCGACCATGGAGCCAAATGACACAAGTATCATCTATAAACCTCTTCCACTTTTTAGGGCGAAATTGAGCTGAGGCTAAGGCATTGGCTTCAAAATATTCCATAAATAGTTAGCAACTATAAGGGAAAGAGGAAAATCTGTAGAAACATTGCATGTTTGCTCATAGAACTCACCATGGAAACTAAAGGAAGTCGAGGTAAGACAAAGGTCCACTAATTTAGCAGTGTTTTGGTATGAGATTCTATTAATGACATCAATGGCCTCAAGGATGGGGATTTTGGTAAATAATGATAAAACATCAAAACTTACTAACAACTCCCCGGGTTCCAGCCCAATATCCTTCCACTCTTTGATAAAGGAAGTCGAGTCCTTTACATAGGAATCAATGAGACACACAAGGGGTTTAAGCTTCTGGGCTAAGAATTTAGCAAGAAGATAAGTGGGACCACCTATTATGTTAGAAATAGGTATTAAATGGGCACCGAATTTATGGATCTTAGTAAGACCATAAATCTTGGGGGTGAGGGGGTTGCTCTCAATTATATTTCTAGAGAGAGGATTAAGGGACGAATTCGAATTAATGGCGAGGGAAACCTCCAAACCTAAAGAGTAGTTGGGCGTGTGAAAAAAAATATGTTCCCCTATTTCTGATGATGCCCTGCAGAAAATGCAAAAGCCAGGACCTGAGAATCCTCTCTTCAAGATATTATCCCAGGTGAGGATTTTATTCCTCCACGCCAACCAAGTAAATAATATGTTTTTTAAGGGAATATTCCACTTCTAGATCTTATAGAACCATGGTGTCTGTTGCAACTCTAGTCTCTACTTCATATAAAAAAGGTATGATTCTACCACAATGGGAGCTTGTTTATGTAATCTCCTAGCCCAAGTGATACAATCTCCTCGATCAATAAATAATAGGCCCACATGGATAAGGAAATTTGTATACTCCTGCTATTCTATGGCACTTTGTTCCACCAGTCCTAAATATACAACCTCTTTCCATATGGGGCATCCATAATGCCAACTTTTATTTGCCTAATATAGGAGAATGCATCCATTTCTAGGTATAATGTCTAAAGTATGTCTTTGTATCTTCCTTTCACCTCACATTCAAATTATGTTATCAGTCTCAATTAATATATTCCTTCCATTACCGAACTCCTAGGCCTCATGTGCCATTGGTGGAGGATTTTTGTAAATCTTCTCCAAATGAACAATCACCTTTTTATGTTGGGAATAATCTCCTTGTACAACATTTAAATACCCGAGTGTATCCTATATTTTTCCCGGATGATGTCCTGCCAAATACCATGTCCATGGGTGGCTCACCAAAAAGATTTAATTAGCAGAGAGTCTCCAAAAATACTGAAATGCAAGAGCCCTCAACCCTCGAATTATTTTGGTATGGTTATATCATCCCATCTACAAAGATGATATTTTTATGTAGTATGCATCCCACTCCAGAGGAAACTGGAAGTGATAGATTTAATCTTTGAAGCGATGTCCTGGGGAATCGAGAATAAGTGTGCCAAAAAAGTTGATTTTTGCTGCAATATTTCCTGGACAAGGATATATCTTCCACCAAGTGTAAGGTATATGCATGTCCATGAGTTCAATTTCTTTTTATTTTTGTCGACCATCCATAACTAATATTTTTTTTCTATACTTACTTGGCTTTATATGATAACCCAAGTATGTGAGACCATCCTACATTTGGGTTGACTATACTTCGAATATGCCAGAAATGAAGTCAATATCTGATCTATCACCAGAAGAGACATAGAGAAAAAAATTTATTACCATTTGAATGTAGTCCAGAACCCGCTCCATATTTTAGAAATATATAGTGCAGTGATGACCATTGTGCTCTGGAAATAATGCCAAAGGTTAGAATATTGTCAACACAAAACAAATGGGTAATATGGACATGTCTAGAGATGTGTAAACCCAAAAAAATGCCCCACACCTGCATTTATTTAATATGAAAACTAAGTCCATCCATTACTAATATGAAGATTAAATGGGAGAGAGAGCACCCATTTATGAGACCTATTCCTGCACATATGAAATTAAAAGGCATACCATAGATCAACACAACATAACAAACCAAATTAATGCAAGCCATAATCCACTCCACAGCGTGGGACCGAGGACAAATTTTATAGAGGATGAGCCTAATATATGACTAGTCCACATTGTCATATGCCTTTTGTAAGTCGATTTTCTTCACCACTGCCTCCTTCTTACACGAGGGGATGAAATGGATACATTCTTCTGCAGATGAAATAGCATCATGAATCTAGAGATTATATAAATAGAATTGTTCATGGGAGATGTGTAAAGAAATGACCCTATTCATACGTCTTGAAATCACTTTAGAAATAAACTTGTAAATGATGTTGCAAAGAGAAATACATATGTAATCCCGAAAATATTTTGGGGAAGAGGACTTCGGGATGAGAGCGAGGAAAGTAGAATTGATAGCACTAGTGATATTACCTCATGTTCTGGCCTCTTCAACAATCTCCAACAGATATTTTCCCAATAGCTAAAATAATTGTATAAATAAATCCACCGGCCAACCATCTGGTCCTGGGATTTTGTCTTTTGCAAAAGACTTAAGAACCAAAGATATTTCTTCCAGATTTACTATGCAATATAGCTCATCATTTGAATTATCATCAAACATATTATGATACATATCCAATGCCCATCTTTGATCCTTGTAGTCAACATCTCGTCTGGCTTTATAAAAATGTTCAAAAAAATTGACCACTTCTTCCTGTATCTTAGACATAGTGTATTTGATTTCTCCATCTGATGATTCAATTAGCCAAATACCATTGGTATGTTTCCTCTAATTTACATACTTATGGAAAAAATTAGTATTTTGATCCCCCTCTCTAATCTAAATCGCTCTGCTCTTGAGCCTCTAAGTTATTTCCTGTATTTTTAGTATCTCGTTCTTCCCGATCTTCTAGAAATTTTATATGTATCATGTCCTCCCAAGTAGGTTCTTTTTGTTCCAAGACACTACCAAAACTGGATTTCCTTAGTGATCTTCTGTAATTCCAAGATCAATCACTGATTTTTATTCCTCTCCCATATCCTTATTTGTATTTTTATGAAATTAATCTTTAACATATGAGACCGGATCGCAGATTCCTCCTGCAAGTCAATCATCTCCTTCCAGGTGGAGTTAACTAGTTCATTATATTCCTCATCTTGTAGCCATACTCTATTAAACTTAAAAGGTACACCTTTACATATATTGTCCATCCTCCACTATAGCAATATGGGCATGTGATAAAAAATATAAGACCTGTATACCCAATATTTTAAATTACCAAGGCACTCAACCAAAATTCTTGTACGAGGAAGCGGTCCAGTCGCTTCCCAACATAATCTTCTTCCACCCTACGATTACTCCAAGTAGGGGAGAGAGGCAAGGGATAAATGTGCACCAACTGATGGTCTGCGAAAATATTATAAATACGATCAGAAAGGGGATTCGACCTGCCATGTCTACCCCAAGAATCATGTGCTAAGATGGTCGCATTCAAATCACTAGCCACTATAAGTCCATTGAATCGTTGAATGTTGCATAGTTGTATCTGATCGCGGAAGTTGGAACGTTCTTGGTAAGGAGAGTATATATTAAGTATATGTATACTACATGGAATACCCCTCATATGGCCAGACATAAGGATGCTTGCAAAAATACTGAAAGCATGAAAATATGCTCTTCCTGAATCCCACATAGAAATCAAACCACCCGAGAGAACCCGAGAGTCCCGAGAGTCGGGAGAGGAGATAATAGGGACATCAAGTAAACTAGTGGATTCACCAAAAAGGGTAGAATGAGAGGCAAGGCGTCCATGGAAATGTTAGTTACCCTTTCTCCTGGTCTTACGAACCGTAATATTCATAGCAAATCCCAGAACAATGCGGGGAGAGGCAGCATGGGAACTATCCTTGTGAATTGTTAAAGCCTACATATCCATAGTAGAGTTATGAAGAAGAAATTAAATAACATTACCCACAAAATTATACAAAGAAGAGTTTAGATCCTGACCACTAGAGCACAAAGGGGGCGAGGAAAGGGCAGGCTCCAAAGGGGGTATAGAAGGAGAAATCACAAGAACAAGAGGAATAGGTGGGTCAGGAAAAGGGGATCACATTGATGAAGGGGAAAGAGGGGAATGATTGATCAACGAGGGAGGAAGTACATCATAGGGTTGGGCATCTTGACACGAAACCTCAGGGCTAGGGAAAAAGCCAACCAAAGAAGTATGGGGAGGGGACTCTTCTACAGGAAACACCACATGAACACCCGCAGGGGGAGGAGATGGGGATGTACAGGTCGGAGAAGAGGAAGAAAATAAAATGTGAGTAGAATCAAGCTAACCATATAAAATACCTTTTTGAATAGTTTCGGTACCAGGAGTAACACAAATTCGAGGCCTCTCCGAGGGCTGTAAGTATGCCTTGGACGAATTGTGCCAAGGCATCTGCATGTCCGGGCAACATTTCATCAAATGTCCCATTTTATGAAAAAAAATGCACCTAAAGGGAATGCCCCGGTATTCCAAACGTTGTTTGATCTTCAGCAGACCCCATTCCAAATCAATGTTCTCAGGAAGACCTCCTGAAAAATGAACTTACACAAGAATCGAGGCCACCCGCTTGTCAGTTGCGCCCATCACCTTCGGATCAAGAAATATGAATCACTCGATAGCATTCCCTATCATGGTCAAAGCCCACCTGGTCCAGTATTCCAGCAAGAGTCTGGGAAGTTTCACCCACACTATGTCATTCGCGGAGTATCGAGCAAGGGATTAAATTCAATGTACCACTTATGTAATTGTGGGAAACTGCGCCCTCAGACCCAAGGGATCTTCAGAATTTTCTCAGAATCATCTGTATGCATAAAATGTATATTGAACCAGGCATTCATGAGGGTACTAACCTTCGGAGAATATCCCAGCAACGACTCCCAAACCTTCTTCACCCAATTTTTCATATTAAACTTAAACAACTATGAGAAAATCCATTTATCGACAAGAGCATGTTTTTGCAAGATGGTGACCCTGTCCCAAAGGAAGTCATAACCAAACCTAAGTAAATTGGTCTCAGTATTCGAAAGGATGGATTTATGCTCCTTCCTACAAACCCTTCGTCTCCTAGTGCGAGTGATGTTAGAACCAGAAAATTTCTCCGAGCTATGTGTCACTGGGACAGATGATATCCCAGCCAAATGTTGATCCAAACGAATAGTTGGAGATTGTTCAGTAGGGGGGGACATAATTTTACCAGGCCTGCTCCGCCACAACTGTGGCTTGAATAGAGGTCTCATGAGTCTCTGCGTTGGAATCAAGAAAGGTTAAACACAAATCCATGTGGTAAAATGTTAGAAGGACAGAAAATGTAGAGATTAATCAGAATCCCACCAAAAACATGACACCACAGCCTGGAAAATAAATCTATATAGTGCGACACAACAAAAGGGTAATCCAAAAAAAATCCTCTGATACAAAAAATAATTTCTTAGATGAAGATAATCTAGTGAAAAAAGCCCCCTACCACATCCTGCCAACATCAACTACCAGCCACCTCAGAGAGAATATTAACGAGAAAGTATCACTCCCCCCTCCCACCCCATAAATCCCTCTACAACTTCTTCCCACACTCAACCTTCATCTTCCGAAGCCTGGGGAGTAAACACATACCCCAAAAACTCACCATTCCCACGACCCAAGTACAAAATTGTTGATGTTTGCAAGTGAGGTCAAAGTAGGATCTCTGTAAACACACACCAGAGAATCAACAGGTACCAGGTGGAGGGCGATCATGGTTCATGACGCCACGCTGTAATGTGATCGCACTATATGACTTGCCATGGGTGCTTTGAGCGAGCAGAGGGAAGTAAATTCTGATTAGACTGAGGTTGATAATTAAATCAAGAGACCTACAGAGACGTGGCTGCATATTGGAGGGAAAGAGGATGCGATGATGAGGCATTTTAGGAGGGATAAGGGGAAGGAGGAGGGGGAGGGGGAAGTGGGGGGGGAGACAAATGATCGAGAGATGAGAGAGGTGGAAGATAAGGGAGCGAGAGATGAGGGAGGGGGAAGTGGAGGGGCCAACAATGTGGCCAAGGGTGAGATGAAGGGAGGCCGAACCAAGCCACCAAGGATGGGGGGAGGAAGAGAGGGAAGGGAAAGAAAAGAGTGGGTTTAATAGAATGAGGAGGGAATGGAATTAATAGGAAATCTTCCACCCCCAAGATTTCTAGGTTGCAAGTCTTATTCCCATCTGCTTGGTCAAAGAGTAGCTCCACTTTAGGTTTCTTAGTCATAGTTATGGTATACATAGATTGTCTTCAATGACATTCACCACAGTTGCTTCTTCTTTGATCCTACAAGTCAAGTTTTCTTGTTTGTCATCCTCTTTGTTGTTTCCTTTGAGTATATGGTAGAAAGTTACTTTGTCAAAAAGAGGGGTCATTCCTTGGGCCCTTTTTATGACTTGATTAAGAATAGTGTTTTGAGTAGGGGTATTATTCCTCATATGATTTATTATTATCATGGAATATACAATAATTTGGAGCTCCTTAATGCCTTTTTTTATGGCCAGATTCATTCCGAGGAGTAACCCATAGGCCTTAGCTTGATTGTTTGTTCTCCTACCTAGAATCTAAGCATACATATATTCGATGTCTCCATTAAGATTTATGAGAATCCCTCCCCCTCCTACCACCCCACTCATTGTTATGTTTTGACCCAAATAAATTCATTGAATTTTTATTCATAACATGCACCAAACGGAAACAATGCTAACGCCAAAGAAATCAAATTAATTTAATGCAAAGGAATCACAATTATCAAGTTCAATTTTTAAAAATGAATCATGTTAATCGAACCCTCCACGATGGCTGTAGACTCATATATACACATCCATTAAAACGTTTTTGAATCATTGATACCCGTGTCATAATGCCTTTTATTTGTGTGTAGTTTAAACGTATGATTTTGTGCACATCAACTTGTTATAATTATGGTTTTCTTATTATCATTATTGCAGGTCTACGTGACTGATTCCAATGGCATTTTGGTGGTGCTCAAGAGTTAAAAACAATCGAAATTCGAGAAGCGTCTCAAACAACATCCATCCATGTAGAATCTAAGAAGCATCTCTAACAATATCTATCCGAAATCGATGGAGAAGGAAGGTGTATATGCCATTTTTAGCGGTGTTGTGATTCTTGGAAATGAACAATGAACCTCTATTGATTGAAGGAGAATCGCATTAGTTATAGGAGGAATCAGTAGCGTTTATAAGCAGTGAGCTTATTGTAGCAGTGGTAGGGAGAAGGGAGAATGTTGACAACGTAGAGAAGGAGCAGAACACAACACACACAACTGAAAGGCAACGTGGAAGCAGCATCCAGAGGTGTTGAAGCAACAATCACACAGTGTTAGCTGAAAGGCTAAAGAATGCAACATTAGCCATAACAAAATGGTGGCAGCGTTAGCTAGAAGTTTGAAGGTGACAACGCTATCCAGAACACAAGGAAGAAGGCTAGCAGCGTTATTGAGAGAGAAACATTCTCCAGAAAGAGAACACAACATCGTTATGGACAGAGATTGAGGTTCGAATTAAATTGTTGTGTTCGAATTAGTTTGCCATAGGCACAGATTGTACTCTCGTCTCTGGCATGTTTATATTTCTGCACCGTCATAGTTTGATGTGGCTGGGGTATCTCGTTCTGCGATTTATTTATGTTGATCAATTTTATATATTAAACAAGATTCATGTGAGTAAATATTATTGTTACGTTCCAAGTTTTTGTTATATATTGGCATTAATCATGTTTGTTTTAGTTGCAATTAATTCGATATATATATATATATATATATATATACTTTAAAATATTTGTTTTAATTGCATATTGATATATTCTGAGTGGCATTTAATATTGTAACTTTTGTTTCTAACCAAAAATAATCTTGTTATTTGTTTTTATAAAATGAATTCAATAGAATGTGTTTGTAAGATAAGATAAAATCAAACCATTCTTAGTGTTATCTTATATTGAGTTGAGAAGATAATTCTCTCAGCTTATGTAAATTATAATGAACTCTTTTTATAACTCAGCTAAGGTATGCAAATAGGGTTGTCTTGATAGTTTTTTTAGCAAAATCATTTTATTGGCATTTGTACCAAAGACATTTGCAAATCCTCAAATTACTTTTGGATTGGAGGGTAATTTCTCATCCTAAAATCAAACACAGTTCTTCGCTTCCAATTAGAACACTTTTAGCTCATGTGCTAAAAGTATAGATTTCCTATTATGTTCATTTTCATCATAAAATTAGTTTCATTAGTTTCTTTTATTTTTTCAAGACTCCTTGCAAAAGAGAAAGCCTCACAGTGGCTAGACCGAGCCCTCGTTTCAGTCAAATCATTAAGAATCATATGACCTAAACATTATCATACAGATGGATCATTTTTCCCTTCGGTTTTGGTACTCTTGAATAACTATCACTCATAAGCAGATTGGAGGTCATTCTTGTGCATATTGTACATACTTGTTTAGGTAGCATAGACTAGGTTAACTTAGGCTAGTTCTAGGACACGGGTAACTGGAAACCCATTTGAACGAGTCAGGATTGCTATCACAATGGAAAATAATCGAATTGGGATTGATCTGACCAAGCAATTTCTCACGTGTTGAGCCAAGACATTTCCAAGCATCAACACAACCACATGGCCACCTAATGTTTCCATCCCCACAACACCATAAATTTTGGAAAAAATACGTCCAAGAGAAATCACAACACCATGAGAACCCAACAAAAACTAGGACACCTAGAGAACTGCTGATTTATAGGAGGGGGGTTATTGACAATTTTAGTAACAGGAGGATGTGAAGACAAGTCATGAGAGAGCTAAGAAGTTCGATCCCAATCGCAAAAACACATATTCGAGAGAATATATACCAAGGAGAGATCAAACAAAAGCGGTAAACAATAGCCTGATGGTGAGCATGATACACAAAAAGAGTAAAACAATAATTTGAGAAAAGTCAAAGTATGTTTCTTTCTCACCTGAGGTCATAGATCCCATATACCAGATACATAACCAATAGAGCCTAGTTTAGGAGACAAAGCCACAATCAATAAAACTTAGTTTAGGAGACAAAGCCACAATATCTAATATGATATCTACAATACCTAGTATGATATCAACCCTCATCCAAAGGTTCATACCAACTGCACCACAACCACTAACACGACCACCTCCACGCCTCAGATACACCATCTACTAGTTATTCCCAACATCTCAGGAACTCACACCACAACTCCCCAAGCTGCTGCTAGGCTCTCAGTTACTTAAATCATAGTCCACAAGTCATTACAAGGTCCTCTGTTACTCACACCACAACACTGCCATCACAAAGAAACCTGTACTCCATTGGACATCAAACCTTAAAGCGTCGATCCAATGATCATCAAGTGATCACACCAACTGACGAATTTTTTCCCGTGATCTGCCCATCAACCATTGAAGGTTAACAAGAGCTAGTCAATCAAGACTGTGTGTGTTTTAAAAACTCATTCCATAGTGAGTAACACACCTTGCTTACACGTTAGGTATGGATAAGGACTTACAACACTATTTTGGTGTCTCTACTCTCATTTTAAGTGTTTTTGGGAGCGGTCATTGTAAAACTTCACAGGAAAGGGGCCGAATACAAGAGTCAGATAGAGAAGCAATCTGTCCCATAGGCTATTTTTAGCCTCGTGGACATTAAAAATTCTTTCTTTCTTTCTTTCAATATTATGGTTTTTAATATTTAAATACGATGTGTTTAAATAATAATTAGCTCATATCAACGTTTGAATGAAATGAGTGTGCTATAAACTCATTTCCAATCCGAGTAATGCAGCTGGCTTATGCTTCTGGTATGGATATGGAGTATGACTTTATTATGGTTTGCAGATTCTCATTTTAAGTTTATATTTAAATATGTTTTATTGTTAGTGTTTAAAATTTTTAAAATATTATTTATTTCTCATTATTTATATTATTTATATAAAGTATATTTATTAATTTTGGGTGATGAAAAAATTTTGTAGAATTATTTTTCATTATTATATATTAACTTTTTTTATATAAAATAGTAAATTTTTTTTTAATTATATTTTAAAAAAATAGAATTAAAAAAAATAGATATATATGTTGGATTGATTGTATTTGAATTCTAATATATGTGTGTGTGTGTGTGTGTGTAAAAAATATTGATTTTTGTTTTAATAATTATATTTTTTACGTTTTTTTTGTGTTAGTTTTTTTTTTGTAAATCAGCAGTTGTATTAGATCACAAATATAGTACACAGTATTACAAAAAGGGCCTACTTGTCATAGAAAAAAAAGAGACGCAGAGGGCAAGGCTTATCAGCGAGATACTTCCATAGACACAGACAGAGACACTTATAAGCCATAGCAGGCCAGGCGTCAAACTGTAACATATTACAAAACTGATCCTTTTCCAGGATCGAGAAACTAGGAGACTGGTCAGCCCAACCGGGCTGCCTGACATACAAAAACAACATAAACATAGACCAACTATTGCCAAGGAGACAACTTAAAAAAGACTAACAACCAGGACTTTCATCCTTACTATTTATGTTCTTTTCTACAGGATCTCCTCCATCACTTGGCCCAGCATTGTCCACGCGATTAGGTGTGCTTCGACGCTTGTACTGGCTGATGATAATGGTCTAGTTGCTCTCCTCCAGCAGCTGGATCTAAATGTTCAGCACATGCTTCAGATAAATCTCGAAGACCCTGAAGAACCCCTCAAGCCGCTTCGACTGGGCTTTCATCTCTTCTACCAGGGATTTCAAAGTGACTTCCAGGCTGTCAGGCCTAGCCGAGTTTTTTGCCGAAGTAAGGGTGTCAGCCTGGTACGCATCCTTGTGAGACGCCTCCTGCATGTTCAACACTTTGGCTAACATGGTTTTCATTTGCCAGGTCGTGCATTGGGTGCGCAGAAATTGGGTAGACCTAGTGGTCAGAGTGCTCGGATCTTTTAACCAGTCCACTTCTTCACAAATATCCCTGTCATCCACTCTCTCGCTTGCTTTGTCCACTTCAACTTGCAGCATGTTGATTTTCTGTTTTCCCCTATGGGAAACAGAGGAATTGAATCCTTCATCTGCCTCCTTCAGTTCATGGGCAACTTTTGGAGCTCCGGAGGATGAACTTCTCCATATTGCAATGCCTCCCTCTTACACTCATCCTACTAAAACCACGACTCAGCTCTCGATCTTTAGGAACGTGATAGAGGAAGGGCCGCAAAAAATCACAGGTATCTCCTCTACTCCCCAGACTGATATTTATATTTTATTATCGGTACTCGAGATCATGAAATGAAACGATCTCCCTTTCTCTTCCTTTCGCCTGACAGGTTGTTCAACTGATAGGTGATGGATATTATGCCAATCCATTCAATCTGTTTCGCACTGGTTGCCACGCTTTTTCTTAATTAGATTTTGCCACCTCTGCAGTTTATCGGAGTTGGGGTATTGTCCTTTGTTAGTAAGGTAAATCTCCCACACTCGTCCACATAAACCAAAGGACCTCGAGCTTAGAAACCACTGTCGTGAATTACTATATGGGCAGGACTTCATCTATCATTAATGATTAGTTTCGTGTGACCTGTCTGCACCTCCTGACGAACCAGTTAGGTCCTTAACGACAATCTGATCACACTCCTCTCTCAAATTTATAAAATGCATGTCCTGCCAACAGGTGTCAAGGACAATCTCTGGGTTTTCCACCGCACAATTTGCAAGGACATCCACCATAGAATTTGTTGAGTGCCTAACAACTTGAAGCACTATTCCTTGGAGATTTGAGAGATGGTTCGAGATGAGAGTCGTGATTAACGAGAGGCGCCAGTGTTTAGTGACCCTGTTGGGCTTCGACCCATTCTGCAGTCTCTTAGCCGCGTTAATTGCTAGCATCGAGTTCCCTTCCACAATAACTCTGCCAATTCCTAATCTGACCAAAATTTGCAGGCCCTGTTCCAGAGCAGCAAACTATGCCTCATTATTCGTAGCTTCACCTAATGGGCAGCTATAGATATGCTTAATCTCTCCTTTTTCATCACGGATAGCTCCTCCAAAACCAGTCGGACCAGGGTTACCACGCGAAGCACCGTCAAAATTCAGCTTACAGTAACCTGGGGAAGGGGGCTGCCATACCAGAAGAGACAAAGGAGGTGACGGTTGGCGCATAGGACAGTAAGAGCTAGTGGCACCTTCAATCCCGAACAGGTTCATAATGCGCCGGTCATTAGCTGAAGGCTTGTCACTGTGAACATATTTGACCTTGGTAAGGAAAGTTTCCCTCATATTCTTCATGATCTCTATTTTAATGTGGTCGAGTTCACGAATTTCATCCTGGAAGATTCTCCTATTCCTTTCCTTCCAAACAGACCACATAATGAAGCCAGGGCCCAGACGCCAAAGTAAGTTTACAGTTTCTTGTTCAGTATACTTGATCCACCACCTAGTTATGCTCTCATGGATAGAGTCTCTGTTTCTATCAGTTTTCCGAAAAATTTCTGCCATCCAATCCCATAAGCTGTTGGCCCACTCACAAGAGTTCAGGAGGTGGTTCATGGTTTCCTCCTCCACCCTACACATACAACATCTTGATGGTCCAATGAACCCTTTCCTATGTAAATTCTCCCAGGTGAGAATTTTCTTATGCATGAGAAGCCACAGGAAGGTTTTGACCTTAAGCCAATAGATAGCATCCCATACATTATTATGCCAGTGTAATTTTTCTGTTAAAACTCTTTGTTCAAGGTGGTGCCTCGCTTCTTTAAGGTTAAAAGTGCCTCCCTCCAGCTTTCCCCACCAGAGCTGATCCTCCTCCTGCGATCAAAGAATTATTCGCTTATCCACCCACGGGCGCAAAGAAAGCAAGCTCGTCCAAATGATCATTGGTCCAGTAATGGTAAACCTTAATTTTACCAAGCCCTTGAAAAGATTTCTGGATAAGTTGATACTCCGAGCTCTCCAACTTCGGTAATTGTTTCCAGGCATCTTCCTAGAAGAAGGACGTTCTGCCATTTCGTATTTCCCAGAAACAATGGTCTCGGATGATATTTCTATTGGCCTAAGCTAGGTTCCAAATAGGGGATCCGGTGATCACTCCTGTCATTCTGACTAAGTCCGGAGGACACCAATCGTTAGCATACTTAGCCTGCCAGAGATTCGCCCAAGGGGTATTGATTTTCTTCAGCCATATCTACTAGAGCTTGGCTCCACATGCCTTATTTACAGTTTCTGGATCTTGAAGCCCTAGACCTCCCAGGGTCTTAGGTTTGCAAATCTTCTCCTAGGCCACCAGGGCCCATTTTTTTTTGTCAAATTTACCTGACCACAGGAACGCCCTTTGAATATCTCTGATTTTTTGGAGGACGCCATTAGGTGCCGGAAGAATGGACAACATGTACTGCGAGATTGCTTGTAGCACCGCCTTCATCATGACCAACCTTCCCGCAAAATTTAGAGCTCTGTTCGTCTAATACTTCCCCCGTTCCTCAATGGAGGAAAGCAGTTTTTCCCAATGACCTTTCTGCCAGGGTTTGTCCATTAATGGAATCCCTAAATATTTAGATGGAAGGCTCTTCCTTCTAATGCCAAGGATGGTCATGAGGTTCCTCTGGATAGACATGTGAGTGTTAAAGAAGAAAATTGAAGATTTGTCTAAGTTTAGGTCCATTCCCAAAGCATGTCCAAAGAGGTTGAGAATAGCTTTAAAACCCCTGGCCTCTCTAACAGTAGGAATGTTGTGGAGCATCGTGTCATCCACAAATTGTTGATGGGTGGTGGCTGGGCAAGTTTGCAGAGGTTGAAGTCCCATAATGTCCTCTCTCCCTTTTGTCGTTTTGATGATACGGCTTAAGCCCACCATAAGAATGACAAACAAAAAGGGAGAAATCGGATCACCTTGGCGGATTCCCTTGGATGGAGTGAAGGGATGAGCAGGCGCTCCATTGACCAAGACTAAGAGACTCGGGGATTTGACCATAGCCATCACCAAGTTGATCCAGCATTGTCCAAACCCAAAAGCCTCTAAGACAACTTCCAAGTAGTTCCAGCTTGCTTTATCATAGGCTTTAGACAGATCCAGTTGGATAATCACACCAGCTTTTTTTTGTGACTGAAGGGAGTGGATCATCTCATGCACCAGAAGGATA
Organism: Pinus albicaulis; assembly: GCA_034641835.2. NCBI lineage: Eukaryota > Viridiplantae > Streptophyta > Pinopsida > Pinales > Pinaceae > Pinus > Pinus albicaulis. Next base: position 501,252,104 of record CM076569.1, read on the forward strand.
TTATACATAATTTGTCTCCGTTCAACAAAGCCAGATTTCTCCTTCGAAATAATCAGCGGAAGGATATGCTTCAATCTGTTAGCCATCACCTTAGATATGATTTTATACAGTACATTGCATAGGGCTATGGGTCAGAACTTCTCCGGGGTGCAGGTCGCCTCTTCCTTGGGAATCAAAGCTAAAAAAGTAGAGTTAAGGGATTTCAAGATAGAGGAGTTTTTATGGGAGTCCTCCACCACTTCCCAAATCTCCAACTGCACAATGTCCCAACAAGCTTTGAGGAAATCAATAGTAAAGCCATCTGGGACTGTTGGAAATGCTGTCATTGATGGCAAAGGAGATGACAAAGGAAATATCCATAAGGCAAAAGAGACAGAGAGGTAGCAGTTGAAGCAGAAGCAATATAGAGGTTTATTCATGAATTAGGGGTGTAATACAGGTTGCAGATGAATTATTGAGCATAGACTTTGATTGAAGACTAAAACCCTGTGATAAAGGCTTAATATGCTTGGGGATGAGTTGGAACATTGCTTAAAATGGAAGAAGAGGACTGGAGAGGGAGAGACTGAGAACTGGAGAGAGGCAGAGAACCTCTTCAACAACAGAATAGGAGGAAAATAGCCATCGAACGGAATATCTGGCTTATTACGAATCTATAAGGGTTTGTTTGAGATCTACCACCTGTATATATGCACATATTTGTATAGGAAGAATTGTATATGAGTTCTATATGTAATTATGATCGAATCATCTGAGGAAATGGTCTCAGTGTAACTGTATATCAGTTGGATAAATCGGGATGGAGAATACTGGTATTTACTGGTGATACTCCTGCGTGAATCTCCCTTAAGTTCTTGTAGAAGCTGGACTGTGTAAATAAAGCTACGAGTCTGCCTATGTATTCAGAAAGGAAAGGGTATGATAATGTGTAGATATGTACCTTGTCATTTTGGGATAAATTGTCAATGATTGTCCAAACTGTATGTGCCTTGGTCATATCGAGGTCAGCGCAAGCACTGCCAGTAATTTGAAATAAGGGTTTTGATCGCCTTCTGAGAATTGACGAGAGGTGAATGAGATTTCATGACAAAGTAACATATAAGAAACATACAACAGAGCCTATAAAAGAGCCAATCATACATTATATAAAGAATATATATATATATATATATATATATATATATATATATATATATATATATATATATATATATATATATATAGATATATATATACATATATATATTGGAGGCGGAACCATAGTCTTATCAAAGATTATATATATCATTGAAATACGATGAAATGTTATATACATATATATAATTGAATCATGACCGGAAACCTGGAGGAAACTGGTACCATGAGCGGGGAGGCAGAACCCTGACCGGAAATTAAACCCACGGCGGATTTACAAAAGCGGATTTCCCCATTCCGCACCACTTTTGGTATGGAGGTGGTATTGCTGGGACGAGCAGCGATTCCATTGATCAAACGGCACGTGGCATAGGCGGTATTGGAGGGCCCCGTTTTATTTACAATTTCGCGCGTTATACACCGGACCAAAGATGCCGAGCGAAATGGATAGGAGCCATCGATCTGGTGGGCCGACATCTGACGGTGATCAATTGCAGGACCTGCCCGAGGTTTAACGGAAGTGACCGGAGGTTAAGTCAGGTACGGCGCGTTCGGTGATTGGTCTTGTGGGGCCCGGCGGAGTCATAAGTAATGAATTGGTTTATTAATGTCTCCGACGCATTACGATCATAATATAAGGTTTGATGGAGTATGATCAAAGTTAAATGTGGTCATTCATATATATATATTATATATGGTGAACCGAGATTTATATGCGTAAAAACCGAGGTTTAATATGTGTGGAATCCTTATTATTTGGTATAAAATAGGGTGAAAATATATAACAAAAAGGTCGTTGTTATGTTATTTATCAATTCTTTGAAATTGATAAATAATTCAAAGATGTATTAAGGTTGTGAATCAACAAAAGTATGTCGATACACGTGGGGTTCTGTTAACAATTGAAGAACGCCGAAACAGATATATGGTATGTTACGTGGGTTGATATATGTACCTGCCGAGGTCAATTGGCATGGTTTAACAGCCCAGCCTTGTTTAATTGAAATATTAAAATAGCCAGCCTTATTTGTTTGAAATTTCTGGATGTGGAGATGATTGCACATGAGTTTGGGATGCATTTACACACAGTTAATGAAATATTGGAATTTACTGGGATAGTGAACAGGTGATTAAACACAGAGATGAAATTTCGTGAACAAGAAAAATACAGGGATTCAAAAGAGCAGTGAACAGGTGAAATGTACATATGACAGTAAACAAAGAAGATGCAGAACAGTTTCTCAACAACAGTAGAAAAAGACAAAATCTAGTAAAGCCAAAGTTCAGAAGAGGAGCTGAGTGATATTGAAATATGTAATTAAGAATGTGAATGTAAATGATGTAATTATTTTTTATATATTGTTTGTGATGCAAAGGAAAGTATCCTAAGGAAAAGACAAAATCCCACTGTAGCATGAAATTGTGTACATATTATTATGATTTTAAATTGAGTTGGACAAAGAAATGAGGAAGCAGAAGACCAAGAGGTATGACCATTCATTTCGAATTCCTAAAGGAATACAAACAGTCTTGTGAGAATTCCTATATAAGATCAATTTGATAAGCTCAAGAAAGAGAGAGAGAGCAGATACAGAGAATGCAGAATATAGAAGAATAAAGCAGAGAATATTAAGAGAAGAAGAGCAGATACAGAACAAAGCTGATATCTGGAGTAAATCAGCAAACATTCAGCTTAATAGCTGTCAGTTGTAGCTGACAAAGGTTGAAGCCTCCTGTAGGTTGGTGCCTACAGAAAATTGAAGGGAGTTGGTGCTTCCTTGCAAGTTGTAGCTTGCAGAATTGAGGTTGGAGCCTCTTGTAGGTTGGTACCTGCAGAAAAATAGTGGTGAGAGGGAGTAGGAGCTTGCCTTTGCATCAAAACAATAATAAGATGTGGTTTTCTCCCGTTATGGGTTTCCACTTATATCTGGTGTCTCTGTGCATGATAGTTATGTATTGAATCTGATATGTATCATCTGCTTAATATCTGCAACTCTCATATTAAGTCTACTGCTATATTAAACTAATGCTTGCTGCTTGCATTCTAAGATTACTTGCACATTAAATTGGATATGAAATGAAGGTGTAAATAGCTTAATGAAAAGTTTTAAAAGATCAGGAATGCATTAAACTGATTCACCCCCCCCTCTCAGTTTAATTAAAGGTTCAACAATTGGTATCAGAGCAAGTTCCTTGTATATCAGTCTAACAACTGAAAGGAGATCCTAGGCTCTCAAGATGGCAAGTCAAGAAGGAAGCTCAACCAATAAAGCCCCTTTCTTTACAGGTGAAAATTATGCCTTTTGGAAAATAAGAATGAAAGCTTATATAATGTCCTTAGGATTAGAAGCTTGGGATGCTGTGGAAATTGGATATGTCACAAAGTCAACTGACACAGAGAAAGAAGCTAAAGAAAGCTTTGTAGCTAATGCAAAAGCAATGAATGCAATCTTAAATGGACTATGTGAAGCTGAGTTTATCAAAATAATGCACAGTAAGACTGCCAAAGATATGTGGGACACTCTAGAGAATATCCATGAAGGAAATAAAAAGGTTAAGACTGCCAAACTTCAAGTATATAGAGCCCAGTTTAAAAATTTAAAAATGAATGATGATGAAGATGTTGGGAGCTTCTTCTTAAAAGTTGCAGAAATTTTTAACAGTATAATTGTTAACAAAAGAAAGATTCGAGAAACAAGAATGTATACATAATTGTATAAAAGATTCTAGATCTTCCATCTCAGACTAATCCCAAGGTGTCTCCAATAGAAGAAACAGCTGATTGGGAGACCTTGACCATGAACCAACTACTAGGAAATCTTACAGCATATGAGATGAGGCTCCCACAGAAGAAGCCAAGTACAAGGGAGGCAGCATTCAAAACAGAAAAGAAGAAAGAAGAAAAGGAAGACATGTGCTCCTGCTCTGATGAAGAAGAGGATAAATTTGTCAAGAAATTGGATAGAGGATTAGGTAGATACAAAGGTAAACTTCCTTTTAAATGCTTTAACTGCGGAAGAGTTGGACATTATGCTGCTAGATGTCCTCACAAGAATGTAAGAAATCAAGCTCAAGAATCAGAGAAAGACACATCAAAGAATTGGCAGAAAGGAAAGAAATTCAGCAGAAAATCCTTCTATGCACAGCAAGAAGATACTGGGAAGGTATCCGAGACTCGCATGAACTCTCGTGGAGAAGAGGAACCTCCTAATTCTGCATCGATGGCCATGTAAGATCTTCGATGACCCTGTTGCAGAAGAAGAAGAAGGGGGAAGCCCATCTTGAGGGGGGAGCTACGAAGTTTTTTGGAGGAGATGATGATCAAACTAAAATGTTAAAACAAAGAGATTCTCCTCAAATGTGTGAAAGAAGAACAAAATTCAGAAGTCCTCATGCAGCTGAAGGTAAAGCTTGAAGAAGCCAAGAAGATAGAAGATATATTACTTCAGCAAATCAAAGATAAAACTCGAGAACAAGAGAAGCTGGAAGAAGAAATTATGTGCCTGAGAAGGAAATTAGAAAGTGTTCAACAGAAAGTTTCTATATACCCTTCTCAAATGACAAGTTCTAGTAGGTTGAATGAAATCTTGGATGCTTAAAGATCTCCTCTAATAAAAACTGGGATAGGATATGAAGGAGAATCAAGTAAAGGCAAAGAAAAGGAAAACAAAAATATAATTTTTGTGAAAGAAAAGAAGGTTGATGAAGCAACCCAAATAATTCCTACAAAGGAAGAAACATGTAATGAGAAAGACAGAGACCAGAATAAACCTCTAATAACAAAGATTGTAACAAATACTAAGACAACAGAGAAAGGATCATATATTCCTGATTATATCAAATTTGGAAGCCATCAAAGGAGATTCTTGCCTCCTATGAAGAATGCCACCTGTTATGTCTACCACAAGCCGGGACACATTGCTGCATATTGTCATGCAAGGAGAAATGATTTAAACCAGCAAAAGATGCAAGCATGGAAGAGACAACCTTACATCAGGTATGCAAGTAATTTCTATGGTTATTGTTTTTATTGTAAGGATTATGGCCATAGAATTATTGAATGTAGAAAGTATGGACAAAGACTGATGTTCAATACCTCAAGGAGGTTTATGAGTCAAAGAAATTTTGTTCATGCTCACAATTCTGCAAAAACTATAATCAAATGTTGTGTATTCAATCAAGTTGGACATATATCTTCCAAGTGTTCTCTAAAAGGATATAATTCATCACCTCACAAAAGATACCAAACAAAAGGGAGCCTCCAGTGGATAAAGAAGGTGAATAAATGTGACTTGGCTTTAACTGCTCAAGATTTGAAGAGTCAATGGTATTTGGACAGTGGCTGCTCTAAACACATGACAGGAGACAAAAACAAGTTTTTAACTCTTGATGAAAAGAAATCGGGCAATGTCACTTTTGGAAATGACAAATCAGGAAAGATCAAGGGAAAAGGATTAGTCAGCATAGACAATGGCAGAGGAAAGGCCCAAGATGTATTATATGTAGATGGGCTGAAAGAAAATTTACTGAGTGTCAGTCAGATGTGTGATAAAGGCTGTGAAGTCTCTTTAGAGCACAAGATTGTGTAGTCAGATCAAGCACAACAGGAAAAACTCTACTCAAAGGTGTTCGAACAGAGAGTAATGTGTACATAGTGAGAGAGGAGGATGAAGTCTGCCATCTTAGCAAACTCGAGGAGTCATGGTTATGGCATAAGAGATTGGGACATCTCAGCTTTGACCATATCATTAGACTGAGCAAGAAGAAAGCTGTCAGAGATATGCCAGAAATAAAAAGGCCCTCAAACACAATATGCAAATCTTGTCAGTTGGGGAAACAAACTCGCACATCCTTTAAATTTAAAGAAGAGTTATCAACAAGAAGACCACTGTAACTTGTGCACATGGATCTGTGTGGACCTGCAAGAACTAGAACACCAAGTGGAGAGTCCTATTTTATGCTGATAATAGATGATTTCTCTAGAATGACATGGGTTGCTTTTCTCAAGAATAAATCGGAAGCTCTGGACAAATTCAAAACATTTAAAGCATTAGCAGAAAATCAGACAGGATGCAAGCTGAAATGCATCAAATCAGACAGAGGAGGTGAATTCACTGATTATGACTTTGCAGACCTATGCAATGAACATGGCATAAAACAACAATTTACTATTGCAGGGACACCTTAGCATAATGGAGTAGCAGAGAGACAAAACAGATCTGTTCAACAAATTGCTAGAACCATGATGCAAGAGAATAATATTCCTCAAACCTTTTGGGCAGAAGCGGTACACACAACAGTGCATATCCTTAATAAAGCTCACTTAAGGCCAAGCAGTGACAAGACTCCCTATGAACTATGGCATGGAAAGCCAGCTTCAATCAAACATTTCAGAATCTTTGGAAGCAAGTGTTACATAAAGAATAATGATGAAAATCTTGGAAAATTTGATGCAAGAGCAAATGAAGGGATATTTCTTGGATATGCTTCCAGAAGCAAATGGTACATGTGCTACAACAAGACCCTTCAGAAGATAGTTGAAAGTATTGATGTGAGATTTGACGAAGAACTTCCAAACAATACTAGAGATACAGACTACTGCAGTACATCAGACAACAATGAAGAAGAAGATCAAAATGATGATGAAACAAGCAAAACATTAGAAGATGCTGGACTGAACTCAAAAACCCCCTCAAGATACACTCAAAAGAACCATCCAGAAGATCAAATCATAGGAGACAAGAATGTAGGAGTGCAAACAAGAAGGCAGCTAACTGAACAGAAAGAAGAAGTATACATAGCCATGTTGTCACAAATAGAACCAAAGAAATTTGAAGAAGCCAGCAAGGACAAGTCTTGGGTAAATGCAATGAATGAAGAATTGGACCAAATTGAGAAAAAAAATACCTGGGAACTAGTTCCTAGACCTACTGAGAAAAATTTCATAGGCTCAAAATGGGTATTCAAAAACAAAATGAATGAGCAAGGACAAGTAATCGGGAATAAAGGTAGGCTGGTCTGCAAAGGATACTCACAAATATAATGACTTGATTATGATGAAACATTTTCCCCTGTAGCCAGAATGGAAGCTATCAGAATGTTCCTGGCATTTGCATGCTACCAAGATTTCAAGGTATATCAAATGGATGTAAAATCTTGTTTTCTTAATGGCGATCTAGAAGAAGAAGTGTACATGGAACAACCAGAAGGTTTCTCATTGACAGATAAAGAAGACTATGTATGCAAACTGAAAAAGGCCCTATATGGACTGAAACAGGCTCCTCGTGCTTGGTACTCAAGACTGGATAAATATTTGCAAAAATAGGGTTTTAAGAGAGGTGGAGTAGACAACAATCTATATATAAAATCCCATGAAAATGAACTCCTGATTGTTGTAGTGTATGTTGATGATATTATGTTTGGAAGCAACAAAGATGAACTAGCAAAAGGGTTTGCTGATGAGATGAAAATAGAGTTTGAAATGTCTATGATTGGAGAAATCAGTTTCTACTTGGGACTGCAAATTCAGCAAAAGAACACAGGCACATTCATCTCTCAAGAAAAATACTTAAAAGAAATGATGAAAAGATTCAAAATGGAGGACTGCAAACCTGTGACTACCCCCATGATCACAGGATGCAAGCTGTGTACTGATGATGGGTCTGCAGATGTAGACCAAAAAATCTACAGATCCATGATAGGAAGCCTATTGTATTTGACAGCTTCAAGACCAGACATCATGCTAGCAGTAGGACTAGTGGCTAGATATCAAGCAGCACCTAAACAAAATCATCTTCTTGCAGTCAAAAGAATATTCAGATATCTACAAGGAACTACACAGTATGGGCTTTGGTATCCTAAAGGCAAAAGCTTCACTTTAACAGCATACACAAATGCAGATTGGGCCAGCTGTGTGGATGACAGAAAAAGTACAAGTGGAGGTGCATTCTATCTAGGAGAAAGCCTGGTTGCATGGTTAAGCAAGAAACAAACATCCATCTCACTGTCTACAGCTGAAGTAGAATATATAGCAACAGTAGCATGTTGTACACAAGTCATGTGGATGAAGCAAACTCTTCAATACATGAAGGTAAGCATTGATGAGCCTATTTCAATCAAATGTGATAATACAAGTGCTATAAGTATATCCAAAAATCCTGTACTTCACTCAAAAACTAAACATATTCCAATCAAGTATCATTTCCTCCGAGAACAAGTGGCTCAGAAGATAGTAAAGCTGGAATATGTACCAACAAAAGAGCAAACAACTGATGTATTTACCAAACCTCTTACTAGAGAACCATTTCAATATTTGAGAGATAAACTAGGGGTAGTATATGCAGATGCTGCTCTCTGATATAAAGAGAAAGCACAATTTCAGGGGGAGAACAAAACGAAAATATCATTTCAGGGGGAGAACAAAACGAAAATATCATTCCAGGGGGAGAACAGCCAGCAAGGAAAGCATGAATCAGGTCCTCGGGATCAAAGGATTAAAGCAAAAGAACACCAAGCTATTATCCTAGCACTATATCAATTTACAGTGTATATTCAAATTCAAAGTGTTCTCTCAACAAGTCTTGTACATCACTATGGAGCAGCATGCAGAAGAGGGCCTAAACATAACTCAGAGAGAGGAGGAAGAGCAAGCAATAGGAGAAAGCTACAGGAAAATAGAGGAAAATTGATGTCAAAAGGCAAAAAGAAACCCTTTTCCATTGATGTCAAAGGGGGAGGAAGAGCAAGCAACAGGAGAAAAAGCAGGCAAACAGAGAAAATGTATTGCTACAGAGAAAATATATTGCCATCAATGCCAAAGGGGGAGACTGTTGGAAATGTTGTCATTGATGGCAAAGGAGATGACAAAGGAAATATCCATAAGGCAAAAGAGACAGAGAGGTAGCAGTTGAAGCAGAAGCAATACAGAGGTTTATTCATGAATTAGGGGTGTAATACAGGTTGCAGATGAATTATTGAGCATAGACTTTGATTGAAGACTAAAACCCTGTGATAAAGGCTTAATATGCTTGGGGATGAGTTGGAACATTGCTTAAAATGGCAGAAGAGGATTGGAGAGGGAGAGCCCAAGAACTGGAGAGAGGTAGAGAATCTCTTCAACAATAAAATAGGAGGAAAATAGCCATCGAACGGAATATCTGGCTTATTACGAAACTATAAGGGTTTGTTTGAGATCTACCACCTGTATATATGCACATATCTGTATAGGAAGAATTGTATATGAGTTCTATATGTAATTCTGATCGAATCATCTGAGGAAATGGTCTCAGTGTAACTGTATATCAGTTGGATAAATCAGGATGGAGAATACTGGTATTTACTAGTGATACTCCTGCGTGAATCTCCCTTAAGTTCTTGTAGAAGCTGGACTGTGTAAATCAAGCTACGAGTCTGCCTGTGTATTCAGAAAGGAAAGGGTATGATAATGTGTAGATATGTACCTTGTCATTTTGGGATAAATTGTCAATGATTGTCCAAACTGTATGTGCCTTGGTCGTATTGAGTTCAGCGCAAGCACTGGCAGTAATTTGAAATAAGGGTTTTGATCGCCTTCTGAGAATTGACGAGAGGTGAATGAGATTTCATGACAAAGTACACATATAAGAAACATACAACAGAGCCTATAAAAGAGCGGAACTCTGCGTTACCATAAAGAATATATATATATATATATATATATATATATATATATATTGGAGGCGGAACCATAGTCTTATCAAAGATTATATATATCATTGAAATACGATGAAATGTTATATACATATATATAATTGAATCATGACTGGAAACCTGGAGGAAACTGGAACCATGAGCGGGGAGGCGGAACCCTGACCGGAAATTAAACCCACGACGGATTTACAAAAGCTGATTTCCCCATTCCGCACCACTTTTGGTACGGAGGCGGTATTGCTGGGACGAGCAGCGATTCCATTGATCAAACGGCATGTGGCATAGGCGGTATTGGAGGGCCTCGTTTTATTTACAATTTCGCGCGTTATACACTGGACCAAAGACGCCGAGCGAAATGGATAGGAGCCGTCGATCTGGTGGGCCGACATCTGACGGTGATCAATTGCAGGACCGGCCCGAGGTTTAACGGAAGTGACCGGAGGTTAAGTCAGGTACGGCTCGTTCGGTGATTGGTCTTGTGGGGCCCGGCGGAGTCATAAGTAATGAATTGGTTTATTAATGTCTCCGACGCATTACGATCATAATATAAGGTTTGATGGAGTATGATCAAAGTTAAATGTGGTCATTCATATATATATATTATATATGGTGAACCGAGATTTATATGCGTAAAAACCGAGGTTTAATATGTGTGGAATCCTTATTATTTGGTATAAAATAGGGCGGAAATATATAACAAAAAGGTCGTTGTTATGTTATTTATCAATCCTTTGAAATTGATAAATAGTTCAAAGATGTATTAAGGTTGTGAATCAACAAAAGTATGCCGATACACGTGGGGTTCCGTTAACAATTGAAGAACGCCGAAACAGGTAAATGGTATGTTACGTAGGTTGATATATGTACCTGCCGAGGTCAATTGGCATGGTTTAACAACCCAGCATTGTTTAATTGAAATATTAAAATAGCCAGCCTTATTTGTTTGAAATTTCCGGATGTGGAGATGATTGGGCATGAGTTTGGGATGCATTTACACACAGTTAATGAAATATTGGAATTTACTGGGATAGTGAACAGGTGATTAAACACAGAGATGAAAGTTGAACAAGAAAAATACAGGGATTCAAAAGAGCAGTGAACAGGTGAAATGTACAGAAGACAGTAAACAAAGAAGATGCAGAACAGTTTCTCAACAACAGTAGAAAAAGACAAAATCTAGTAAAGCCAAAGTTCAGAAGAGGAGCTGAGTGATATTGAAATATGTAATTAAGAATGTGAATGTAAATGATGTAATTATTTTTTATATATTGTTTGTGATGCAAAGGCAAGTATCCTAAGGAAAAGACAAAATCCCACTATAGCATGAAATTGTGTACATATTATTATGATTTTAAATTGAGTTGGACAAAGAAATGAGGAAGCAGAAGACCAAGAGGTATGACCATTCATTTCGAATTCCTAAAGGAATACAAACAGTCTTGTGAGAATTCCTATATAAGATCAATTTGATAAGCTCAAGAAAGAGAGAGAGAGCAGATACAGAGAATGCAGAATATAGAAGAATAAAGCAGAGAATATTAAGAGAAGAAGAGCAGATACAGAACAAAGCTGATATCTGGAGTAAATCAGCAAACATTCAGCTTAATAGCTGTCAGTTGTAGCTGACAAAGGTTGAAGCCTCCTGTAGGTTGGTGCCTACAGAAAATTGAAGGGAGTTGGTGCTTCCTTGCAAGTTGTAGCTTGCAGAATTGAGGTTGGAGCCTCCTGTAGGTTGGTTTCTGCAGAAAAACAGTGGTGAGAGGGAGTAGGAGCTTGCCTTTGCATCACAACAATAATAAGATGTGGTTTTCTCCCATTATGGGTTTCCACTTATATCTGGTGTCTCTGTGCATGATAGTTATGTATTGAATCTGATATGTATCATCTGCTTAATACCTGCAACTCTCATATTAATTCTACTGCTGTATTAAACTAATACTTGCTGCTTGCATTCTAAGATTACTTGCACATTAAATTGGATATGAAATGAAGGTGTAAATAGCTTAATGAAAAGTTTTAAAAGATCAGGAATGCATTAAACTGATTCACCCCCCCCCCCCTCTCAGATTAATTAAAGGTTCAACAGATTTACCATTAGGCATTTCATGTACTGCTTCCTCCACTTCAATCGGAGTCACAGGCCGGTCCAGGTTCTGATTGTGGTCCTCTGATAAAATCCTAGGGATGGAAGCCACAATTTCCAGAATTTCCCCTTCTATGTCCATATCTGGTTCAGTGGCAATTTGAGAAAAGTGGTCGACCAGCAAGGTAGAGATGTCCTCGTGCAATTCATAAGAGTTCCCTTGTACAACTTTTAAATGGATGATCTTGTTGGTGTGTCTATAGTCTATGGCGGATGTGTGGAAAAATTTAGTATTATTTACCCCTTCCTTAAGCCATTAGACCCTATATTTCTGTTTCCACAGGATTTCCTCCTGCAAACATCTTTCTTCCCATTATTTCATGAGGTTTTGCTCTACATCGATGGAGTCCTGGAAATTTCCTCATTGATCCAAGCCCTATGCAGTCGTTCCAACTGTTCTTCCAAGACAATCTTCTCCTTGAAGATGTTACCGAATACCTCTTGGTTCCAAATTCGAAGTCGGGCTTTAATATGTTTCAATTTAGCTTGAGGACAGAACATCTTCGTACCCCTAATCGTAAGGGGTTCATGCCACCATTGCTTGATTTTTTATTTGAAATCTGGGTGGTCAAGCCAAAATCTCTGAAATCTAAAGGGCCTGTTTTTAGGAGTGCCCAAAATAGCAGCGTGCAGGGTGATGGGCCAGTGGTCAGAGCCCCCACTTGGAATGGTTTCCGACTCCACTGTGACTCCCTCTAGGAGGATATCTTCAGTTATGAGGAAACGATCTAGTCTCGAGGCAATCTGCATGTCCCCTTCCCTCTTATTATTCCAGGTGTACAACCCACTTTTTGGGAGAATGTCAATAAGCCTGGAGGACCTTATGAAATGAATGAGAGCCTCAGCATCCCGGTTGAGCCTCCTCAATCCCCCCTTCTTTTCTCTTAACGAGGTTATCATATTAAAATCCCCCCCAAAGATCCCTTTAACACCAGAGTATCTAAGTTGCAGATTTGAGAGGCGGTGCAACAGAAGCATCTTTTCTTCTAATCTTTGGGGTCCATATACATTAGTACATAAATATAAGCTAGGTTCTCCTATAATATGCATCTCCAAGGATACATAAGATCTTGTTGCTTCTGCACTAACTAGATGGAATGAGTGGGGGTTCCAAAAGGTTACCAGACCTCCTTCCATCCCATTTCCCTTCACCTCTAGGTAGTCCATTCTTTTCCCAATTTTCCTACTTATCTCTTGCACCTTCTTACTCGAACATTTAGTTTCTTGTAGGAAGATCATATCTAGGTTTCAGTTCTGACTTTCTTCTTTAGAAGTATTTTTTTCCTTTGGTTGTTTAGCCCTCTAACATTCCATGATAAGATCTTCATAATAAACAAAATAAGTTAAGAAGAGGGGTTGAAAGCCTCAAGGGCTTTCATCTTACCTGAATTTATGAGCATTTGACCTAATTCCTAGAGGGCTTCGTTGTTGGTTTTTCTTCCTCTCTTGCGCCTATGCTTGGCCTTCAGGTTCGTCTGATGAAATCCTTGGACTTTGATTCCTAGAGCCTTTGTCGCTCCGTACCCTCTTTTTTGAACCTTCTTCTTTGCCTCCTGATGGGCCAGAAAGAGGAAATTGATCTTGTCCACTTCTTCTATTGGGATTTGTTCCAATCCTCTTTGCTTGCATTGTTCCACCATAGTGTTTAGGTCCATTCCTTCTCGTTCCAGGATATCCCCCAGTTCAAGGTCCTCCATACCTGCTTCACTTATTGCCATTTCCGCATCTCCCTCTGCATCTTCATCATAACTAATGCCTTCTGGGTTATCTTCCAGAGTGATCTTGTTCGAATCTAGGGATGCCTGCTTTGGAGAACCCAAAGTCTCTGGTACAGAATCTCGCTGATGGGATTCTTCGACTATTTCATCTTTAGATCCCAAAGATTCAAAGGCATTTCCAGTGCCCTTGATTGATATCCCTACTTTAGGCTGGTTTCTTCGGTTTTCTCTTTGTCTCCCACTTGGGTGGGAAAAGCCTTCTCGATCTTTAGCCGCTCCTTCCTTACTTTTTTCTATTTTCTTTATAGAGGGCATTCTCTGAAATAATGTCCATGCTCGTGACGTCTACGATAGCGGAAGGGAATCTGCTCATAGTCAATGGCCTGAAAGAAAACTTCATCTCTAAATTCAAGCCACAGACCTTCATGCAGAGCCCCTGAGACGTCCATTTCTACACAGATCCTAGCATAGGAGGTGTATCTTTTTTGCAAGGTAGCCTCCGAGGCTTGGACAAACTTTCCCAGCTTGTTTCCAATCTGTTCCAGCGTCGAAGGTCTCCAATAGTCGATAGGGAGAGAGAAAAGGTGCATCCATATCGGCACATGCTTGAAGGTCTCTTGTTTTGGGGCGAAGTTAGGCTTCCATGGCCTCACATAAAGACCTGCCGAGGCATAGAAATAGGGACCCCCATCGGAGATACAATCTCTGTCTTCCAAATTTGCAAAAATAGCTGTAAAGAAACCCTTAGCCCCAAGATGGAGCCTGATATCTCCTTTTGGCTTCCACTGTTGTTTTATCCAGAGGCACAAGGATTTTTTAGTTGGCCAAAAGCCCATAAATTTGAAAATCAGTGCATGTATTGCCATATGGTCCCTATAATCCTGCATTTCTGGATATGTAATGATGACCCGAAGACTTTATGAGGTTTTCGGCTTGCAGCGACCATTCTCCCCCTGTTTTTTACTCTTTTTGGCAGATCCTAACAGGTTCAAGCCCTCTTGGGGTTGGGCTTGATTTTCTATAGCGTCTTTTGTCCCTTCTGTTGTCCCAAGAGATTCTTGCTCGAGATTAAGGCATTATTTGTCTTTATTCTCCATTATTTTAATGCCAGTTGACCTCTTCTGACCCAGTACCTCTTTGGTCATCTCGCTCGCCTAATTCTTCTTACGCAGCTCATCATTTCTTGCAGTTTCTGACCCGACAATCTGTAGCCCTTCACTCAGACCTTTTCCTTTGTCCAAGGTGACTTGTTTGTAAGAAGGGGCCCCATTGGCCCCCACTTGTCTCATTCGGGTGGTCAGAGCTGACCCGTGCCTCAGAAGCTCTGCTATAAGGACCCTGCCCTCCGCCAGAGCTTGCTACAATGTTCAGATTACACCACCAAACCCTAGTTTTGACCCTGCTGGTGCGCTCTCCAACCTACTTATTCATGCCCAAGTGTTTTTTTGTGTTGGTTATTTTTATCTAATTAGTTATTTAGAAAAACAATATTTATTTATATTAAAAAATATTTTAGTATGTTATTTTTATTATTAATTTTTAAGATTTATTAATAAAATATTTTTTCAACATATATAAAATTATATTTTTCAAATTTATTCATAAATTCATTATTTATGTTAGTTATTTCTAATCTATTTATTATATGTTTGTTGGTATTTTGGTAATTCATTAGTATTATATTAATTTTTATTTGGATTGATATTTACTATAAATTATTAAGCAAAGTCAGAATCTTATATTATTTAATTAATATTTTAAATTTTCACTTACGTTAAGTTAAATCTGATATAATGTTAACCAATATTTTAACCTTATTAGTTTTCAAGCTATTGGAAAAATTCCATGGTAAGTCTTTACAAAATAAATGTAAGGGGTGTTTAAATAGGAGTACATTTTAATCCATCTCTACTTTATTTGAAAAATGCATTATCGATATGTAATTAGTCTATACTCACAAATAATATTATGGATGGAGTGAGACAAACATTTTATTGTCTATGGATATATAAAATAATGTTATGTGGGATTGAGAACAAAAAGATGTTTATATTTACATAGTATTTTCACTTTGTTTTTCATGAATGCAATCATATTTAGTTACATATGCTTGTTGTCAATTTATTTTGTTTTGTAAAACATTTATTTATAGGCTTTCTCTGTGAGGCACGTGACATTTTTTAACTTTTATTTGAGTAAATAAATATTATTTTTATTTATTTTTATTTTTATAATTAAATTTGAAAAATGTATCTTTAATAATACTTTAAAGTGTATTATTATTAAAGATACACTTTTCAAATTTAAAGTGTTAAAATTAAATTAATTAAAGTGTATCTTTTATAATATATAAATAAACCAATATATCTTTTAAATATATAAATAAACCAATATATCTTATAAAGTGTATCTTTTATAATATATCTTTTATAATCTTTTTTATAATTTTTAATTTTTATAATAAAATTTGATAATATATAATAAACCAATTTCTATTTTAATACATAATCGTTTTACTATACACATTTTGTTAATATTTTTAACTTAGTCTTATTTTATGATTTTTCAACTAATTCTATAACACATACAATAACTATATAAAGTTATTTTTGTTACTATTTTCTTTTCATTTATTATTGGTGTTCCTATTTTCTTTTCATTCATTAGAGCATTCATGTTTATGGTTATCTATTCTATATATAAGATTTTTAATAATAACAATGATGATATTACCTAAAAAAGAATATGTCACTAATATATGAAATGATTATATTTTTATGGCAAGTATCATTATAATTTTTAATAACACAACATCATCCATATAAATTAATAATAACAAATCATAACTTGTTATATGCATTCTTCCTTTATTCTTTATGATTCAATTTTCTAACTAATTTATATATAAGTTAAATAGAGGATACATTCTTATTTTATTTCTATTTTATTCTTGATTTTGGCTAGTCCTCTTAATTTTATCACTTATTGGAATACTCAATTTTACAATGAACTTTTCTTATAATTTATAAGTACTTATTTTTCACTCTAATTGAATTCCTACTTTCTCCAATATTTTTCTTCCCACTTTCTCCATTATTTTTCCAAGTTAATAGATAGTATGATATTTTTTAGAAAAAAAAACATTAATAAATATTGTTTTTTTTTTAAACATCTACAAGTTATGAGATGCTCAATGGTTTAATGCTTAGGCCAAAATAATCCCGAAAATTATTTGTCCCAACTCTAATACCATGTTAAGTGCCATGTCAAATTGAAGAACACTATGTAATTGTGCATTCTACTAAACAATTTGTAATTTAAATCTATAGGAATGTGGCATCCATTTAGTTGTAGATGCACATAATGTAAATGTGATTTGAACTAGTCCTACCAAAAGTAGTGTAATTGTAATTTAATTAGAAGATTTTTTTAGGAAAATATAAATTGTCAAATTGTCATATAAAAATGAATGCAATTATGCTTTGTAAAAAAAATTCATAGAATAATCATTTTCTGTACAAAAAATGAAAAAAATAAAAATAAAATAAATAAATAAATATAAATATATATATATAAATATATATATATATATATATATATATATATATATATATATATATATATATATATATATATATATATTCTTCATATTATATTAATATTAGTTTAAATATTTCATAGCATGTTTTAGGAGTTGTATTTAATGCCATTTTTTGAAAAGTTTTCAAATTTATTTTTCTGATCCAAATTGTTTAAAATCTTCATTGAAATCACAAGTTTGATGAGTAAAATTTGCCCAATCAAAGTGCCCTAGGGGTTTTTTAGGGTGTTGAATCCATATATGCAGAATTAACTCCAAAAAATAGCATTAAAGACAATTTCTTATGTTGTATATGTATCATGCTACCAACTTCTATATGCAAATTTCATATCAACATAATCCTTAATTTCAATGGCAAGGACTATGTTGCCCTACGACATTTGCTTATATATATATATAATATCATTTTATAAGTTCTAAATAGCTTTTCCTTTTGCTAGTGAAAATAAAAAATAATAATCAAATTGGAGAATCTTGCTTTATTTCGAATACTTTCTCCCATGTTATATGTGAAGCCTCTGTGTGTATAGCAGGTCACTCAAAACTGGATGTGGAAAGGCTAAGGCTTACATGGAACCATAGTTTTGGTTAATCTAATTCATGTAATTTATCTGTATTGATTTCTATATTTTCATAAAAAAAATTCATAGTCTTTTTTTTTTTACAATTATCTAAACATAATGGATAGAGTATTTAACCTCACTTTTAAATATTTTTAATATTGAAGTATTAAAAGGTTTATGCAGAGCATTATATTAGACATCATTTTTTTGGATTCAAACACATTCAATAAGTCATTCATCTATGACAATTTTATGGAAATGGTTATAGATAAATGACTTATTTAAGGCGCTTGAACTAACTCTTTCAATATTTTCTATAATCCATTGTATGTATTAAAGTAAATTATCCTCCATATCTTTTTCAAATGAACCAGTTCTATTCCATTAATATAATTCTAATAGTAAAACTTTGCAAGAAAAGAGATTTTGTACATTCTCCTAAACTAAGATATATGTAATATATGTAATATTAATTCATTATTAGTTTAAATATATGTATAGTATGTTTTTAGAAATTTTTGAATGTAAAAACAAAAAATTATGAAGTAAAAAGCAATATAAGATAATGATTTATGAATTTGATTTATAAGTATTTTCATGTATTTCAATTATTTTTATTTAAGGTATCAAGTAAGCTTATTTTAGAATAGGGTTGTTATAATTTTATTCTCATTATTAATAATTATTAATTGGGTGCTAAGGATTTATTTTTCACAAAATATTTTTGGAATATTGATAATAGTATCCATAAATCAGAAATTGCGATTTATCTTCGGAGTGGTTATGTCATTTTTTTATTTTTAATTAATTTGATTAATTAAAAAACTATATAGGAGGAGAAGTCATTTACAGTGAGTTATATTTTTTTGACTATAACTTATTAATAATTCATAGTATTGGCACATGGTAAAATAACAATGTCTTTTTAAAAATTAAAACTTTCTATCGAAAATAATTTTAGGACTAAATTTCCAAATTTCCATCATCAAAATTCTTATTCCATATATATTTAACTTATATATTAATTTATTTTTTAATTAATAATAAAGTTAATTTTTAAATAATTATTATAGTCAGTGTGGATGAATGTCTAGAGGCCACGCCCACCTCCAAAAATCCTTTGGATTGCTTTGATGTATCTTTTGCAATATTAGAACAGAGAATGGGTTCAAAAACTGCTAAAGTACGATGGAAAGTATTATCGCCTACTGTTTTATCAAGATTCTTAACAAATGTGTTAGCTGATCACAGTTATGGATGTTGGGGTAACGAGGTGAGTGCATTATTCGAAATTGGTTTTCCATTAACTGGTGTAATATTCAAGAAATGTAAAGCTTGGCTGGAATTTTCAGCTGCGCTGTAACTGACATAGGCTTATCCCAGTGAAGTGTTGGTAATGGCATTTCTGCAAATGTTAAGAGTGAGCACGAGGCCAATCCGCGCTAAGATAAGAGTGAGCACGAGGCCAATCCGCGCTAAGAGATCATACATCTGGGTTGTAACGGTTAGATTTAGAACCATCAGATCTTGGAAATGCAAAGAATTTTTGGAATCGTTATAATGTGTATCAGTTTATATCATTGGATAGAAGGTTAGACGATTGAAGATTTTTAGGCCCTAAAATTAATATTTAATAATTACGAAAAAATTAATAAATAAGACAGGTAATAAGGAGGTTCAAAAACTAATCAAAAAATTTTTTTTGTTTAACTGTTTCTTGATGGATTAACTCTATGGCTTATTCCCTTCTCTTTTTTTTCCTTGAATGTGTGTGCCAATCTCTTTATGGGAACTACAAGTTGTGCTACTGGTTGTTTGAGATGGCATAAACTCCTCCCTGACCTCTTTTATGGAAACTACAAGCGGTGTTACTGCCTGAAGCTATTATTTCTCTTCCAAACTTCAGATCAAACAAAACAATGAAATATGAAAAATTCAATACAGAAGTAAAAGCAAAAAGCTCGTGCTCAAGGTTGGAAAGGAGAATGAAGTGAATAGACAAAAGTGTGTTAGTGCTCATCTTTCAACTCCTTGGTTTTCCATTTTTATCTATCATTTATGTTGATGTGATATATTGTAGTAGTTCAGTTTTCATCTTTAGTTGTCTCTCATATGTGTACAATTTGAGACAACATTGTCTCCAAGAGTTTAGCATCTGCGTATTATTTTTTGATATTTAAGGAGGGTAGAGAGATTGGGAGTCCTACCATATGGCCAAATATCTATGGTTAAATTTTTGAGCCAACATATGTAATCCAATGAAGGTATTTTGATAAGAATATCTAATAAAATATAGTGAATTTTTGCATCCATTGCTACCCCTCATTCCAATCAAATTTCATCAATGAAATGTGAAGGATGAGGGATAACGTTTGGTGTCATTCACATTTTATTCTTCAAATATCTTATCTATATCCCTTTGGGCGTGACCCTCTATATTTGTGGCTTTGATCATGTTTCATATAATGTAAATCACAAGCCTCTATGTGGACACGTTCTATCTTTCAACATAAATCAAGACCCTCAATATGGCACTTATGTAGGAAATATGGTGAAATATGGGCACTTGTAAAAGTCTTGAATTGTTTAATGGAAATTATAAAAGTTTGAACCATTGGATAATAACGCCATTGAGTAACCCTTTTTTAAACAAAAAATCTATAAATTTTATTTATAGAAAAGACAACAAATGTATAAGATGGATTTACAAAAGTAACTAAGCTATGTACTATCTTGCTAGGGAGTTGCAGTAATTTGATTACAATTTGAGGCACCATATTAACAATAATGGGATAGAAATCATTGTTTTAATAATACCATTGAGTAACGTAAAAAAAACCATGTTTGAAATCGAAGGGTTGTGAATGTTACATAAATGACAATACTCCTCGCCAGAATAAAATTGTCGGGAAAGGAGAACTATTTGTGGGAAAGAAACAAATTTTTCGTAAAAGTGGCAGTGTTGTCATAAATTAAAAATCAATGAAAGGTGATCTCAGATGTTTTCCAACAATAAAATAAAATAAATAAAATTAACTCTATGTTAAAATAAAAAAAATTTAAGTTATTTTGCAATTCAAAATGTTTCTTTATAATTTCAGAGATGATGTTCTTATAGGAAACATTGAAGATATTGAGCATCATGAACTCCATTTCACTAGAGTTTCCCATCAACATTGCAGATTTGAACCCAAAGATTATGAATAACTGGGAGCTCATGTTTGGCTCATTTTTGTCTAATACATGATGTCTGAAATTTATGAGGTTGTGATGCAAATTTAGATTTGGAAAGATAGTCATCATATTGTTCATGAATTACTATTATTTTAATTAGAGTATCTAATGACATCCACTATGTGTATTTTTACTAAATACATCAAATATTTTCTATTGGAACTTCAAAGGCAATCTTTGAAGATTAAGAGGCAATCTATGTTGGAAAGGTTTTTCTAAATTTCTCAATCTCTCTCACTTACTCTAAATACCTAGGGATGTTAACTACACATTCATGCCTACCTAGTTCTTTCTTGATTTTTTCTCGCTATCTTTTCATTTTAATCACCGAACAATAGAGATGGACCCCTCGTTTCAAATACTTACCCTATTCCCTACAGGGTTTTACATAAGATACCATAGTTACACAAAACTTAACTCAATGGAACCACAATTCATACAACACCTTACATAAAGAACCAAACATAGCAGACTCACACAATAAGGAGCACTTGTTAGAGTCGATTGTCCATAATTGACAGAAAATCCTGATTTCCAATCATTACCGAAAATTGACATACAATCATTGCCATACTCATTACATTATTTCCAGTTTTTTTATTTTATTTTTATTAGTCGTCTTCTTTTTCTCTTATACATTTTTCCATAAAGTTCATATTTGACATCATTTTTTATAGTTCAGGTTCCTCCATACATTCTTGGGCATCATTATTTGATTTGCATCCAAGTTTGTGATATTGCTTTGCTCCGAATTTACTTTTTATTAGACAACTTTCCTTAATCATCTATATATATCGACAAAGGTGATAAGTGACAATGTTGTTCTTCCATACCCTATGTTTGTGGCAATTCAAAATGTTTCTTTATAATTTTAGAGATGACGTTCTCAGAGGAAACATTGGAGATATTGAACATCAAGGATTACATTGCACTAGAGTTTCCCATCAACGTTGCAGATTTTATACCAAAAGTTATGAATAATTGGGAGTTATTTGCAAAGGTGATAAGTGACAAGGTTGTTTTCCCCACCCTATGTTTGGAATTGTTATCTTATAAAATCAACTCTCTTATATGCCAAAAGAATGATCAAGATTGCACAGGAATGAACAAAACACAAATCAACAAATTAACAAAATTTGATCACATTACTAATGTTTTCATGCAATTGGATCAAAATCATGTTTAAAATCGAAGGGTTGTGAATGTTACATTGAGAAGAAACACATTTTTCGTAAAAACGTGTCTTGTCATAAATTCAAAATCAATGAGAGGCAATCAATAAAATAAATAAAACAACCCATACATAAAAATGGAAATTCTGTATTATTTTTCAATTCAAAATGTTTCTTTACAATTTCAGAGATGATGTTCTCAAAGGAAACAATGGAGATATTGAACATTATCAACTGCATTTCACTAGAGTTTCCCATCATAGTTTTGTGAGGTTGTGATGCAAATTTAGATTTGGAAAGATAGCCATTAATTTAGACTTGGAATCTGTCAATTTGGCATAATTGAAGTGATTTCTCTTTATCTTCTAGTTTTGAATGATATTTTGTTTATTAATTTTTACCTTCAATGAATTTTTATATGTCATGATTCGTCTCGAGCTTTTTCCTTACAAGGTTTCTTTTGCAACATCTGCTGCAATTGCTAGTTATATGACTATTACAATGTAATAAATACGCTATGATCACTTTTAGAAAAAAATAAAATTATTATGAGTTTTCCAAATCTAGATCATGTACAATTTTCAAAGAATGTCCAATATATATAACTAAAATTAGTTATGACAAAGCTATGGGTAATAATCTATAGTTTAATAATAGTGTGGAAATGGATAGTCAAATTTAAAATTAAAAGTAAAAAGAAATTAATATTCCATTCTAAAATTATATTCTTTATAGATACTAATAAAGTAGATTTATTCAGTTGGTCAAGTGTAGATTAAGCTGAAAATAGAGAATTATTGCGAGCCCGAGCTGCCTGACCTAGTGTCTCCTTGAACGAGCAGCACTTAGGCTCCCGCCTCCATGGCTCACCCAGAGCCTAATCCGAGCTGGTCCCCCTCCAGCAACGGCCCCACTTCTCCTCATCACTCCCAGCCTGTTGCGGTTGCTTCAACTTTTTCTTTTGTAATCACTTCAATGGGCCCTCAGATAAATCGACCAACGGCCTCCAAATTTGTCAAAAAACTCGCAGAAATCCCTGAGATCAATCTTCCACCTAATATGCCTCGGAGAGCAGCACTATCCCTGTTGGAAAAAGGGCTTGTCGTACAGTTTACTGGATTATGGCCTTCCCCCTAGACTATCCAAAAATGGGTTGAACGAAACTAGGCACAAGTTACATAGGGTAAGATCTCCATCTAGTTCTGCAGCAGATGTTATTACACTTTCCACTTTGAATCCAAGGATGATCGCGACTTAATATTCAGAAGCAGTCTGTACTTCATGGACACAAAAGGTTTATATTTGAACAGATGGATGCCGGACTTCGACCCGGAACTGGATGTCCCAACGCAGTTCCGATCTGGGTCAGGCTTCTGTATCTTCCCCTGAATTTCTCAGGAGATGATACCGTAAGAGAAATAGGGAATTCCATTGTAAAGTACATCGATAGAAGTGAGCCAAAGGGAAATATGCAGGCATGTGCAAGGATCTTTGTCAAATTTTATCTAGGAGAAGGATTACCGAAAGCCATGTAGCTCAAAATTGACAACTGGACACACATTCATCAGTTGGACTATGAGAAAATATCCTTCAAGTGTAAGGTATGTCACGAATATGGACATTTCTCTAATAGATGCAAAAAAAAAGATGATAATGACAAGAAAACTGAAGAAAGTCAAGATCCAAAATGGGAACAAGTTAAAAAAACAAAGACTGCAAACAAATCTCAACCTGCCCCCCCCCCCCCTCCTCCTCCTCCTCCATCCGGCCCTCCCTCTCCTTCCCACAGATCTTCTGCTCAACCTTCCTCCTCCTTCCTCGAATCCTCCCCCATCCTAGGCTCCAACCCTTTTGAGCCTCTCCCCATTTCACTGATTCCCCCCAACCCCTTCCTCTCCCTCCCCTTCATCCCCTAGAATACCTTTGAACTGTCATCTCCTCCACCGAGCTCCCCCCCCCAGGGCCTCTTTAACTCTAACCCTCCAATATTGGAAGCCTCCCCACTCCTCACTAGCCCCCCTCCTCCCTCCTTTGACCAGATTCTAACCATAAATCAATCCAAGGAATCCTTAATTTATGCAGACCATTCCAAGAAAGCAAGAAGGAAGTCAAATAAAAAACTAAGAGACAAGGCAGATGTGAAGGACCTCACCTTACGAACACACAACCAATGGAGAGCTACCTTGAGAAAGGCAACAAGAGCAAGGAAAAAATTCAACAGGTTCCTAGAGGGAAAGGTCCCTCATCCTCAATTCCCAATAAATAATGATAATAGTCTCTTGGAATTACAGGGGATTGGTTCATCCCTCCAAATTAAATATCATCAAAGACCTCATCAACAAGGAAAAAACATACATCCTACATATCCAAGAGAGGAAAAACAACAATCAAGAGATTGATAGTATCACAACAAAAATAAAAAACTATGAAGGAGCAGTTATTTCAGCCAATGGTGCATCCGATGGGATTTGAACTCTTTGGAAAAAAGGAAATGTGAAATGAAGAATTCGAAAATGGCATCTCATTGGATTAGAAGAAATCTGGAAAAAAAAAAAAAAAAAAAAAAAAAAAAAAAAAAAAAAAAAAAAAAAAAAAAAAAAAAAAAAAAAAAAAAAAAAAAAAAAAAAAAAAAAAATAAACATCTTTGGAAAAGAAAATCACCTTATACAACATATATTCCCCAAAAGATAAAGAAATATGTTGGAAAACCTTAAAAGAAACAACAATGGTAGATCAAGAAGAGAGTCTAATCCTTGGAGGAGACTTAAATCTAGTTCTTAAAGTAGAAGAAAAAAGAGGTGGCCTCTTTCATCCAAATCCTTCCAGAGAGGTCCTTGAGGAAATCATAGAGCAGTGCAACCTTTTGGACATCCCTCCCAAAAATGGGAAATATACTTGGGACAACAAGAGATTGGGGAAGGCCAACATCAAAGAAAGGCTGGACAGAATCCTCATTAGGGACAACATGTTGGCCAGCTACAGTAAAGTCTCTTCCAAGATCATCCCATCAATAGCCTCAGACCACAAACCAGTCTTCATTGAGCTTGTCTCAACTGAAAATTTTGGGCCTCTTCCCTTCAAATATAACTAGCTGTGGAGCATCCATGAAGAGGTCAAGCAAGAAGTTGTAAAAATGTGGAAACATAAAATTAATGGATCCCCCAGCTTCATATGGGAGTCAAAACTAAAGAGCATCAGAGCAAGACTAAAATATTGGGCAAAGACAAGCTATAAGGAACCACAGAAAGAAGAAGAGCTGTAACAAGAGTTAGCAAAAATTCAAGAGAAAATGGAAAATATGGACAACATAACAGAAAATCAGATTAAGGAAAAAGAGATACATTGGAAAATATATAGGAGTAACAGGAAAGAGGAGGAAATATGGAGGTTGAAGTCTAAGCATCTATGGATACAAGCAGGGGACAAAAATACTACCTTCTTCCATAATTCAGCCAAAACTAGAATGATAAAAAATAATATAGAAAAAATTATAAGAGAAGGAGGGTCTAAGATAAAGGGACAAGAAGATATCAAGAAAGAAGTTTCCTGGCATTTCAAAACTCTCCTAATACTTGTGGACAACCATGCAAATCTAGAGGAATTTCTAATGCACATCCCAAAAACATTTGATGACGAAGAAAATAAAGAACTCTCAAGAGATGTTTCGGAAAAATAATTCATGACAACTGTATGGGGCCTACATCTAGAAAAGGCACCGGGCCAGGATGGCTTCCCCATCTCTTTCTACCGTACCTTCTGGCATGTAATAAAGAAGGACTTGTTAAAAATGATAAGATATGTCATCAAAAATAAAAAGGTGGGGGGATTCACAAATTCCACCTTTCTTTCTCTCATTCCAAAAGACCCCCTCCCCTCATCTCTTAATAGATTTCGTCCCATCTCCCTTTGTAATTCTTCCTACAAAATCATCTCCAAAATCTTAGCTGGAAGACTTAAACCTCTCCTTCACTCCCTTATCTCTGAAAATCAAGGAGGCTTCGTACCAAACCATCAAATTGTTGACAACATCATTCTTGTCCAAGAGGCCCTCTACTCAATCTTTTCCCGTAATAAATAAGGCTTCATCTTAAAAATGGACATGGCCAATGCTTTTGACAGAGTCAAACTTTCTTATCTCTCAGTTGTCCTCAATATATTTGGCTTCTCTGATGACTTTATAGAAACTATAAAGGCCGACACCAAAAACCCATGGATTTCTCCTCTTGTAAATGGTAGACTATGTGACTATTTTTAGAGCTCAAGAGGGCTCAGACAAGGCTCCCCTTGTCTCCTTTCCTCTACATTCTAATGGCTGAATCATCAAGTAGAAATATAGAGCATAGCCATAGAAACTCCTCCTTGACTGCTCTGAATATAAGCAGGGGCACTAAAATAATCAATCATTCCTTGTTTGTAGACGACACCCTTCTCTTGGGGGGAGCATCCTGTATTGTTGCAAGAAGATTTAAATCTGGTTTTGACAATTTCATGGATGTCTTGGGAGGGCTGATTAATAATGGAAAAAGTTGTTTATATGGCTAGAATAATCCTCCAAGAGCTCTTCAAAGAATGTCAAAAATTTTGGAAATACCTTTCCAAACAAATTGGAGCCACTTTAAATATCTCGGGCTACCTATCACCAAAAAAAATTTAAAGACCGAGATCTAGAATAAGTATGCTGAAAAATGAAAAGAAAAATCCAAGCTTGGGGGATGATATGGTTAAACCAAGTGAGAAGAGTCACTCTCATCAAGTCAATCCTTTCAGTGCTACACCTATATCAGTTTGCTCTATTAGCAACTCCTGCAAGAATTCATAAGCAAATCGAAATCATAATCAGAGGATTCTTATGGCAGGGACTGACCACTATAAAAATGGAGGCCTATCTATTTGAACCCCTGGAATAATGAATTTGGCACTAGGAACTAAGATTGCCTGGAGGTTTCTTAGAGGATAAATATGCTGGTGGAAAGTAGTCTTAGAAGAAAAATACCTCAATGCTCCAAGGATCTCTTTTTTGGAAAGAAGCCCCCACCATAAGATCTTGCTCACAAATATGGAAGCTCATTTCCAATTCAATTTTGGTGATAAAATAAAATATCTCCACAAGGCCAAAAAATGGGAAAAAATCAACTTATGGACTGATAGCATCATGGGGAATCCTCCCTTGGGCGTCATCCTAGATATGCATGGCCTAAAGACCTAGATGACAGTGGAAGGTTACACAAAATTGGGGAAAATCTCCAAATGGGAGGAAGATGGAACCTGGAAGAAGCGGGATAGACCCAAATTTCCCATTGATCTCATGGATCAGTGGAAAACTATGATCTCTAGGCTGATTGGAGCTGCCCCTTTAACTAGGAATATCCAAGATGCCCATTTTTGGGTCCCCATAGGTGGAGACTACACATTCAAGTCTAGATATGCCACGATTCAAGAACAACAATACCAACAAGATTGGCAGTATTGGGAGTGTGATTGGAAAGTGGAAACGCTCCCAAAAATCAAGACATTTCTATGGACCCTCCTCCATAGCAAATCTCTTATTGCTAAAAATATGAGAAAAATAAAATAGGAATCCATGGGCCTTCTCAATGTCCCCTTTGCATGCAGGAGGAAGAAACTATTCAACATCTCTTTTTAGACTGCTCATTCACCAGAGAATGCTGGGAGATAACAATATCTCCAATTTAAGAAAACCTGAATTACAATATCCCTATCAACCATTT
This sequence comes from Pinus albicaulis, assembly GCA_034641835.2. Taxonomy (NCBI): domain Eukaryota; kingdom Viridiplantae; phylum Streptophyta; class Pinopsida; order Pinales; family Pinaceae; genus Pinus; species Pinus albicaulis. The sequence continues at coordinate 501,280,086 of CM076569.1, forward strand.
TTTAAGCTAATGGAGGAGTAGTTATCCCTATTCCTTAAAAATCAAAGTCACACTACAAAGGTTATGGTCTAGCATACCCTCCTTCCTCTGTTGGCAGATTTGGCTTGCAAGGAATGGAAAGATGTTTAAAAACAAAAATCCAACAGTGGACAAAGTGACATCAAAGGCATGGGGCCAAATCACATAGTTTCTTTCAGTGAAAGGGATCAGTGGAATCAACATGAATCAATTGCAGAATGAAGAAAAAAATTGGATCAGCTTCGCCTTCAACAAGATTACAATCCAACAGATGAAAAAATCACAAAGGAGCAATCAAAATGGAAAGTTAGAAAAGAGGAAGAATAATTTCAAAATTGGATTAGATCTCTCAACAGGCCTTGTCTTTTCTTCGACGGGGCTTCCAAAAGGAATCTGGGCAAAGCTGGAGTTGGTGGAGTAATAATTCACAGAGGCAATTCTAGTCTTATTCAATTCAGTTGGGGTATGGAAACAATGTCCAACAACAGAGCAGAAGCATATGGTCTCTTTCTAGGCATAAAATTTTTAAAATACAGATACATTAACAACCCAATAATTTTTGGGGACTCCTCAATAAACATTCACACAATGGTAAGTGGCAACAAACCAAAAAACGTAGCTCTCTGCCAAATTCTGAGTAGAGTGGAACAATATGCAAAGCTGGTTGGTGGGATTGAATATTATCATTTTATAAGAAACAATAGAAAACAGGCAGAATTCCAGGCAAATGAGGGAGTCAACAGAGAAATCGGACAGGCCATCATTGATGGACATATCACAACCATCCCCGTCCCATGAAGGCTCAACCCATATCCATCTTCATCATGGATTTCTGCCCTCTCAAAGGACAAAATATTTTTAGACCTGGTCTAATTCAAATCTCTGAGCACACTTGCAATAAAATCCACGATATACAGAGGAGGATATCTCCAAATCCATTTAGGATCCTCTGCAACTGTATCCAACGTACTCTCCCTCATAAATGTATTCTCCATCCCGTGAAATTATAGTGCAGCAATGCTCTCGTCATTTTAAATACGCCCCCTAGATCTCTATTCCATCCACTAGTGCTCTCTGTTTCAACACTCAGGAATCCTTTTCTCTCTCATGCTTGTCGCAATCTCCTGCATCTTGATCCCTCGAGACCTCTTCCCTTAGGTGAAATCCCTCTCCGTCTTGAACCATCTATTAGGCACTTTTCTTTTTGAAGCTCTCTGCCCCCGATCTGGGTAGTCGACCTTTTCTCTCCTCTCCTTATTCCTCATCGTTTTTACTGTCCCGTCAGTATTTCCTCCCCTTCTCTCCCATACTCACCTACAACTATTCACCACAACGACCTCACCATTCCGCCATCTCCAAGGTCACTCGGGCATCTCCTTCAATCTTCTAAAATCTTAGTTTCCATCTTCAAAGCAGTGCCCTTCGTGTCATTGAACAAAGGCAACAACTCCTCCACTTTCTCTCAACATATGAACATGGATCCCTCTGTTGAAAAGAGCCACCCCTGTGCTTTTTTAAAATCACACAAAGTGGTCATAGAGTAGTTGAAGAACCAGATGATCCAGAACATGGCACCGACCAAAGAAGAAATTGTCCTCCTTCGACATAAATGGTCTACATGCAACAATGACCTGATGGATGTGAACCATCCTCTATCTGCAGGACATTCTCACCAAAAAGTCTGAATGTGGATCCAACTTTATGGATCAAGGAAACGACCACAAGGAGAGTGAAAATACAGTCGAAAAGTGAAACTCCACCTCCATTTGGTCCTCTCAGCTTAGTTCAATGTTTATTAGGTGCTAATTTAGTTTATAGTGAAAACAAAATGTATCCTCTTGCTTAATCATTTTGTCATAAACTACAGTCTAAATGCAATAGCCTCCATATCAAAAAGGCATGTAAGAAGTAGCATTAGTTGCAGTGTTATAGCAGTCAAGCACTCACAACAATTAAAGTTGTTTTGTATGCTGAGAGGAGTGCACATGTAATGAGGAAATCCCTCTTCCTCCCCTTTTCTGATAAATATATTATAACCGATCTTGTGTGAAAAAAAATAAAGTATATTTATTCATTCATTTTTTTTATAAAATGTTATTTTTAAAACACTAAAAATATGTCCATGGGTTTTAGATAGATGGTGATTCGATGCTCTGTTAAGGCACTCCTTGATGTGAAGTCACCAATTCAATTCCCCAATCAAGACATGATGAAGATGTAGACATGTCAAACTTTTAAAAAAACAAACATACTACAACCATAAAACAAATAATATTACAAATAGTTTGGAATATCAAAACTAAAATGCTAAAATATCACGAAATACATATTTATATGAAAAGATTCAATACTTAAGGTATATAGAATAAAAAGCCTTTAAATTTTTACATAAATATATCAAAAAAAATTAATGGTATGTAATATGTAAGATAATAGATACTTTATGTTAGTCTCATGTATTCTACAGTATCACTAGATGACTATGGATTTTCTACAGTCTGCTGAAAATAACATTCCCTCACTATCATTTATTTTCAGAAATCTCACTACCTTCATTATTTTCATTTAACCTATTCACTATTTCTCACTTTACCTATTCATATCACTCTCTTACTCTGAAATTCCATGTTTTGACCTTAATCCCTCATTTTTACCCCTTTCCCTACCCAAAACCCCACTCCCATTGTTAAAAACCCCATTTAACCCCTCCCTTTCACTCATTCCCCTCCTTTTCATTCAAAACAATGTAAAAACCATTTTTTATATTGTTTTGAAATCAATTTTAAACTTGGGTCACACTCTAAAAATAGACCTTGTTTATTTTACCCGACCCCCTTATATTAACACCCTGATTCCTTTTTATATTAAAGCCCCTTCTTTATTAAACGTTACCCCTTTACATTTAAAACCTTGCTTTAAACCTTTACCCTTTTTTTTTATATAACCTTGGCCCCCACCTTTATGTTTTGAGCGCCTCCGCTTTAAAACTTACCCCGAGCCCCGCTATATTTAAACCCATCATTGCATTCAAAGTCCCGACCCCACCTTCCTAACTAACCCGCGACCCATTCTCACCCGACCACCGTCCGATCTACTCCATCAAATCCGATGGCCATCGCACCGTATCACAAATCTAAAGGCCCGAGGTTTAAAACCTTTGGAGCTTGCGAAATAGGCGGTATTCGCGCCCCTCTGTCTTATCGCATCCCTTCGACCGATACCACCTAACTGCCTATGGACCGTGCAAAAACCATGAAACTGCTCTCGCACCATAATATGAAACCGCCGACCCATTTGAATATTTTGAAACCATGTTTCTCTGGGATAAACCACGAACCTCTGTATTAACCCCTGTAACGCGCCTAAAAGACATGTAAGGCCATAACCAAATGCAAAGGCAAAAAACCTACATTTTTCGGACTCTATCCACAGTTTTCCCTACTGCCTACAAGCCACCATCGCTTCCCACCCTGCGAGATCATGTTTTTAGTTTTACAAGTGATCGATATATTATAAATGCAGAAATCAAAATGCATTTATAAGTTCCAAAGAATTGTTTAAAATAAGGTTCTCTAGGTGGTGATCCAGAATGGCTTATTCATTAAAGGATTAGGAGTGCAAGATTAATCAGAAGAAGCAATGGATCATAACCACTAAGGATCATGAAAGTACTCCAGAGACAGTGAGAGTTTTTCAAAAGGACGGGGTAAAGAAAATGAAGAGAATTATATAGTGGCTACGCAGGTAGAGAAAGGGTAAAGAAATAAAAATATCAGTCAAAGGCTAAGGACAGGGTTAGAAGACAGAGTTTAAGACAAAGGACAGATAAGAGAGGTTAAGAGAGAGATTACAGTAACCCAAGGCAGTTAAAGGAAGTAAACAGAGAAATCAAGGATAAGGAAAAGAAGGAAAACAAATAAAAGATGTAGATAATGACAGTTTGAAGGTTTAAAGACAAAATCACAGGATAAATCAACAAACAAAATAGAGCCAAATGACAAATCCACTCAGCATTTACTTCTTCACAGTCATATTGGCCACCTACAACCTTATTTTGATTTAATAAGCTACCTCAGTTAATATTCTAGTTAGAGATATTTTAGCAGCTCAGAAGTTATTATAAAAGTTAATAATAAAGGCAAATAGTCAAGAAATATCTTAAAGTTAGCTCAACAGTATATTAGAAAGTTATTACTACAGTAGGTCAATCAGAGATATTTTGGCATTGGGCCTTGCATGGTCTCAATTGTCAAACATCATTTACTTTGTAGTAAATACAAATATATCACCCTAGATTAAGGCAACCTCCTCATCTGCAGTTAAATAATGCATGTATTGTTCATTGTTATTGTTGGTTGGTTAGCTGGTTGCTAGGCTGGATTTTGATCAGACTCTGAGTTGCAAAGATCATTGCACTAGAGCATTATAACTGTTTTGGACATCAGTAATACAAGCACGTTCACAGGACTCTTGAGCTATATTAATGGTGATGTTATCCCTCTTTTTCAATGTTTCTCATTTGTTTTCCATATTGTACATAAATTTCTTTGATAATAGAACATAAATTTTAGATTGAGATATGTTGTTTTTGCACCTTAATTATGTCTGTTACTTTTATCTTAATGTTTTTTGCTGCAAGGTCTAATTAAATAATTCAAGGGTGTCCTGCTCTTTAGTTTCACCGAGTTTGTTGCCTTGAGGTTTATTTAGTAGAGTTTAGCTAAAGAATTCAGGGGTGTCCTCTTTCGTTTCTCTTAAACTGTTATCTTAAAGGCCTTCTTTGAAGTTTAGTTAGAGAATTCAGGGTGTCCTTCTCTTTGATTATACTGAACTGTTATCTTAAATGTTTTCTCCATCTGAAAGTAATAAATAAAGAATTCAGGGGTGTCTTTCTCTTTAGTATTACTGGATTGTTGTCTTAAGGTTTTTTTAGTAAAGTTTAGCTAAAGAATTCAGGGGTGTCCTGCTCTTTAGTTTCTCTTAAATAGTTATCTCAAAGGCTTTCTTGTTAAAGTATAGTTAAAGGATTCTTAATTGCCCTTTAGTTTTACTGAATTCACAACTTCTTGTCATTTCATATTTCATCTAATCTAAGAAGATCCATTTGATCTAGTTAGCTTTCCCTATGGAAACCCTTGAAGAGTTGATGTACAATTAAAACCTTTTATGAGTCCATAGCCCAATGGATTAAGCTCCGCATACTCTATCAATCCAGTTCAAATAATCAACCAAACTATCAATCAAAACAAACAACCACCAAATTTATAATTAGCCTAAAATCAGAAGAATATAAGCATAAAGATAAAAAATCAGTTAATCATAAACATAGAGATAGCCCTCTCTGAGCCCAGGAAGGCTAGGTCCTGGACTCCAAAGAGGTTTGATGTGGTTCCCTGCTACTTGTTCTTGCCAATCTTGTAAATTACAGGGAGTGAACATAATGGCGACCATATTGGGGACCTGAGTTATTAAAAGGCTTAATATTTCCTCAAGAACTCAAAAACCCCACTCAAACTTAAAGCAACTCAAGTATTAGCCAAAAATGGTATATGGTTGCTGATGGTGGACAACAACCAGCCTCAAGAGAGTTGAAATCATCCACCTGGTGACTCCACTGGTTTTCAATAGGCCTCCTAACTCCACTAGTTTTCTACAGACTCCACTTCGAAATTATTGAGAAATCCTAGTATTATCAAAACTCAAAAAGAACCCAATTAAAATACTTTTTGAATTAAGTATTTTCTTTCACATATTGGTTTTTTTATAGACTATTATAAAACTCTCAACCTCTCTGAACCTTGGGTCCAAGTTCTAGCTTCTAAAAAAATCTGTACCAGATCCCATCCAGACCCAAACCCTCTTGCAGTAATTGACAATCAAGAGCACATCCTAAGGAAAACTCCTAGATCTAAAAGTCCAACTATTAGCAGGTCTATTCACAAGGCAAGTTCCCTACTTGAAAATCTTAAAGGCTTGCAGAATATCCTATTTGACTCAACCCTGGCACAAATTTTGCCCAGGACTAGATCTTAGAATTGGATAACCCATATAGTTCTAGACCCATCCATATTACAGCAAAATCCTGTTGTACTAACTTCAACCCCCATTCATACCCCCACCATTCATCTTCCTCCTTTTAACCCTCCACCTCCTTTTGTAAACCCTCCACTCGGTAACCCCCCTTTGTTTCCCCAACTACCAACCATGGAAACATGGTATGCCCCATTAGTTCTACCATTGCCTTTAGAAGTTATACCATAAGACAATCAGTTGAAAATCCCCTTATTTGATACGAGTGGTTCAACAACTCCTCAACAACACGTGGATAGAATGGATGACTATTTTGACAGAAAAGAAATAGATGATGAAACTATTAAACTAAGAATGTTTTCTCAAAGCTTAGGGGGAGAAGCAAGAAAATGGTTCAAAGGCCTAACCCCTAATACTGTACATGAACTCCCTTATTTTCATCAACTATTCTTAAACAAATGGGAAGTCAAGAAAAAACCTCTCCAAGTCTTATCAGAATATGAAAACATCAAAAAACAGGTTGGAGAAGGTGTCCAAGATTACTGCATTAGGTTCAATAGTGTATACAATGCCCTCCCCCCTCACATGAAACCTCCACAAGGCCTAGCCCTAATGAAATTTCCAGATGGTTTTGACCCAGAAATGGCTTATCAACTAAGAGAAATAGACCCTCTTACATTAGAAGATATGCAGAGAGGTGCAGTATGTGTAGAGGAAAATCTGATTGCCAAAAGAGCTAGAATGAAAAATGAAAAAAAGAGTCACATATAGGGAAGAGACTGTATCCTCCACATATGATACTAAGATTGATAACCTAGTTAGAACCATGGAAAGGATTATGGAGAGAATAAACATGAATGAGAGAGCTTTCCCTAGAGAAAACCATGCAGCTCCTCAAAATAGAAACCAGAACCAAAACCAAAACTTTAGAAGAAATCCTCCTAAAATAAGACAGAGAGGGCCTGACCAACAAATCAGGCCTCATTTCCAAGAAAACTATGCTGATGAAGATGAGGGAGTTATTGAAGAACTAGAACCAATTCAAATCAATCTAATGGGAGTTAACAATGTGGATATTGCTTTCCTCACTGAGGAAGAACATGACACATTTGCCTCAAATGAAGAAGAATGCCAAGAATCTGAAGAATATAAACAAGGCTTCGAAAATGCCATTATGGAAGTACATAGGCAGTATGATCTCAGAAGCAAGAAAACTCAATACATTCCCAAGAGAAACAACCCTAAAATTTCTGCTAAGAAGACCCCTTAAACTGATCCGAAAAAGACAGCAGAAACTTCAAACATAATGGTTAAAAATTTTGATTAAAAAAAAAAAAAAAATAGTTCAGAGAGCAGCACTAGTAAATCAACTAATAGCCCTAACAAAAATGATTTAACTGAGATCCCCAGTGCAAATCAGAAATATGAAATTGTTGCAGGAACAATGTCTAATAAAACTGATTTAAATATGCCAAAAACACAAACACCCTTCAGTATTGAGAATGAAATTGCCAAAATAAAAATATCCATACCTCTTACTGAATTAGTTGGCCAAGATGTATATTGATCCCAAGTTTTGAAAGCTTTGAACATAGGAGAAAATATTGATACTGTAAATTTGAATGATGACAACCCTGAGCTTTTGTTTGGACCTGAAGTAGAAGGTAAATTCAAAGAAATAGGTGTCCCTCCATTTTATGTCAGCTTGAACATCCATGATAAAATCCTTCACAATGCCATGTTACATTCATGAGCTTCTCATAACCTCATGCCAAAGGTAGTTATGGAGAGACTTGGCCTTGAGATAACTAGACCATACAAAGATGTATACTCTTTTGACTCCAGTAGAGTTAAATGTCTAGGCCTGATCAAATATCTTTCTGTTACTCTAGCACAAATACCAGCCAAGAGCCTAGTAATGGATATTGTAGTGGCTGACATCCCTCCTAAATATGGCATGCTTATTTCATGCTCATGGGGAGCTAAACTTCAATGCACCCTCCAAATGGACATCACCTTCGCTACCATACCTATCTTTAATCAACAAATAAGACTATCTAGGGAAACTCATATGAAATACATGGTCAACAATCAAGAAAAGCCTAAGAACTCCCCTATCTACTCTGTCCACACAAACCTTGATTCATTTATCCTTTATAATGATGAAAACATTAATGAACAAGTAGCAGTTGATGAAGAATTAGTGGAAAAAGAAGAAGAAAAGGAAGAACAGTCAAAACAATCAAACCAAATAGATAAAGAACAACATAATGGAAAGCCTGAAACTGAACCTCTATGGAGCATGAGCTTTGATGGTTCTTGTGGTAAAACTGGATCAGGAGTAGGTGTTTGGGTACACAACACTGAGAACAATCACGCAGAGGGTCATTCATATAAATTGAACTTTTAGTGCACAAATAACATAGTAGAATGTGAGACACTCCTCCTAAGGCTACAATTACTCAAAAAATTAGAAGCCAAAAGGATCTCTGTCCATGGGGATTCCGAGCTAGTCATTAGGAAAATTAAAGAAGAATATTCAGCTAAACACCCTAGACTAAGAGCATACATAAATGCTACCCTTGACCTCCTAAAAATGTTCAAAAAATATGATCTTGCCTCCATCCCAAGGAATCAAAATATCCTCACCAATGGACTAGCATTTGCAGCCAATACTTTTCAAAAACCTCACCATAACAAACAATATACAGTAAAGGTTAAAAATAGGCCAACAGTCCCTGATAATATAAGATATTGGCAAGTTTTTGAAGATGAAAAACAGATTGAATATTTCCTGCAGCCCAGAGATGAGTTTGAAATGCCAAATTTAGACTTAGGTCATGAAGAATACTGCCCTATTGAGGAACAAACATGCGAGGAGGAGGCCACCCATAATGCTGATATAAATATGTTAGCAGAAGAACACCCACAGGAGACAGAGTTGTGTTCAGATTCAGAAAAAGAAGACTTTGAAGTGATGCAGTTCAAAGATAATATCTTGCCAAGAGGGTTGCTCCCCCTAGAAGAAATTTTTGATTTTGATGATGTTGCTAAAAGCCAAAGATGGAATCCACTGAAGAAAATGTAGAAGAATGCAATATAGGCAGTGAACAAGAACCCAAAATGATAAAATTGTCAAAGACACTGCCAGCACATATGAAGTAGAAATATATTGAGTTTTTCAAAGAATTTAGTGATGTGTTTACCTGGAGCTATGAGGACTTGAAGTCCTATGATATTGATGTAATCCAGCACAAAATTCCACTCAAAGAAATCCAGAAACCCTTTAAGCAGAAATTGCACAGAATAAACCCTGTTCAAATGCCACTGGCTGAGAAAGAAATCAAGAAAATGTATGACGTTGGGATAATAGTCCCACTCAGATACTCAGAATGGGTTTCAAATCTTGTATCTGTGAGGAAGAATACAAGAGAAATTAGGCTCTTCATAGATTTTAGAAATTTAAACAAACCATCCCTGAAGGACAAATACCCTTTACCAAAGATGGATCACACATTACAAAGGGTAGTAGGTTCCAAAAGGATATCTCTGCAGGATGGCTTTTCAGGGTACAATCAGGTGCTGGTACATCCAAATGATCAACACAAGACGACTTTCACTACACCTTGGGGCACCTTCATGTATGTTAAAATTCCTTTTGGGTTAATAAATGTTGGAGCCACTTTTCAACGAGCCATGGATATTTTTTTTTTTGAATAAATAGGTTACTTCATTGTGATATATATTGATGACATCACAATCTATTAAAAAACTGATGAAGAACATCTAGCTCACTTAAGAAAGGTCTTTGAAAAGTGCAGAAAGTATGGTCTATCTTTGAATCCCAAGAAATCCTTATTTGGCCTTCAAGAAGGGAAGCTTCTAGGCCACATCATATCTGAAGAAGGTATTAAGATTAACCCAAAAAGGATTGAGGGGATATTGCAAATCAATCATCCAAGAAATATCAAAGAGTTGCAATCTTTCATTGGAAAGATAAATTTCTTAAGAAGGTTCATACCAAACCTTGCAAAACTCCTGAGGAACATCACTAATATGCTCAAAAGAGAGTCAGGAGTCAAGTGGACCAAAGAGGCAAATCAATCCTTTGACTTAGTGAAGCAGGCACTTACACAAGCACCAGTTCTGATCAGCCCCGACTTCACCAAATATTTCTTCATTTTCTCCTTTACATCAAAACACACAGTTGTTGTTGTCTTACTGCAGAAAAATACAAAAGGAAAATAGCAGCCCATAGCCTTTTTCACCCAAGCATTGAGAGATGGACCTCTGAAATATAAAATCATGGAAAAATAGACTTTTTCCTTAATTACAGCACTGAAATATTTCAAGGTCTACATTCTGCATTCACACATCATTGCATTTGTGCCTCATACAGTGGTTAAAGACATACTTACACAAGATCCCGATGGAAAAAGAGGTAAGTGGATTGTTGTCATCTTGGAATATGATCTGGAAATCAAACCCACCAAGCTAATCAAAGGACAATGACAAGGACTGGCTAAACTCATGGTTGAAACAAGTTTTCAAGCACTAGACATCAACACGATTCCCTCATTGGATGAACAAGAGGAGCTGGCGACTCCACCTATTAAGGAAGCATTCCTGAACTCTCCTTGGTATGCTGATATACTGTATGTACCTTTTAATTTAAATGTTCCTGTTGGTTTGTCCAAAACAAAGGCCAGATTCTTGAAACTAAAGGCTGTAAATTTCTACACTTTGGAAAAAGCTTTATATTGGAAAAATTCTGGTGGTGTTTTGCTTAAATGTTTGCCTGAAGAAGATACAGATAGGATTATGCATGAATTTCATGAAGGGGAGTGTGGAGGCCACCTATATTGGAAAACCACTGTTAATAAGATCCTTAGGCTAGTTTCTATTGGCCTGCCCTCTTCCAAGATATCCACAAAATGGTAATTTCCTGTCATAAGTGCCAAATTTTTTAAGGTAAAAGGAAGCTGCTACCTTTGCCATTACAACCTATCTCTGTTGAAGCTCCTTTTCAACAATGGGGTCTAGATTTCATTGAAGAAATCCACCATGCCTCCTCTGCCTAGTATAAATGGATCCTTACTGCAACTGACTATTTCACTAAGTGGATAGAATCCATTCCTTCCAGGATTGCCACAGACTCAGTAATTTATCAGATTCCTTAAAAACAACATCTTATCTAGGTTTGGTTGTCCTAGGAAAATCATTATTGATAATGTTGTTGCCTTTAGATCCAAGAAAATGGTGGACTTTTGCCACAGATATCACATTACTTTGGGACATTCTACAACTTATTACCCTCAAGGTAATGGGTTGGCTGAATCCTCAAATAAAAGCTTGGTGAACATCATTAAAAAGTTGCTAGAAGAAAACAACAAATCATGGCACAACAAATTAGTACATGCAATATGGGCAGATAGGCTAACAAATAAGAAATCGATTGATATGTCACCCTATCAGCTAGTCTATGGAACAGATACAGTTTTCCCAACAACCTTGGGAGTGCTAGTAATGAAGCTCATTCAAGAGGTGCAGTTTGAAGAGAATGATATACAAAGAAGAATAAACCAGACTATTCAGCTACATCAAACTAGAGAAGGAGTATACAACAGAGCACAGCTACTACAAGAAAATATCAAGAAAATCTTTGACAAAAAGACCAAGGCAAATTATTTTAACATTGGAGACAAAGTGCTAAAGTGTGATTCCATAAGAGAAGACAAAGGCAATCATGGAAATTTTTATAATATATGGAAAGGTCCATACATCATTCATTCTGCAAGAGGTGACAATGCATTTTTCTTACAAAAAATGGATGGATACATCATTTGTAGGGATTTTGGATGCATTTTTTTCTGTAAAATATGATTAAATTTAAAATATTCACAAACATTTACAAGTTTTATTAGTAAATTATATGTCCTTTGAATATCCCACACATATCTATATGTATGTGTTGACGGTGCTGGACCCGCCAACATTCAGGGGATCTCCCTGATATGAAGTCCCAATTAGACCTCACATCGTTTAGTGTATTTGTCCCATCTAGAAATACGGCTCGATTGTTATGAATAACACCAAGTGATGTATGGTAACTTTGGTGAAAACAAGTGTGTGACCCTGCGAAGAGTCAAGTGTGATGCATGAAGGTTCTAACACAAGAAGGGAAAATTAGTGAGCCCCTTAAAAGCCTGTAATAGTACACAACTTCAAAGGAACACGCAAGCATAAATGACATCACAAGCTAATATGCGAAATAGTTCACAAGTTAACAGTGATGGAATAATACAATAACACACATTCAACAAGATTTGTACCAATGCAAATGAAATAGTTCATAAGTATAAGCATAACTTGAATAACATACATTGCAAATACAACAAGAATAGTACTACTATATTCACAACATATGCATGAAAACATGTCGTCTCTGAGCTTTTATTAAAGTGAAATTTCCAATCATACGTACACCATTAACGAAACACTAGCCTCAATAGTGGAATGTGAAGTCAACATCACCTGCTCCTCCAAAGAAAAATACTCCCTCTACGTTATGGAGAAGCCAAGGTTGTCACAAACCTCCGAAACTCTTGATTCTAATCCTAAGCCTAGACAAAAGCTTGGCTCCCAAAAGCTCTTTACATGAGTTATGAGGATATGTATTTATAACAAAAGGGGGTGACTCTACATTCCCCTTTGTGACTCTTGGAATTCCCTCATGACTCTTCAACTTCTTTACAAATGACTATTCAATTACATTACATCATGAATTTTCACATTCCACAATTGAAACTTGGAATTTTCCCTACAAATGGTTTACAAAAGAATATTACAATACACTCATACCCATATAAGACAAAATAGGTTAGAGACAACTTGACAGCCTAACAAGAAAAACACTATCATGCCTGAGTTTGGGGAAACTCTATCTCAACAACTTCCACTTGATGTCCTTTGGTCACGTATTGGTGCCAAGCTTGGTACTGTGCGGTGACATCCCCAAATTGTGTGATGATGTTTGGATGGAAGAAGGCTCTAGTCTCCATGGCATCCTGGTACAATGATTTGGAACTAGTTTGAACTTCCTTCTGCAGCAGGAGCAACATTCTTCTCACTTAGATAGGGCCACCGATGTCGTTCTGCATGTTCTATATGTTCAGCTCCAAATATTCCTTGCTGGCAATCTGTCTAAGTTGCTCCAAGTATTCTTCGATCTCTTGCCTGCCCTAGTTCCTGGGTTTGGCTTTTGTGAGTGAGCCCACTGATGGGATCCTGTGTGTTCACCAATAAATCCAGACTGTTGTATAACTGTACATACAAGGCCTGAATGCTACCAATGAACAAGGCGAGCTTCTTGTTGTTCTTGGCCAACATCCGAACTCTTGCTTTCTCCAGCTTTGCCTATTTCTTATTTTTCTTTCACAAGTCAAGCGGTGCCCCTTTGTATCGCATTGAGCATTCAAGCAAAACAGCGATGGAAGCTTGTAGATTCCTGAGAGTTTTGACAAAGTCATAGAGGTTCTGCATGATCTCCCCAAGTTTCGATACTTCACCAAGTATCATTGTCTTCATTTCCTCCAGATAGACCTATACATAAGCTGCATTCTGAGCTGTTGCGTGGAGTTATTCTACCTCTTGCCTAACAACCTGTAAGTTTTGTGTCAATTGCTTATTCTCGGCCATCAAATACTAAGTGTCTGACCTTACTGCATCTACGAAGGCCAAGTTTCCTGCGGCAATGGCATCAGGATTCTTCCTGGTGTCTGCCATTATCACCCTTTCTCTAATAAATGTAGGCGATGCGAGGTCATCCAGAAAATACTTCTTACGTGCTTGTACAATATTCCTATGAATTTCATCATAAAATAAATTGTATGTTTCCATTTCTGGATCATCATCTAGAGGAACAAATTCCCGTTTCTTGCTCAGAGCTAATTCTATTTTTGGAGGTGGTGGAGACTGAACGGTGACCTGTTGTACACTCGGCATCAGGTCGACATTTTGATTTTGCGGCTTGGGTTCCTCCTCCATGTCCACAATCTCTATCAGTTCTTCAATCTACTGAGCAAGCTCCGTGTTTAGTATCTGTTCGCTCTCCTACTCTGTTGGTTGCCAATTTTTTTCTTGCTCCTAAGCTTGCTTCTAAGTTGTTTCTTCTACAATTGCACTACACCTTTCTTCTTATTCCTGCTTCTCCTTCTCTTCTTGTTCTTGCTTCTCCTTTTCTTCCTCCAATCTCCTCTACTCTTCTATCTTCCTCCATTCTTCTCTCTGCATCCTTTGTTTCCTCTTCGCCTCTGCTGCTAAAGCTAATTTCATAATAGTTGGATCCGCTTTCATCTTGCGACTTCTTTCTCCCCCTACACTATAAGAAACCTTTCTCTTTCCCTTATCCTACACAAGGTTTCTCCGTTCTGCTGACACTGCTTCTGGTGTAGGTACCTTCTGCGGAGTCACTTGTGACGTTCCTACAAAACTGATCGGCTCATGGGATTTGGAGGAATTATAACAGTTCTTCCATGGATCTTCCTCTAGCAAATGAAATGTCCCACTGAGCCACAACAAATAGATTCTCGCGCGGTGGTCTTTGCAAATACCATGGGGATCACTGTGAAAATTCCTTCAATTGGGAATTTTATTGCAGCAACTGGTATTAATTCTTCTAACTGATAAATTAATTATTCAGTTTATTGCTATGACAACATCGAATTAAACACGCTGCAACCTTCACTAAATAAACCGTGGAAAATAAAAGTGCGGAAACAAAAACTTGTGAAAATTCCGTAAATCTAGAATCCTATTGAAACAACTAAAACATATTCACCTAATTGTTAATTTTAGCTTAACAATTTATCTGAAGTTTCCTACGACAAACACTGAATATATCACACTGCAACCTTCACAAATAAATTGTGGAAAAAAATACAAGTGTGGAAACAAAACTGAACAAGAATAGATCACACACACATCTGACACATTTATTTTTGGACCAGTGTCCCCAGAAAAACCCGATGGGGGGAAGCCATTGCAGCAACTGAGTGTTTATATTATTATGCAGTAATTATTTCTAAGTACAAGTTTATGATTGAAATATTTGTGAAATCATGCAGAGAAATTGACAATAAAGATCTTGTGATACAAACCTCACTCCTCTACGGGAACCCGACACTGATCAACACCAAAACGGACTGCCCTACGCTTCCTTTACACAGTGGCTGCATCACTCTATGTAGTCTCTACGTCATAGCTACGACTACCCTCTATGTTTTTACTGGGCTTTGCGCTAGCTGGAAATTGAGTCCTTCTGGCCTCCGGAAAATCTCTACAGGATTTGGCACTGGCCAACCACAGTCTCCTCAGACAAAATATGACTTCCCTTCAGGATTTGCGCAATGACTGTGTAAGCTCTGCGTCATTGGCTCTGCACTTCTTCTGTGGTTCTCACTGCCTCCTCTTCTATGCGCTCTCTGGATCAGGAATGCCTCCAACCGGAATTATTTCCCCTCTCTGCAAAGGATATCTTGATCGAAGTTTCTCTTTGAGCATTGCTCACTAAATAAATCGATCACTTGATCATTACTTCACCAAAATGTGTTGTCCAAATTACCCTTCAAGCCATTCTTATAGTCTTCTCATTGGAATTTCAACGACCCATATTAGATATCTAATCAATGGCTAAGATTAACTTTTGACTTGGTCTGCCTTTTCTAGAACATTCACACCCATATTCTACTAATTCACTTAAATTATTTTATTTTCCTAAGTTTAGACTTAGGGTCCCTTTAAAAATAATCAATTGTTTTAATAAAATATAATCCGGGTGGAATTTCCCCAAACGATTTTTGAGTTATCTGGAATACATGTGTTTAATCCGCTCTGCAAATTTTGAGACGTTTAGCACATCCCCAAATCAAAAAAACTAAACAAGAGTAAATCATAGACAAATCTGACACAATTATTTTTGGACTGATGTCTCTGAAAAACCCATTGTGGGAAAACTGGTGCAATAGCTGAGGATTTTATTATTAAGAAGTAGTAATTTATGAATACAATCTTTGGATGCCTCTCCTGGCAATCCAGTTACAAAGAATATAACTGACAGAGATATTAGTGTGGTTACCTCACACTATCATAGGAAATCCTGTGGATCCAGCCACTGAATGAGTTGCCCCTGATAGCCTCTGCACTGCCTCTGTGCAACCCTTACGTCAATCCTACTGGGTACAACATCACCCCTTCTACTGATCGATTTTCTACCTAGGAACTTTGATTTATACCTCCCGGTCTCACACCCCGGCTTCTAACTTCTGCAATCAATTCCTTAAACAAATTTTTGGATTCCTTCTTGGCTTCTACGCAGCCTCTACATAGCCTTGCGTGCCTCTACGTCAACCTCTATGGCTCAGCGCTACCTTCCGTTGGATCTCTCTCAGCCTTCTCTGCTAATGATTCTCTGACAAAGAAATATTTCTCTTTGGATACTATCCTTACCCCTCTCTGCAAAGAATCTCTTGATCGATATTTCCTTTGAGCACTGCTCACTTCAGAAATTTGATCTCTTGATCCTTATTATGTGTTTTCCAAAGGATCCTTCAAGCCCTTCTCATAATCTTCTCGTTGAAATTTCAACTGCCGAGATTAAATCTCTAATCAATGGCTAAGATTAACTTTTGATTTGATCTGTTTTTTCTAGAACATTCACACCCCTATTCTATTATTTCACTTTAATTATTTTATTTTCTTAAGTTTAGACTTAGGGTACTTTTAAAATAATTAATTGTTTTAATAAAATACAATCCAGGTGGAATTTCCCAAAATGATTTCTAGGTTCTCTGGAATACATGTGTCTAAGTCTCCCTCCCAAATTTGAGACTTGGAGAAAATATGATGCTACCCAAATCAAAACTCCCTCTTAGCGAGGAATGTGCTCTAGCAATACCCCTTGTTGAGTACTGCTCTGATTATGCAACATCTTCCTCTGCGCTACTGATGTCTAACAGTGTTGCCCACCAACTCTACACAAACACTACATTTGTACAACTGCTGACACTGCCACTGTCAACATTGCATCGGTACTACAACTCCCTCTCAAATTATGCATCTGTGTTGTTGTTGACCCTGCCACTACCAAATTCTACTGCACTGCAATATTGTTGCATATTGCAACTGAAAAACATCCAAAACTAAACAAGTATTCAACATGATTCATATAAGTATTGAAGATTTGACTACTGGTAGCCTCTCTGTTGTCCCTCTAAAGCTGCTGCGCTGCCGCTGACTTCTTCATTGTGCCTTCTTGCGCTACTGCCAACTCTAGTCCGCGCTGCTAACCATTGCACTATCAGTTTTTCACTCCTCTGCACCAACTGGTACTCGTCCATCCTGCTACCTCTGATTTGGGCTCCCGTAGCAGGGTATTGATTCGAGAGGTGGACTCCTCAAGGATCCTGCCCATCCTGTAGATCTTTGGGTCTACAGCTCCAAGTCACCACAGTGCCCTCCTAAAAGTATATGGAAAATTATGGTGAACTCCTCCTCATCAATCCTGGAATATGGGGCTTGCAGATCACACTTCTCGTCTTTGTCTCTCTTCTTGAGAGGACACTGTGGGGAATAATGATCCATCTCGCCAGGCCAGTAGCATTTGATCTTGGAAAGGTCCTTCCTCCTATGCTTCTCTTGATGCCCCTTTGATGCAAGGGCCACATTATCCTTCTCCTCCTTCGACTTCTTCCCACTATTGTTTCTGCCCTCAAGTTGACACTTGAGTAAGTCCCTCCCAAATTGACTCCCGTTCCGACAAATTCTCTCTACCCAGGATGCTCTAGACAAAGACCTGACAGTCTTCAGACACTGAGTTGAGGGCCAATCTGACCGTCTCTGTGGCCTAAGGAGCTGATCCCATAACTACCAACTAATCTCGGTTCTCTTGAAGTCTAACCAAGAACATATCAATGCGGTCACCTTACTTCATCTTAGTAGTCTCTGCATCTTCTCCTCCAGATACATCTTCTACTGCTCGGAAGATCCTTGATATAGCTTCTCCAAGGCTTGCCACATTTCTCTACCTGTCACTTTGCTATCTATGTGACACACCACATGATCCCTTACTCCGTCGAGGATCAAACACTTTTCCTTAGCCATATTCTTCTTGTATTCTTTTAGAGGATTTTAATCTACCGAAACAACCACCACACCTTCAATGAAGAGTTTGATATCATGTTCATCTAGTAGACATTTGATCCTAGCCAGCCAGATCACATAGTTGGAGGCTCCCTCCAACCTATCTTGATCTCTCAGCTCGCTTGTTGCCATCTCTACCGACTGAAAAAAAATATGTCAAACTAGCTCCCTCTCTCTCCTTTGCGCTGCTCTATCCTGGCCTATGCACTCCCTACTGGAGATGGTAGATCTGTGACCCAATATTGCTGCTAAGGTCTCAAAAATTAGAATTCCCTGGCCAGGAATTCCCTGAGGAAGAAAATTCTCTCGAAGTGTCTCCAACTACTCTTCCTAACGCTTCTACTCCCACAATCAGTGATGTGTAGAAAACCGCATCCCTCCGACTACTAATATGCGCTAATTTGCTGCATTGCTCCCTCTGCCTATGAAAATTGGAAAATCATACCTCTGTTGACTCACTTAGAGATAGATTTCCTTACAGGAAGTAGCCCACCTCATTTGGACTGCACAATCACTCAGGAGATCGATCTGCTGCTTATGCAACTCTTTGATCTCTACTTCACCAATGTTGGATCTACCGATCTGTTCTTTTGTTCCTCCTGCACTCAGCTATACAAGCTTTGATACCATGCGAAAATTCCTTAAATCTCCAATCTTATTGCAATAACCGGTATTAATTCTCCTAACTGATAAATTAATTATTCAGTTTATTGTTACGGTAACATCGAATTAAACACACTGCAACCTTTACTAAATAAACTGCAGAAACAAAAAATGAACAAGAGTAATTCATAGACAAAACTGACAGTTATTTTTGAACTAATGTCTCCGGAAAAAACCCAATGCGGAAACTGGTGCAATAGCTATGAGTTGATTATTAAACAATAATAATAAATGAATACAACATTGGTGATTAGTTGTAATATATAAATACAATATTGGTGAAATAATAAATAATTTCCTCGCGACGAGTCTCCATCTTTCCCTTTTTACCTGTTTCTAATAATTAAACAATAAGAAAGTCAATGCCAAAAAATAAACTTAAAGTTGGAGACAGACGATATCAAACATAGGACAATTATCGCTGCCCTATGCAAAATATTTTAAACCTATGATATAATAAATAAAAACGGTTTAGCCTCTCCTGCCATATCAAGAAGAATAAGGTAAAACAACTATTATGGCTCTATGCAACATAAAATAAAAATTCCATGGTTAAAAATGCAGACATAATGCTGTAAAAATGCCATCGCTAAAAATGCAGGCATTTAGGGAAATATTATGTAATATTGAATCAATTAATAAACTAATGTTTAACCCTCTTCCTCTCTCGGGTTACCTATTTACTTGGGGTATTCTCATCTACCTGTTTGCTTGAGACATCTTCATCAAGTATATTTCCGGACATCCATATGGTGCAATTGAGAATATTTGAATATAATGGTTTAATGTTTTTATAGATTTGACCCCTATTCAATCAGAAGTTCCATATGATTAGCCTACATCATATTGCCGCACCAAAAGCAATTAAATCCACACTGTTTGAAATTGAATTTCACACTACAAAAATAAACCCAAGTGATCACTGGAATAATTCTAAATTTGAAATATTTTGGAAGTTATTTCCAAGCGCTTGATTGGAAAACTGTATTGAAAACAAAGTAATTAGATAAATGCTAAAAAAATAGAGTATTTCTAGTGTTGTAAGAAACAAAGCATGTAAATCAGATTATGAATAATAATAATACTAATAATATTTTATGAAAAAAAGTGTCACAAGTCTTAGAACAAAGGACCCTATTGGTGGTCGCGTGAGCTTGAAAAAACCTCATAACCTAACTACGAGTGGAATCACAGATGCGTACACATAAAAATAATGGAACTCAATTGATCTACAAACTATACTAAACATAAAAGGTTCATACATTAATTAAACTCAAAATATATCTATCTATCTACAATGTTGATTGATAATGCAATATATAAAGTCTATAAATTAACAATAATCAGAGTTTCCTTACTAAAAATCAAAACTAGATATGATGAATAAGCATTTTATCGTTATAATCTAGACTCATAGACCTCAAAGCATATAACTCATCCCATCTCGTGATGGTGAATGAGTTTGGGTGATCACACATAGCCATCGAAACAATATTCTTTAGTGCTCAATATTGCAAGGATGAATTGTTTTTTATCACGATCTTTCAATGCTTTGTCACGGTTCCATGCCACAAGTCTTGAATGCCCTACCTCTGCACTATAGCATGTAATTGTTCGCTGCTTTGAATATGCTACAAAAGTGACACGTTTTCTTCTTTGGTTTTCCTAATATGTAAATAACCATCTTGGTGATTTTTCCACATGATGCATTACTTGGTTAATATAACACCCCCTTCCCACATCTATCCAAGTAACCAGCCAACCAGGGTAAACATGCGATGTGAGGCTACTATAATGAGATTTAACCTCCTAAGTGAAATTAAGGAAGTGGAATCGACGAAAAAACACAACATACAGTCCTTGTACAACAACCACAACACCCCCATGAGGTAACCAAACCAAACCATTCAAGCCTCTTACCCCTTTGTCACACTAACATTTTGACCCCCTTTGAGCCATAGCCATAGGCATAACCTTGCATTCCAGGGGCTAGAAGGCTATAGTCGTAAGCATAACATTGTATGCCAATGACTATGGCTCTAAATGCTTAGTTTTGTGCATGTGGCTTAGGGATTTGAGCCACCTTTTCAGGCCCAGAGCCCAAGTCACTTCCCAGAACTTCATGAAAACTTAAGGGATGATAAATAACAATAGGAAAATGATACGAAAGCAATCACATCAACAAGAACTCATATGGACCCCTCCTTGCCATGACAAACATTTTTTCAAACATGTCACAAACATTGAATCTACAGGTGTAAACAATAGATTTAAGCATAGGGTATCATACTTATCTGAGAATTTCTACGAAGCACGGGTCCCTTACATCATTAGTTGCAATACAATCTATTTGACCATAAATACATTGTGAATTCATTTACAATTAAAAACATGGATATAGCCATACATAATCACTAATCAAATACATGCTTATAACCAACATAATAACAACATAGATATCATGGATACAACAACAATAGAATCGACATAGAAACTAGTACATTTTCATACAAAATACAAAAGGAATGAGTTCTTCATTAGTGATGTAAAAACCAACCGGAGATGGGACTTCCACGTTCCACCCGAACATATATCGACTGAGCCAAATCTCTCTTCAACCAATCACCCCCGTGCCATATTCCAAGCATGAATGTGGGACTCAAATAGATAGAACCAACCAGGGCATCCTGAGGCTAAAAAACCTCACCCTCATCAATATAAATCAAGCTTTACTATGACTCATCCCGGCTCACATGGCCAACACAATAAAATGTCATAACCGACTTTACCATGTTCTACACCCGATCACTAGGCCATCACAGGCATGTATATCATCAAATTCTCTCTACCTAAACCGTGAGGAATTTTCCTATCTCCTAGTCTCTCAGGATTTACCACAACCAACATTCTGAATCAGGGGTCACTAGGCCCTAAACCGAGACATACTCTTCAGGTTTTACGGTATATCCCAAACTTGGGATTCCTAGGCATGATGGAGAGAAAACCACCTTTAGGATCTACCATATATCCAACCATTCACCGGTCAAGGATTCCTAGGCCTACCAAGGTAACACACTATTTGGATTTATCGCAACCCACAGTTCGGTTCAGGGGTTACTAGGCCATGTGTTATATCAATTCATAGATCCAACCCACTAAAATTTGAATCCATCTGGTAATCCAGTAAAACCAAAACATGAGAACTCCACAACACCATGGCTATCCAAAAATGGAAACGTTGGGCTGAAAACACTGTCCCACCTAGAAAGAACCCATGCCAAGACAGAAAAGAACCACATGCAATACCATGCATGTCAGATGTAGCAAGGAAAATACACATGCAAATCGATACCTACCAAGAATCATACTATAGCTGCTTGATTCCTTCTCCTCTTTGCTTTATTCCTCCTTCTTGCTTTCTCGCCTTTATTGGTCCCATATCAAAATTATCCAAGAAATTCTAAGTGTCCAAGTGAGAGAGAGAGAGAAAGAGAGAGAGTAATGAAAGAGCTCCAAAAATGCACTGAAAAAAGGTAGCAAAAGCTTTCTAACTGATCCTTATAAGCCTTTTTATCAATGAGGCATCTATTTTCTCCATTTTCCATTATTTTCTTTCATTTTCCTCCTCACATGCAACTTGTGACCTTTCACCTTTCTTTTCTCCTAATTTTCATTATTTTCATAAATAAATGTGCTAAATATTCCATTTTTCCTTTCCAAAGCCTTTGCATTTTCCTTTGCCAATTTCCTTTAACCATAATAAACCGAAATGAACATCCACTAGGATGTTTTTCCCAACATTCAACTTGGAATACATGTCCCATAAACCGTGGTTATTATTTTTAACTTTTATTACATGGAATTTTCACCACGGTTTTTACAGTTCAACTGAGTTGTCCCTAGAGGTGCACCATCCTATGAATCTACTTCAAGTCTATATAGAAGCTATGGATTTTATTACTTTTTGATATCATCACATTTTAGCTTTCTTTTATAAAGAAAACATCTAAAACTCTAAAATATTGGACACATTACCTTTGACGATCCTTCTTGTATCCTAGATATGATAGTGTATGTATGCATGGATGATGACAAAGATATGCAAAAAGGATGATTACGAGGTTATCTAAAAGGTAAAAAATGGTAAAAATTATGATAGCAAAGTGACAAGAAGGAGTTTATTTTTGGCCCATCAGCCATCGTGTTAGGTATCTCTCCCAAGAGCCTGAATGTACTCCTTAATTATATAGGGGGTTCATATAAACATATACGAAAGAAAGTGATGATGTTGAGCCAAGAATAGGATGAGGCTTGTGTACAGACACAATACCTGGAAAATAGAGGCCAAAATTAAGGGAAATCAAATGGTTTGAAGCAAAAACAACACCAAGAACCTTCCAAGGAAGGGGAGAAGAAGTGGAAAGGGGAAAAGAAGAAGAAGATATCGAGCACTACACATCAATGCAAGGATAATAAAAATCATTACAAACACCACAAAATTGATTGCCACACAAAGGAGAAGTGCTAGAAATTGTATCCAAAGCTAAACCTAAAGAAGTGGAAGAAGGGCAAAGAGAAAAAAAATCGTATTTTCACATATTCAAGAAATAAAGTGGAAAGTGGCTCTGATGTGGGCGTGAATATTTACTATACCTCAGTGGATAAGAAGGAAAATCTAAGCGGCCTTCATCATCAAGAAGAGAAGGAGATGAACAAGCTCTTCCATCTTAAGATATAGGTTAAGAAGACAAAAATATAAACCTTGTTCAACTCATATTCACAAAATAGTCTCATAGCAATGGATTTGATCAACAAAATTGGGTTGTAGGTTTGGTATCATCGTGACCCATATCCATTGGAATGGGTAAATAACGATGGTGAAATTAAGGTAATAAAATAGTGTAGGATATTTGTTTTTATCATTTCCCATTTTATTGATGAAGTGTGTAACGCACACCTCCCCTCACATCTACCCAAGTAACCAGCCAACCAGGGTGAACATGAGATGAGGGGCAGTTATGAACATACTTAATCTCCTTGGTGACCTTAAGGAAATGGAGTCGAAAACAAACCTTACTGACTTCACTGAGGAGCCACAACACCCTCCAGGAGCAACCCAACCCCTTCAGGTGTCCCTCCCCTAAGCCAACCTGAATTTTAACTGGTTTTTACCCCCATTCACACCCTTACCAAGGCACCAGTGCAACTAGAACCTCCCAGTCGCTCCCATAGGCTTGCATGAGTGCGACCATGGAATTTTTCACCCAGTGTTGTTCCTGAGACTACATATTTTAAGGCTAAGTTCTAGGGCTGGGGCTATAAATCTTCCCAAAAATCCCTTTAACTCTAAGAATCCATAATTTACATAAGGAAAATTCTTGTAAACCAAAAATTGACTCCAAGACTAGGCCTAACCATACCCAATCAGGATGGACATTATGTCAAACACTTGGCTACAATGAAATCTACAGGTCATGAATACAAGACTGAACATAAGGGACTGAAAATTCATATGCAACCTATCAAGAAAGATCAACACCCTCTCCCATTAGTTGTCTTATTAATAATTAGGTCTTGTATCCATTGTTCTTTCAGTTACAAGTAAAAACATGAAATGAACCATGGGTAGAACTAGTCACATAACCATGCTTATATCCAGCATATAACCACAGGAATAACCATAAGATAACAACCATTAAATCCACATAAATACAAGTACAAAAGCAAGAGAACTTAGCTTTCATTAAAAAAAGGCAAGAGCCAACCAGGTTCGGGACTTCCACATACCGCCCGACCATAGACATGGCTGAACCAAATATTTCTTTCATCCAGTCACCCCTGTGCCATATTCCAAGCATGAATGTGGGATCTCATGGGTAAGCCAATCCAAAAACAGCGAGGGGAATCCAAAGGTTAAACCACCTCCATCCTCACCATATTGTGATCTCACCTAAACCTGCATTGAGATCACAAAATCGAACTGAGCTTGGAATGCCTCCATATCTCATCACCATCCTTAAGGAATTTTCTGTATCCTTGTCTCTAGACTTTACCTCAATCTAAACCGGATCACTAGGCCCTTACCAAGACACCACCCTTAGGTTTTACCGTGTATCTCGCCAAAACCGGTTAAGGGATTCCTAGGCCTTTGGGAATGAACTTGAGACCACCTCCACCCCAGATTCTAAAACAATCAGGAAATTCCAAATCTCAAACCAGGAATAATTCCATCACACCAGGGCTATCTGGAAAAAGGCAAGGAAAGGCTAAAAACCACTGTCAAATCCCGGTAAAACCATGCCACTGACAACAAAAGAACCAAATATCAACATGCACATACCATGTATGACAAAACCAGCTAGGAAACCATACATGCAATCTGTTACCTGCAAATATTCTTACTGAATTTGCTTGATCCTCCTCTTCCTTGCTTGATCTTTCCTTTCCTTTCCTTTCCTTGTCCTTCCTTTACTTGTGTTTCATTTTCTTGGTCCAATGCTAAAATTATCCAAGTAAACTTTAAGTGTCCAAGAGTGTGAGAGAGAGAGAATAAAGAGAGAGCTCCAAAAATTGAATTGAAAAAAGCTACAGTGAAAAAAAAGGTGAACTGACAAAAGGTACCAACTGATCCTCGAAAGCCTTCTTATCAATGAGGCCTCTATTTTCTTCATTTTCCATTATTTTCCTCCTCACATGCAACCTGTGACCTTTCACCCTCATTTTCTCCTAATTTCCTTTATTTTCATAAACAAATATGCCAAAAATACTTTTTTCCTTTGTAATGCCTTATCCATTGCCTTTGTCAATTTCCCCTTATCCATAAACACATCCAATGATTCCCACTAGGATATCTTGCCCAACATTCAGCTTGGAATAAGTGTCCCTTAAATGTGGTCTTATTTTCCCTTTATTAACTTTTATTACATGAAATTTTAACCCTGGTCTATTACAGAACCCTTCCCCCCGGGGAACACTGTCCTCGATGTTAAACCACACCTATACCTCAGCAAAATCGTTGAAAAGCAAACATAATGCCCATGGAGCTTTATAACTTAGCTCAATGCAATATTTACAATGAATGACCTGCTTAAAAGTAAAAACCATAATGATAACGTGGCATTATAACAACCATGTTGCTTATGGAAGTATTTACAATAGAAACCATACATAAACATGTACAAATATCAAAACTTCTTTTCCTCAACTGGAAAAAAATGAAGGATACATACCCCGCATTTGATTAGCCATATCCCATGTAGCTTCTTTGGGCCCAAAGTGTTTTCACTGGACTTTAACTTGCTTTATGGCTCTGTTCTATTCCTGAGCATGAGTTGTTTCTGCTGCAATATGCACTGAGGTTACAAATGGAATTCTCCTTCTTTCTCCACCTGCAATACAAACCAGTCAATAACATGATCAATATCCTTTATATACCTTTTAAGTAATGAAGCATGAAAAACATCATGGACTTTCAATGTTGGAGGCAGTACTAGTTGATAGGCCACTGATCCAATCCTCTCAAGGATCTCAAAAGACCCAAAATATTGTGGTGCCAACTTGGCACATGATCCAATCCTCAAGGAAATCTTCTTTGGCTTGATGCACAAATACACCTGCTCACCAACCTGAAACTCCTTAAATGCCCTATGTTGATATACATAACTCTTATGCCTATTATGTACTTCCTTTAGATTCTTCTTTATAACCTGCATTTCCCATTTCATGTCTGCCAACATGTCTGATCTAATAAGTACCCTATTCATTTGATCACTCCAGCTGATGGGAGTATTATAACTCTACCTTGAAAGGACTCATCCTCATCGACTCCTGATAATCGTTGTTGTATGAAAACTCAACCAATGGAAGGTACTCCTCCCATCTCCTCTGCTGGTGCATGACATACATCCTCAACATGTCCTCCAATATCCTGTTGACCCTCTCTTCCTGTCCATCTTTCTACGGATGACAGGCTGTACTGAAGGCCAACTCTATCCCCAATCCTGGAAATTGCTCCTTCCAAAACTTGGAAGTGAATTTGGCATCTCTCTCCAATACAATATTCTTCAGAACACCATGTAATCTCACAATATCCCTGATGAATATTTGTTCTACCTCGCTGGCTCAATATATAGTCTTCACTAGAATGAAGTGATCCACCTTACTCAACTTGTCGACCACAACCATGATAAATCATGCTGCCTCACTTTACTCGGAAGACCTATAATAAAATCCATGTAAATGACCTCCCATTTCCATTCTGGAATCAGAATAGGTTGTAGTAGACCACCTGAACGCTTACATTCTACCTTCATATGCTAACAATCCAAACATCTAGCCATGAACTCTTCCACATCCCTCTTTAGTTTCCGCCAGTAATAGAACTTATTTACCGTCGTCAATGTATTATGATATCTTGGGTGACCCGAGTATGGCCTGACATGAAATTCTCTCAAGATAAGCTTCTTGATCTCACTGTCATCTGATGCATAGTGTTATGCAGATTAATCCCTCTTGCGGACAAGAGCAATCTCCCTAGTATCCTACGGATAGCTAGAAACAAACATCCATTTGTAAATCGTTTTCTCTAGATTATTTTCAATTCAGAATTATTGTAAACAAAGAAAGAGGACATGCCCCTACCTTGAAATCCAACATTCGGTGAAGTCTTTTATCCAGTCGCTCCAAAGAGGCTTCTTCAGTAAGTAGAACCTGCAATCAAAGACAAAAAAAAAGAATTAAAAGCAGCTTCAGCATATAATAATTAAGAACAACTAATCTAACTTAGTGATCAAGGAGTCTAAGTATTGAATTATTCAAATAGACACAAGAACAACTCAATGAGAAAAGGAAATCCATATGTATTTGTAGAAATTTGAATAACTGATATGTTATCCACCGAGATTCTCCTGATCACACACTATTTTATCTTCATGCACAATACAAAATCTCTTCTACCATTGATCATCACATGCGGAAATAAAATCAATTGCATGCACACATTAAAACCACAAACAATCACACATATGAACACGGTATTTAATGGGAAAGCTTAAAGCTGAAAACCCCAACTATCTGTATATTATATGTCATGGAGATCATGTAACAATCATTGTACAAAGCTCCTCACAAGCTCTCAGCACAACCTCTAATTGCTACACACTAATCAAGCTAGATCTAGCAAAACACATGCTCCAATCTCTGCCACCTGATAGCCAACCTCTATTGCGTAATCAATGCTGTAGAATGGCTCATAAATAAATTCAAACCACCTGGCTTGTACTGCGCAATCATCATTGGCTTCTCCACTCACTGGTTGTTGCAAACATGCAACTGTATAGTCACAACTAATAGTCACACTGCTCTTTCACCTATCTCTTCACTGGTCTCCACTGAAACTGTCCATGCACTGAAGTTAATTGATGTATTCTTTAGTTGATTAATGAGTTTATAATTAGTGAATTAATTAATAATTAATTCACACCACTCTCACTAGTGTATCAATCAGTTAGACTAGATACAACTAGCTCAACTATGTTTAGCTTAGTTAAACTGAACACAACTCCATTAAATTCCTCAATCAACTCCACCAAACTCTCTCACATGAGTTCTAATTGAAGTATCCATACAATAGCTCCACTTGACCCTTAGGAATAGCGTAATTCCTTCTGTCATCTCCTGTGCCACATCTGTGCACTTAACTGAAGTGCTCCAAGAGAATAAGATAATGTTTATAGTCCAAATATTATTAAGAGCTAATAATATTCGACATATCTATTTTTAGACTGGAAATCTAAAAATAGATTCCGCACAATATGTCTAAAAATAGAAGTCCATCTATTTTTTCCGACTTGACCAACCATCCACAAATAGCATCCTGCAACTCATAGAACATGATCCATATGTCTAAAAATAGACATAGTCTAAAAATAGACTTTGTGCCAAAAATAGCCTGCGGGCCCACTTAGTGAAGGCGACTTCTTTCCACTAAGCTCATCACCTTGTTGCAATCTCAACGATCGTATCTTGAATGAAAAGAGTAACTTTACAACCTGATGCCTTGATGTTGTACAATTTCCTCCCAGGGTCGTGAACAATTGTTCCTCCTTTAGTTTGACAAGCCTTCCTTTCTTTGAAATAACATGAAGTTATGGACATGAGTGTGTGATTATTCTCATGCCAATAATAACTAGTGTAGAGAGTATGCTCTCTTGAGAATTTCTTCAGCAACTAACATGTATGTCTACCCTTGAGACTGAAACATGAGCTCAATTTATAGGGAAATGGAGGTGGTTTCAGTTGCATGAAGAGGGGGATGGATTCTTCTCATGAAGGGATTTGAGCTCCATAAACCAAGAGATAAGCTCCATGAGTGGAGGGATAGAGCTCCATGAGTGGAGGGATAAAGCTCGAACTGATCGCGCTTATAGAAGGTTTCAGTTGGGAGAATATTCGACCAACTGAGCTTCTAGAACTTACTTTTTCTTTTATTTGACTGTTTACGGGGGTCCGCAGGTTTTATAAGCAAAAAGTGCAGGATATGGCGAAGGTTATAGAACAAATATCTGCGGATCCGTAGGAAAGAGCTAGGAAAAGTGCGAAGTTAGACTTTTAAGGGTTTTAATGAGTTTTTCTCCAATTCCAAGACTTGGTTTAGGAACATTAGGGTTTTTTACTTCTAAGGGAGCATAATGTAGGTAGTGATAAACCTATATAGACAGTCAAATGTCATGGTGAAAAAATAACGTGTAACAGATTGCCCCCTAAAGTGCGAAGTCTGAGGTAGTTCTGAAGATTGAAGTGCTTTATCATTCCGAGAATTGGATTGCGGACACACTGGTTGAAAACCTATACAACATTCAATGCAAGTATATATATATATATATATATATATATATATATATATATATCATCGCTAAGGAAGACATTCCCATACTCAGATCAAAACTAACTAAATGTTCTAGTACAGAAGTGATTTTAAAATTACATCAATAGTAGCTACAGTATGAGCACAATAATCTATCATATGTAGTCTACTATATTATGAATAATAAAAATCATCGCAGCTTGGATGGTGGAAACTAGATCCAGGGTCTTGATATCCGCTTCCTGAACTAGTACGATTCTATCCATGCGATTGATTGTGTCAAAGTCGAACATGGTAGAAAACACTTGATCACCAGTCAAAGATGTGAATTGTTAACAAGTGTGAGAGAAACCACCAATAATGACAATGGCTCTTAAAGTACTCAGTACAATCCATGAAGTGTGAATGAATGATTTGCAGTTGAACACTTCACGGAATGAAGGTCAATGATGCAACCTGTCGTCGAAGGCGAGAAATCTGCCATTAGGGCATGCAGATCTCAATGTACTGATAGGATTCTAGATCAACTTTCTAGATGATGAGCTGTCAACAATAGAAATTGACCTGTTGCAGGAAAGTTGACGACACGAAACCATTAGATCAAGTTTTGAAGAAATATTTGCAAGGACTGACTCAGGGATGGTCAACGCGAATGGAGACAAATGTTTACAATGAATGATTTAATTGAACTGTCTCTTGAACACATAATGACACTGCAGATGGTTTGGTAATAACGACCTAAAGCTAATACCCATAAACTGGCTGAAGACTTTCAATGTGGTTTGATTAACTGTTAGACGAAGTATTTTCCCAACACAGGTACAAGTGTGACAAAAGTGTCGTGTTCAAGAGTGGTATACTATTTTCAAAACAAGGGTGAAAATTGGATTTCTTTTCTCTTTTTTCCCCCACCATTACTGGTAAGTACCTCTTTATTTTTGACAAGCTTGAGGAGGATAACATCTACTTGTTGTGTAAGCTCATCCTTCGGATGAGTCCATCTTAGTATTAAAATCAAACCCTAAGAAAGAGTGGTCCGTTCCTGTTTGTAATTGACAGGTCCTTTACTATTAAATTTTAACAAGTCCAGTATAGGAGAAACTCAGCGTTTTTCAATTTTAGGGAGTCAGAATAAAAACATAAGTAAACTCCGCGGTTGTAATTTTTTGTAAATTTAGTCTCTCAGGCCCAGAAAAGGATAAAATAATGCATGAGAGAACTCTATTGACCATGATTAGTCAACATATACATTTTTCATAAATAGTCCATTTCAGTCCAAATAAGGCGTACTGAAGGGACGACTGTTCATTTCCTTTAACGAGTTCGAATAGTCAAGTACTCGGCGCTATATTCATATTTAGAGAGTTTGAAAAGGGCTTAAAAGAGAAGTCTAGGGTTTCAATTTTTTGTAATTTCCAAGAGCCCAAAAAAGTGATAAAATTATATTCAACATCAAAATAATTTTTTTCACCAAAAAACCTGTAATTTTCAAAAAAAACTCAAAAAATTAAAAAATACATGTTCCAATGAAGTAAAAATATTGAAAAATAGCCTTTTTAAAGTGAAAAGTAAATAAAATATAATATTTTATTCATTCAAAAACTATAAAAAGGATTTTAACAAAATCATTTTCACCTTTTATCTTCAGAGCAACAAATTGAGAGCTTTTGGCAAAAAAGCTATGGAGCTTATATCAGGAGAACTGACCGTTCAATTCGTTATTCGTCAGAACCAGGTAATCCACATCACTTTACTCTTCATTTCCATCCATTTGATTTTTTTTTTTTTTGGGTTTTAATTTCATTTTTTGAGAGGAATTTATGTTCGAAAATGCGCTCTTGGGGGTCTGCGAGATATACGCGCGCTACCTGCAGACCCCGATAATTTTTCAAAAGGAAATTTATCGGGTTACCGCGGTTTTTGTGTGGAGCCCGTGCGGACGTCCACACTATCTCCACACAAAAACTGCGGGGGCGCCGTGAGCGTTTTAAATTTACAAATTCTCCTAGAAATAATTTTTTATTTTCACTCTAATGGTTTCTAACTTTCAAATATGTTTATTTTCAAGCTATGTCACCATGCTAGAGTGGAGAGAACGTGAAAATGAGGCTATAGACAATGAAGCCATGAATGACCCTCAAATAATGCGAGTGTTAAATTTTTTTTGGTTTATATAAGTTCTGGGCAATTTAGGGTATGAAAGCACAAGTAGAGCCAATGACATGGTTAGTGAACACATGGGATGTTCAAGATTAGTGCTTCATCATTGGTGATGATCGGCTCACAGTCGAGCTCGAGGATATCTATTTTCTCACTAGATTGTCCGAAGGGGGGAAAACATATCCTTGTTTGGGGCTGAACGGGGTGGCCCCTGCCGTTGCTGGCTACGCAGCTGCTTCGGTTGCAGTGATGAGACAGATCAAAAGGATAATCGCATAGACATAAAAACTATCTTGCGATTAGATATCAAAGTAATTGAATTCACAGTAACCAGGTTGTGTGGAAGTACGGCTCCACATGTAGCCACTAAATCTCAAATGCAGACTGCGGTGGAGTGTTTCAGAGGCACCATATTCAACTGGTGCGAAGGGGTATTGGCCAACATGAAAGGCCAACTAACCAGAGAAAAGAATGTAAAGTTAAAAAACTTTGGTTATGGTGCCATTTTGATTTCCTTTCCTTTGGAGAGAATCCCACTCCTCGTCTCTCAGCTTATTCCAGTGGATCGTTGGGAATCTCAGGAACCTCGAATGGTACGTTGGGTTACATTAATGGCCCTCCATGGTGGCAATGGCAGTTCAGTGGTTTGGTTCACTTTGGCGTACTTTATGTGGTTAAAGAATCAAGTCTTCACCATTGAAGACTTCCGCTATGCAGGTATAGATTTTAGAGGTGATCCTAAGTTGTCCTTGCCTCTAGGGGCACAGTGGGATGAATCAGGTAAGCAAACTATTTTAATGTTTTTAATCTAATTTTTATTTGTTTTTTATTGTCAAATATTGATAACAAAATTTAAATGCAGATGTTGGTCCACGACGACCAGCGATACTCTACTGCTTTGATAGGCGACAAGCCGAGCCTATAGCACCACCACAAGACTAGGCAGTAGAGATCGTAACTGATATGAAACACAACCTAGAGAGGTTAACCATAGATATTCCCAAGACAGGGACGTATGACATTCCTCTCCAGCTTTAGAGACATGTTACGGGTGTACCAGGACAGTTTAGGAGATTCCTGCGCAAGGTGGCACATGCCTAGTATACTACCATGATCATCATCACATATAGTGGATGATCATTGTGGATTGACATATTTAGTTTTTTGTATCAATATCTATTAGATCATAAGGTTTTTGAACCTATGATCATAGACAATGTAATATTTTTTGAAAACAAACCTATCTATGATATTACTACTTTATCTGAGTATCTTGTTCAACATGTATTGAATGTTGTTTTGGTTTACTGTTTTAATGTTGCAAATGTCTATTTAGAACATGATTAGCTAATGCATCGGCCAATGTGTTTAAATTTCTTGAAATGTGTTGATATTCGATGTAATCAAACTGTCTTTTCAAGAGACGAACCTTAAAAAATTATCTTAATAACATTGGATGTTTAATTGCATATACTCTGTTTAAATGTAATACAATGAGTTCTGAATCTAACCTAATAATCAAACGTCGAATACCAAATGAAATGACATCAGATAATAACTCAATGACTCAATTACTGCGCTATATTCTGCAATATTGTTCGTTGTTTGACCAAGGCTTACCCCATGCATAGAAACTAACTCATCAGTGGGTGAATAGATAACCCAAGTTGCAGAAGAAATATTCTGTGTACTACGAAAAACACCATCATCAAAACAAATGTACGTTTGAAGGAATGTCGACATCTACAATATCAAGAGTAATTAAGATAAGCAGTGATAGTAGTAAAAAAAAACTTAAACTAGGCACACTTATCTAATCTGAGGCACACTATCTAAAAAATAACTAATATACAAGTGAGATCTTAACACGAGAATCAAGCATAATATCTCTTCAGATAAAGACCATTTCTGGGCTTATCTAAAGAGACCCCATCATAATCAGTCAATTCATATGCCCCTTTGGCAAGCACACGCTTGACAATGTAAGGACCATGCCACATTGGTTCGAATTTCTGAGCACCTAGCTTATCGTTAGCTTGATCATATACTAAGACTAGGTCACCTTCTTAAAAGCATGAGGTGTAACACTTTGATCATATTGAGCTTTTACACGTTTCTTATGAGCTTCGACAGCTAATGCAGCAGTGCGCCGAGTCTCATCTAATTGTGCTAAGTACAAAAAGTGTTTTTTCTCTTCAAAGGTAGCTGGTAGTAACTCTATGGCTAATTGTAGTGACATTATTTCACATTCAATGGGTAACACAACTTCTAAACCGTAAACCAATTGAAAAGGAGTGAACCTTGTCGCAGTTTTTTATTAAGGTTCGGTATGCCCATAGTGCCGAAAAAAACATGGTATGCCAATTATATTTGTGAGTTCCGATAATCCGTTTAATCATGGTGGTTAAAACTTTATTAACGGCTTTAAATTGACCATTAGCCTGCAGGTAATATGGAGTAGAGTTATCATGGCGCAGGCCAAGTTGATCAGAAAGTTCGGTCATCATTATATTTCGAAAATGACTCCCATTGTCTGTGATAATAGTTTGGGGTATACCGAAATGAGAAATCATATGATTGAATATGAATGTAGCTAAAATTTTTCCATCTACCGTGAATGTAGGCACTGCCTCGGCCCATTTGGTAAAGTAATCTACAACGAGAATAATATACTCATGCTCCCGGCCGAGTGAGGGTTACCTGTAATGAAATCAATGCCCCATTTCGTAAAAGGATCAACATCAATTATTGGGTGAAGAGGAGTTGGAGGCGCACACATCTTTCGATCAAAACTTTGGTAGTTGTGGCATTTTCGGACTGCAATAATACAATCTTTGAACAATGACGACCAAAAATAGCCAGCACACAATATTTTTTTGGTTGTGGAAAACCAAGAAATATGACCACCACACGCTCCAGAGTGGCAGTCATTCAAAACCCTTTCAACCTCTTCGTGAGTTATACAACGTCAAAAAATAGAATCTGTACCATGACGATAAAGTGTGTCCCCACCAATGTTAAATTGTTGAGATTGATACCAGATTCTTCGTCGATTTGAACGTGAAATCTCTGGGCGAAAGGTTTGGGTTTGAAGATAAATGATGATATCTCCATACCATGAATCTAACGTATTGAACAGAAATAGAGATTCATCTGCGATGGGATTTTCTACCACAGTTTCCATCTCAGTATTGGGAAAATCACACATAATTTCTGCAAACACCAGTGATTTCTTTGATTTAGATTTCTCGAATTCCAAATCAAACTCTTGTAGGATAACAATCCATTTATAGTATTTGCCCCCGAGTTATTGTTTTGTCAAAATATACATCATCGAGTTGCAATTAGATATCACAATTGTCTTTCGTAACAATATGTAGTGATGAAATCTTTGGACAGCTTGAACTGCTGCCAAGGCCAATTTCTCCACATGTGAATATTTAATTTTGGTCAGATTCAGATTCCGACTTAGATAGTAAATCACATGTTCATTGTGAGATTCATCCTCTTGAACTAGAACCATTCCAATGGTGGAATCAGAGGCTGCTAAATATAAAAAATAGTCCTTGTTGTAATTGGGTGGATGCAGTAACGGTGCATGGGTTAACACGTGTTTTAGAGCATCAAAAGATCGATCAATAATTTCATCCCAAATAAAAGGAACATTTTGTTTCAACAACTAGGTAAAACCTTTTGTTAACTCAACATAGTTTGGGATAAATCTACACAGAAAGTTTTCTTTTCCTTGCAAGCTTTGGAGTTGGCAAAGTGTGGAAGGAGGAGGTAAATTGATGATGGCCTCAAAATTCGAGGGGTCGACACGAATTCTAGTTTTCGAAACAACGAATCCCAGTAATCGTCCTAATTGCACACAAAAAACACATTTGTGTGGATTCAAACGAATCTTGTAATGCCTACATCAAAAATTGCTCGTGAGTAGGATGATCGTCCCTATGTAATGAGTGAGCAGGTAAATCATCCAGATAAGGCTGTACAATATGTTTGATATCATGAAAAGCATAATACATTTCCCTTTGAAAAGTTGCACTAGCGTTCTTTAATCTGAAAGGTAGTTTGCAATAAGCAAATGTTCCCCAAGGACATATAAATGATGTTTTTGGTTGATCAACAGGGAGTATGTTGATTTGATTATATCCGGAAAATCCATCCATAAATGAAAACATTTCATTTCCGGAACAATCATCAATAATTTGGTCGATATAGGAGTAGGATAATTGTTTTTTGGACATGCTTTATTAATATCCCTATAATCAACACATACTTGTATAGTCCCTTGTTTCTTGGTAACGAGAACTATATTAGATACCCAATCTATTAATGGGATTGGATAAATAAATATTGCTCGCAGTAGCTTTTCAACTTTAGCTTTAATAGTAGAAACTTTTCGCGGATGTATTGGACGTAATCTTTGTCTAATAGGCTTGGCATCAAGGTATGTATTTATTTCATAAACGAAAATCTTTGGATCGATTCCTGGCATCTCTTCGTAAGACTAGGCAAATATGTCTCAGAATTCTTGAAATAGGGGTTTATATGTATTAATTTTTTCAAGCGTACAAGAATCACCTATATGAATGTTTTCAACAATTCTAGGTTTAACTGATATGTCAATAAGAACAATTGTAGAAATGTTTCCCAAATTAATCTCAGAATCCAAATTTGTAATCGACATGGGAATCTGTGGTTCCTTGACATAATCAATCGTAAAAATAGAAGAAAAATCGTTTTCAAACCTATTAAGTTCAGGTAAAAACGAAGATCTATGGTGTAGATCATCCCAGGGTAGTTCATCCATAGACAAAAATTCTCGAATACTTTCATCAATATGAAACACTTGTTGAAAAGGATCGGAAATTGATGTCAAGGCTGAGCTTGATAGTGAAGAAGATTCTTCGATGATCACATTCATTGGATCACGATCAGTTGAAAGTGTGTTAGAAAAAGACTGTACTGCTTCATATGCCATCTCAAAAGGACTCAAAGGCATCTCACCATTGAAAGAATCCATTTCTGACTCTGAAAGCACTATCCAAGTGTCATCAAATGGTATAGTGCTTGATGAAATCATATTTATGTTGGAAATGGTACGCGGTACATTGGGTGGAGGCATAGAAAAATTTCCCATAAAAGCGGAGTCCTTTACTAAACCTACACCAACATCTTCATATGGGATAGTCGATTTTCCAACATGTTGGATACTGTCTGTAGAAGCTGGGTCAGACGAATAATATGACAAATGATTGATTTTCACAATCTTTCCTTTATGAGGGAACACGATTAACCGAAAGACAGATGAAACAACAACAATCATGGCATAAGACCAACTTCGACCCAAAAAAGGTTGTAATCCAGAGGGGCATCAAAAACTTCCACATCTAGATTAATAGTTTTTCCTTCTACTTCCATAGGTAGATCCCAGAGAATTCCAAATGGATGGAATCCTCTTACATTAAAGGCTTTAATAATTTTCAGAGATTGGTTGAGTTTCGGTGAACCAAGAGTTTTCAAACAATTTAACGACATTATGCACGTGGATGCCCCCTCATCAATTACAGTACGAAAAACTTGTTTGTTTTTTATTAATATTGGAATCTGAAAAGCCATTTGATGAGAGAATCTCGGTGTAAAATTTTCTAGATTGAAGACCATAAAGTTAGAAACCTGAGAATCTATAGCTCCAATAGATGATAAAAGTAATTTCCTTTATGTTGGACATGATTGTAACACTTCTAAGGCCGACATTGCTGAAGGGGATATCGCCAAGTCTTCAACAATGTTGTAATTTTGAGCAGCTCTCGCATGTGGATTGAAAGCTAATTTTCGAAGTACACCTTTAACAGGCGGTTTAATTACTAGATCAGGATTATGTTTATCGATATGAAGTGGATCAGAAACCGAAGGAGATGTAGCTGGTGTTGAATTAGAATTTTCTATCTGTTTACCAATTACAAGATTTTTACTTCCATAGTCTTGCGATCACGTCGCTACCATAGCCTCAAACATAATTAAAATATCTGCCGATGAATTTGAAGAAGATCCTATCATTTTTCTATCTTGAGTAGGAAAAGGATCTTTCAAGACAGTGGGTGTTGGTGAACCTTTGACAATTTTAGAGACCTCAGACCGATGCGGGTACTCTTTGGTAAAGTGATCTTCGTCATAGATAAGACAAGGATAACGAGGTTTTTATTTATCATCAAATGGTTCATTTTTTTCAGTTTTCTCTTTGGGAGACAAAGTCTGTTTGTTTTCATTCTTTCCTTTCTTCTTATTACTGATTTTGGATTTAGATGTAGATGAATCTACAACATGAATGTCGGCAAAAGTTTCAAGGGAAGAATCTCCTTTCGATGAATCTGGTAAATTTATGATAGGAGAAGTATTTTTTGAAGACTTCTTCTTACTCTTATTTGCACTAACTAAACCAATTACACCATTTGCAGCATGAGACCCTAAAGGAGTTGCAGTTATTTGACCAGGACGTGGTAAGTCAAGAATTTTTTCGTATAAAGTACCAGACTATGTATATACAAGGTCTAAGTTTTGAGCTTGAGCAATGACCCGTTCTTCCATAACAACCCCTCCCTTAGTCACATCTTCAGTGATCTTTGGAAGTAATGATTTGATGAACCATTCTGCCAAGATCTGATCCAAAATAAAGACTTTTACTAAACATCTTCTACGTATCCATTCATGTATGTGATCTGATATGTACGTAGACGTAGATTGTTTTAATGAAGTCAAGAGTTCCGTGCCATTTTCGTATCTGATTGGAAACTGAAAATGTGTTAAGAAAGCTGTTGCTAACGTGTTAAAATTGTTGAATGAGCCACGTGGTAGTTCAATATACCATTTCGCAGCTAAACCTATCAGTGTTCTATGAAACAGTGGTAATCGAATGGAATCATCAATCAAAGAGTTGGTTTCACACCAGAGGTGGTAAGTCATGACATGGTTTGAAGGGTCACCTTATTTACCTTCGAACTTAGGAATATCACTAGGAAAATTATTTGGAATTGGTGGCCAATACAGAAGATAATAGATTGGATAATTCGTTAGGCATGACAAATCAGGTAAATCCAAAGTTGCAATGAATGGCAACCGATGGTTAGGGTCTTGCTAGGCAAATTAATAACCTTGTAGAACTATACCAGTACCAGGAGGAGGATATCCAGGATATCCTGGAATACCCTGTGCATTTGGGATTGGAATTCATCCTGGATAACCAGGATTGGTCGAACCATATTGAGGTTGAGCTAGTATCTGATACATGTAACTAGGGTACGTTTGATGCTGGTATACTAGATTTTGTGCTACAGGTCCATATTGATACTGCTCTTAATATGGTTGATAAACAAACTGAGGTTGGCTTGTTACAATTGTACTTGTACCAAGTTGTCTCGCAGGCATCTGAACAGTAGTCTGAACTGTGGGTCCAGGTTGTTATGTAGTGATTACAGGGATTTGTTGTGATACTTGAGGGGCTGCAGAAATTCCAGGGATAGGTGTGGTAGGTTGAACAAAAGTTGGTGCAGCAGTTTGAGTTGGAGTTCTAGGTGTACTCGGACCAGGCTGCTAAATTTTACTAGGTGGAGATACTTGTGGTATAACTTGAAACGTAGGTTGGACATGTTTCTAGATTTGACTATAACCAATTGGATGACCAAGTTGATTATAAGGTACTTGCATGTTAGGTTGAAAATTTTGTTGAGTTTGTGTTGGATTGCACACCGTGTTTACTCCAAGATATGGAGGTCCCATTGAAGGTTGTGCTGCATAAGATGGACCATAACTAGGTTGATAATTTGGAATGTATGTTTGATAGTTGGTTGGATAATTCCCACTAAAATATTGACCTCCTTGAAATAATTGATGTTTCGGGTAGAACTTTGGCCCTAAAGGAGGCTGATGACCTTGAAAAGACGGTTACCCTGGCATATGGTACTGTCCTTGAAGAGGTTGCGGACCTTGAATTGATTACTACCCTTGAGGTTGATATTGTCCTTGAGGTATGTTCTGTCCTTGAGGTTGCCCCCTAGGCGGTAAATTACTACCTTGAGGATGCCCCCCTGGTGGTAAGTTACTATTTTGAGGGTTAGGGTTAGGAATGTTTCTAGACATCATATAAACTTTTTCCGCGTTCAAATTTTTGGTATTTGATTCATTTGGACCAGATGATGGTATAAGTTTGCTAGAAGAAGGAGCTGCTCTTAAGAAATTACCAGAAAGTGACTGGTGTCCTACAGGAACAAACAGAACACCATAAAAATATGATTTTGGTGATGCAGAAAACATGGATGACTCACCAGACATGTTTAATAAAGGTCTATAACTAACTCTTGGTATGGCGTAAAAAGGAATTCGGGGTGGCAAATAGTTTATACCAGAATTGTGTAAAAAGTTTTTTAATTGAGAATACCAAGGATATTGTTTGAAAGGGCTATAGTAAACTGATTCACTTAGCCTAAGATCTAGATATTCCTAATGTGAAAGAAGAACAACTTCTTCCTCTATGTCAGTAGTTTCTTCAATGCTAATGAGGCCAGGAGGAAGGTTCTCAGTGATGCGAAACTTCACTCTAGGTGAATCAGGACGACTAGGAGTTAGAGTGATGAACTCTGAAGCAGGCTTAGACGTAGCAGGTTTAGTTTCTGGTTCAGAAATTTCAGGCTCAGTAGCTGATAATTCACTAGTTGTGAAAGCAAGTTCAACTAGTTTAGAAATTGTAATTTTTCTTTGAGAACTCTCTACTGTTTGAGGTTGATCTACTTCGTAATCAGGATGAATAATTACTAATGTTTCCTCATTTTCAGTTGATCGAGTCCCTGATGGTTGTCCTTTCTCATATTTAAGCTTTTCTAACTGGATTGGTGTGTAATCAGGGGGTTTCCCCTGCATTCTATGGGATTGTCTAGGTAATTCAACCACGATTAAAAGTTTTAACACACAAAATCAAATAAAATTTCAACAAAATATCCTAAAGTCTCTAAGGAAACAATCAAATTGATCACACACCTACAAAATCTAAGAGAGAAATCCACACACAAATAATAGATTCTCACACTAAAAACACTAGTTGGTGATGAAATCCAACGTCGTAGAATTCTAATGTGGAAATGGCGGTTGGAATAGTTACCCCGAAAACTGGCTTAATGAAACAGTCTAGTGCAAGTCTCTCCACTTATACCATCTCGAAGTGAAGAGTACCCTCCGGAAAGTCCAAGTGAGTCTAATCGATGCCTGCTCCAGGTATAGTGGGACCTTCCCTCCACCGTCACCTTTGGAAAAAAATCCTAAAGTTTATAGCCACTAAGGTCACCAACGAGAAAAAATGTACCTGGGGGAACAATCTACAATCCGATATACACGCAAATGCAGAGTAACTAGCTCAATCCCCTTGAAGACTCCTCAATATAATCCAAGGTTTACCAACAAATGACCCCAAGCTCCTCGAAAATGGTCTATCCAAGGTTTACCATTTTTAATACGTGCACATCTGCTATATTTTCCAATGATATAGGTATTACCTCACTGGTTCCGACATGATCTCGTGCTTGACTCTTTTAAGAAGAGCTTCCCAGAACACAAATGCTACAATTGGATTTTTCCTACGGCAAGATTGCTACTTGTTTGTTTGAATTGTCTTGGAATGTTAAATACAACCTATTCCAAGACACTAGCCTAAGTTATGTTGGTGGAAAAGAGGCCTAGAAAATGTAAAATATCTAGATTGATTTTATTAAAGCGTTGTTTTTAATTTGGTTGTTTCTTAAGACAAAAGGTATGGAAGTGAAACTTCAATGATGTTTTATGACCCGACTCAAAAATATGCTAAATGCATCTAAATG
Source organism: Pinus albicaulis (assembly GCA_034641835.2). Taxonomy (NCBI): domain Eukaryota; kingdom Viridiplantae; phylum Streptophyta; class Pinopsida; order Pinales; family Pinaceae; genus Pinus; species Pinus albicaulis. The sequence continues at coordinate 501,321,888 of CM076569.1, forward strand.
AAAAATGCAGCTCTTTTATTTTCAATGAATCTTATTTAAGGGAAATATTGAGAGATTTAACAATTTTCTGAAGCACCAATTCTTGCATTCATAAAAAAAATCTTTGAAAAGAAGACGATTTCTTTGAGAAATCAATTTCATAAAATGATCAATGACTTGTTCGAAATGAAATCCCTTATCATTTAGATCAAAAACTACAAATCATTAAACAAACCATTTCCAAAGAGAAAACCATATCTAAAACTTCTAAAAACATAAAAATTCAAAATCAAAAGAAGAAACTCTAATTTTGAACTCTATCTAAAAAGTTTGAGGACGTTTTCTCTTAGTTTGTGATCGAACCAAGAAGAATTTCTACTTATCTTAGCAGAAATGAAAACATCCAACAATGGTTTAATGTGAAAATTAGGCCTTAGTAAGATAAAAGCTCTTCTAAATTTGCAAATGAAAATGAAATCAATTTTCATAAAAGTAAGTTTTGCAATGAATTTAATGGCTCAGAAAGAGAACAACATCGTACCAGTAAGCTAAGGTATACGAAGGTTTCTGATATGGAGCAACAAGAAAGTAGGGAAAACACTCACTCATAAAATGCAAATCAGATGAAAAATCACACAAATGCAAAAGTTGTTGAAAATAAATTTCCACATAAGATTTTGACAGTCAAGATAGATTGGGGCAAACACAGAGAATTTGGTAATCTGGCTACTAAAAAAATAATTCTTAATTTTTCAAAAAATTTCCACAGTTCTGCAGGTTCTAATGGAGAACAGAGTGGTACCGCACTGTTTGGAACAAAAAACTGCAGAGGCTACTGCACTGTATTCAAATAAAAACAACAGAGGCCAGGAAAAATACAAAAAAAATGAAAATTCAACTTTTCTTTTCAGGGATTCTTATAAGTTATCTAATCAACGTAGTTTTAGACTAATCAAAATAAAAAAAATCTTAAAATTCAAACTGAAAAATAAAAAAGAAAACTAAGTTCTATTCCCCAGCAGATTCGCCATTTTGTTATGCGGATTAATCTCTCTTGCGGATAAGAGTGATCTCCCTAGTATCCTACGGACAGCTAGAAACAAACATCCATTTGTAAATTGTTTTCTCTATATTATTTTCAATTCAGAATTATTATAAACAAAGAAAGATGACATGCCCCTACCTTCAAATCCAACGTTCGGTGCAGTATTTTATCCAGTCACTCCAAAGAGGCTTCTTTAGTAAGTAGAACCTGTAATCAAAGTCAGACAAAAGAATTAAAAGGACCTTCAACATATAATAATTAAGAAAAACTAATCTAAATTAGTGATCAAGGACTCTAAGTATTGAATTATTCAAATAGAGACAAGAACAACTCAATGAAAAAAGGAGATCCATATGTATTATCTTGAATGAAAAGAGTAACTTTACAACCTAATGCCTTGATGTCGTACAAGTTCCTCCTGGGGTCCTGAACAATCGTTCCTCCTTCAGTTTGACAAGCCTTCCTCTCTGTGAACTAGCAGGAATTTATGGACATGAGTGTGTGATTTTTCTCATGCCAATAATAACTAGTGTAGAGAGTATGCTCTCTTGAGAATTTCTTCAGCAACTAACATGTATGTCTACCCTTGATACTGAAACATGAGCTCATTTTATAGGGAAATGGAGGTAGTTTTAGTTCCATGAAGAGGGGGATGGATTCCTCTCATGAAGGGATTTGAGCTCCATAGACCAAGGGATAAGCTGCATGAGTGGAGGGATAAAGCTCGAACTGATCGCGCTTCTAGAAGCTTCCAGTTGGGAGAATATTCGACCAACTGGGCTTCTAGAACTTAAATTTTCCTTTATTTGACTGTTTACGGGGGTCCGTAGGTTTTATATGTAGAAAGTGTGGGATATGCCATAGGATATAGAACAAATATCGGCGGATCTGCAGGAAAGAGCTAGGAAAAGTGCGGGGTTAGCCTTTTAAGGGTTTTAATGAGCTTTTCTCCAATTCCAAGACTTGGTTTAGGAACATTAGGATTTTTGACTTCTAAGGGAGCATAATATAGGTAGTGATGAACCTATATAGACAGTCAAATGTCATGGTGAAAAAATAATGTGTAACACATAGATCTTGTCCCTAAATTTCACCAAACCATCTTCCGTGAGACAATAGACTACATCCTGATCACATGTTCCTATACTTGTACTATGTTGTAAACTGTGCCTGAGCTCCACATACCTTTCATCCTTTTGTCCTTCTTGTAAGATTCGATCCTATAATTTTGTCCCATATGAACTCATAACTGATATAAGATTCACCTGTACCTTCCTATTGAGAGAATATGCAACCATGTTCTCCTTTCCCTTGATATATTTGATCTCAAAGTCAAACTCACTAATGGTGGCCAACCATTTAGCTTACCTGGCATTCAAATTCAGTTGGTCAAACAAATATCTCAACCCATGAGTCACGTAGTTCTGTTCATGCTCATTCAATTTCCTTGACTCGTAACATGCTACATGTCCCTCCTGCATAAGGAATCCACCAAGTCCTCTTTTACAAGCATCTGTACACACCACAAATTCTTTATCCGGATCTGCAATCTTAAGAACTGGATCATTAGTCAACAACTGCTTCAGCTGCTCAAAACTAGCAGCAAATTCTTCTCTCCACTCAAACTTCTTACCTCTTCTCTGAAAATATGTCCTAGGATATGCAATGCATGAGAAGCTCCTAATGAACCTCCTGTAGTAACATGCTAATCCAATTAATGATATGACTTCCTCCACATTCTTAGGAGCTTCCCACTCCATGATGGATTTTATCTTTTATGGATCTACTGCTATGCCTTCATTGGAAATAACATGTCCCAAGTAGTGCACTTTTGTTTGGAAGAAACTATAATTTCTAAGCTTAGCATATAACTGATGCTCTCTTAGCAATCTCGACATTGTTGCTAATTGCTCGTCATGAACCTCTTCATTCTTAGAACATAGCAATATTTCATCAATGAATACAATAACAAACCTGTCCAAATAAGGACGTAATGCACTATTCATAAAACACATAAATGTAGTTGGGCCATTAGTCAAACCGAATGGAACTACCACAAACTCATAATTCCCACACCTGGTCTTAAATGCGGTCTTGAAGATATCCTCTTCTTCAATGCATACCCGATGATATCCATATCTCAAGTTGATCTTAGAGAACACTTCTAATCTTTTTAATTAATCAAATAATTCATCAATTCGTGACAACGGACACCTATTCTTGATCATCAGTTTGTGCAGTTGCTTGTAATCAATGCACAACCTGGGAGTACCATCCTTCCTCTTCACAAACAACACTTGGCCTAATGTATCCCTTGTCAAGAATTTCCTTCAGCTGCAACTTCAACTCAAATAACTCTAGCTAACTCATCCTGTAAGGCGCCTTTGATGTTGTTGTTGCCCCTGGTACCAACTCAAAGGAAAATTCCACTTCCCCATGAGGAGGTAGCTCTGAATTCTCTGCTGGAAACACATCCTGAAACTGCTGCAACATTAGATACCTTTCGAAGATTTCTGCATCCTTAACATCCTTACCCTTATTTCTAGAAACATGCATTACAAACATCACACAATCTTTCCTGCAACTACGCTTAACCTACATAGCTATGACCATCCTCATTGATGTAGCCTTCTTCTTTCCCTGTGAAATTTTCTTTTCTCCATTATCATCAAGGAACTCAATGGCCTTGTCATAACAATCTACTTTGTTCTTGTGAAGGTACAACCAACCCATACCCAAAAGCATGTTATACGATCCAAATATCAGAGCATTCAAATGTGTTGTTGTAGGCATACCATTTATCTCAAACGCACAATGTCTTACCCAATGGTGAACTCTCTTCTTCATACCTATAGCCAATTACACCAACTAAGATTTTGCATGCACTTATTTTCTCAAGCCACACTTATCCACCAGGTCAGGATTAACATAACTATAATTAGATCTAGGATCAATCAAAATAGAAATAACTTGATCACAAAGCTTATAATCCATCTCAATGATATATGCCTGGTGATATGCCTGCCTTTTTTCCACAACTGCATAAATCTGAGGAATTCTATGACCAACATCCCCAACTGTCTTTGCCTCCTATGCACTATAAATATGGGGTATACCACCCTAATACTCTGGAAAATCTCTCTTGTGACGATCCTTGCCACATATCCAACACTGCAATGGTGATCTACCATCACCTCTAGTCGGATGCTCTCCATGCTGTGATCCATGTCCCTTATGAATTGTACTGAACTTCTTGTAAGGAACCACATTTTATTTCTCACTTGCATCTTGGGGTCTTCTCCGCTTTTGTGGACATCTTCCTTTATCTTTCTCATTTCATTTCAAATCATACTTAGGCTCAAATTTGTGTTTTGACTCCTCATAACAATGCTTTAACTTTCGAATGGCCTCTTCTAGCGATCTAGGCTCATCAAATTCAATCTGGTATCTATATGCTACTGGCATCCCACTGATGAATCTCTCAATCATGTTCTTCTCCTCCTTGAGGTAAGGCACATATCTCAACAACTCCAATAACCTTCTAGTATACTCATCATCTGTCATGGAACCCATCTACAACTCATAAAAATCCTCAACTCTGGCATCATAGTAGCTCTCTAATAGATACTTCTTTCGAAATAGCTTATTGAACTCACTCCAAGTCAGTTCCTCCTCATAAATACCCCTGACATTCTTCACATCTTCCCACCAAATATATGCTTTACCTTTGAGGTTGAATGTAGCTATCATGGCTTTCATGTTTTCTAAGTAATCATGTAACTTGAAGAACTTCCTTATACCAGGTAACCATGCCTCTTCATCCTGTGATTTATTCACCTCTCCATCAAATGTAGGTGATTTTTCTTTCTTAAACTCACATGGAAAATATCCCATATAACTCCTCTTGGAAGGATGATAATGATGATGATCATAGTTCTTGTGAGAACCAAAACTAGAATAGTACATGTGTTTGTCACCTCTCCTATTCAGAGTGTCCAAGAACCTCCCATCTCTAATCATGTCCTCTCTATATGACCTGTGACCACCATAAGACCTACTTCCATATGCCACATTAGTCCCCTCCTCATGTCCATAGCTGATATCATTGCTTTAAATGACCAAAAACACAATGAATGGTGTTTCTCACCTGTTTTACAATAATTTCGGAGTCTCCAAACACTTGAAGATATCTGACATAAAGACCTATTGATTTATACAATCCTTGGACCAGTACTACCTCATACTCAACAATATTATTTTTTCATTCAAACTCTAATATGCATGATATAATTATTTTTTACCCTTCTAGAATTATTAATATACAACCTACTCCTATACAATAAATGGATTTAGAGGCATCACAATACAAAGTCCAAAATAAATATTTAACTAATGGTTTATCTACAATATTTACACATTTAGAATAATATGTCCGTGAAATTTTTTTGATTTGGGAAGTTACAAAATTAATTGAAAAATAGATTCTTTTGCATTAAAACTACCCAAAAAGGATTCATAAGAGTAGTTCCGAAGGATATTATTGGTAAAGACCACTGGTTCATTCTCTTCTTCAAAATCAGTCATTGAATATTTCATATTATTTTTTCAGTCAATTCGAATTTGATTTGGCTTCCCATTGAAAGGAAGTCACATATGAGACCAGTATGTGGCAAAGTAAACATGGATATTTTCATACCAAACTCTACTTAGAATTAAACCGTAAAAATGAGGAATATCAACAACTAGTATATCAATTATTTGACACACTTTTGAGCTAGAAGAGAGTCTTATGAGAATAGATTTAATTTCTCCTAATACGTTGAATTTGCGTCTATCGAGTTGAAAAATGTGAACAATAGACTTTTGAGGCTGGATGTTTAATTTTAGACAAACAGAATAAGGCATTATATTTGAGGACACCTCATAATCTACCAAGAAATTGTGCATATAATTATTGAAAATTTCAAAAGTCAGAAGGAAAGGCGGAGTATGTGAATTGGATCTATCCCCGATTAAGATAACATCCAAGGAATCAATGATTTATGATGCACCATTAGGAGGTTTACCTACACCTTTAGAGGATTTGGATGTAACAACATCAAGTAAAGGAGAAGTAGGAACCACATTCAATTCTTTGAGTAAAATTTTTTGTTGTTGTTTCAACTTACTTGCCTCATACAAGGAGATATTTTCTTTGACTTTCTTCATATCCTCCACTTTATTGTATTCAATGGTGTTGGAGACTGCCAAGGCCTTTGATGTAAGATGGATAATTTGTAGAAGATGGGACAAATTGAGAAGACGAGGAAGGATACTTTTTACTGATAATTTTGTCTTTAGCAATAGAGGTTGAAGGTTTCTCTTTTTAGATTGTTTGTGATGAATCAACATGACCCTTACTCCTGGTGTTGACAGGTAAGGCTTCATGTTCCTATAAATTATTAGAAATGGGAAGAATAAAATTCCATAACCCATGTGCTTCAGCTAATTATTCATCTTGAGAGTCATCAACGTATAATGTTGTTTCCTATTCATCTTCATCCTGATCCGCTTCAACATTGGATATGATGTTTGGTGTTTGAGGATTTGATGTTTGAGCTTTCTTAAAAGATCTAAATGGTATTTTAGAAGACTCAAATACCTGTGTTTTGATCTCCACCATTTCATTTGACATTGATTTAAAGAACTTTTGCAATCCTTCAAGATCAGAAGGATATTTAGGAGTTTTCTTCTTTGGTTCATCCTTAAATGTGACCTTCTTTGTTTTTCTTTCTTCGCGAGTAGTCTTATTTTCTAATGCAAGTATCATCTTCTCAATAGACAGGGCTTACTTCATGTTTTCTACTAAAGTTTCTTTATTATCTTGATAAAAAAAAATGAAATATTGGAAAGAAGAGAGGATATGTACCATTTGATTTGCACATCAACACTAGGCTTACACTTCCCTATGAAGGTTCCGATTGAACATGATTTTCTTTTGAAATAGATATTTCTTCTAATTTCTTAATTAAAGTCTAGACTTCAGGGGATTGAGGTGTATAATATTTTGGGATTGCCTCTAGAAGTGTAATAGGAGATTTAGGAGGTGATTAAAAAACTTCCCCAACTGTATTAACCTCCTATGCACTATAAATATGGGCTCTACCACCCTAATACTACGGAAAATCCCTTTTGTGATGATCCTTGCCGCATATCCAACATTGCAATGGTGATCCACCATCACCTCGAGTCAGATGCTCTCTAGGATGCGATCCATGTCCCTTATCAATTGTATTGAACTTCTTGTAAGGAACCACATTTTATTTCTCACTTGCATCTTGAGGTCTTCCTTGCTTTTGGGGACATCTTCCTTTAGCTTTCTCATTTCATTTCAAATCATGATTAGGCTAAACTTTGTGTTCTGAATACTCATAACAATGCTTCAAATTTCGAATGGCCTCTTCTAGCGATCTAGGCTCATAAAACTCAATACGGTATCTATATGATATTGACATCCCACTGATGAATCTCTCAATCTTGGCCTTCTCCTCCTTGAGGTAAGCCACATTTCTCAACAACTCCAATAATATTTTAGTATACTCATCATCTATCGTGGAACCCATCTACACCTCATAAAACTCCTCAGCTTTGCATCATAGTAGCTCTCTGAAAGATACTTCTTCTGGAATAGCATATCGAACTCACTTCAAGTTAGCTCCTCCTCATAAATACCCCTGACATTATTTACATCTTCCCACCAAATATATGCTTTACATTTGAGGTTGAATGTAGCTCTTATGGCTTTCATGTTTTCTAATTAACCATGTAACCGGGAGAACTTCCTCATACCAAGTAACCATGCCTCATCATCCTTTGATTTCTTCACCTCTCCATCAAATGCAGGTGATTTTTCTTTCTTAAAATCATCTAGAAAATATCTCGTATCATTCCTCTTGTAAGGATGATAATGATAATCATCATAGCTCCTGTCATAACCAGAACTAGAATAGTACATGTGTTTGTCACATCTCCTATCCGGATTGTCCAAGAACCTGCCATCTCTAATCATGTCCTCTCTATATGACCTGTGACCACCATGAGACCTACTTCCATATGCCAAATTAGTCCCCTCCTCATGTCCATAGCTGATTTGATTGCTTTAAATGACCAGAAACACAATGAATGGTGTTTCTCATATGTTTTACAATAATTTCAGAGTCTCCAAACACTTGAAGATATTTGACATCAAGACCTATTGCTTTATACAATCCTTGGAACAGTACTACCTCATATTCAACAATATTATTTTTGCATTCAAAGTCTAATATACATGATGGCACTATTTTTTCTCCTTTTGGACTTATTAATATACAACCTGTTCCTGCACCATCAATGGATTTAAAGCCATCACAATACAAAGTCCAAAATAAATATTTAACTAATGTTTTATCTACAATATTTACACATTTAGAAGAATCTGTCTGTGAGTTTTTTTTAATTTGGGAAGTTACAAAATTAATTGAAAAAGAGATTATTTTGCATTAAAACTACCCAAAAAGGATTCATAAGATTAGTTCCCAAGGATATTATTGATAAAGGCCACTGGTTAATTCTCTTCTTCAAAATAATTCATTGAATATTTCATATTCTTTTTGCGGTCAATTTGAATTTGATTTGGCTTCCCATTGAAAGGAATTCAGATATGAGACCAGTATGTGGCAAAGTAACCATGGATATTTTTAGACCAATCTCTACTTATAATTAAACCATAAAAATGAGGAATATCAACAACTTGTATATCAATTATTTGACACACTTTTGAGCTAGAAGAGAGTCTTATGAGAATAGAGTTAATTTCTCCTAATACATTGAATTTGCTTCTATCGAGTTGAAAAATGTGAACAATATACTTTTGAGGCTAGATGTTTAATTTTAGACGACTTAAATAAGGCATTATATTTGAGGACACCTCAGAATCTACCAAGCAATCGTGCACATGATTATTGGAAATTTCAAAATTCAGAAGGAAAGGAGGAGTATGTGAATTGGATCTATCCCCGATTAAGATAACATCTGAGGAATCAATCTTTTATGATGCATCATTAGGATGTTTACCTACTCATTTAGAGGATTTGGATGTAACAACATCATGTAGAGGAGAAGCAAGAACCACATTCAATTATTTGAGTAATTTTTTTTGTTGTTGTTGTTTCAACTTACTTACCTCATACAAGGAGATATTTTCTTTGACTTTCTTCATATCCTCCACTATATTGTATTCAATGGTGTTAGATACTACCGAGGTCTTTTATGTAAGATGGTAATTTGAATAAGATGGGACGAATCGAGAAGATGAGGAAGGATAAATTTTTACTGATAACTTTGTCTTTAGCAATAGAGGTTGAAGGTTTCTCTTTTGAGATTGTTTGTCATGAATCAACATGACCCTTACTCCTGGTGTTGACAGGTAAGGCTTCATGTTCATCTTCATTATCAGAAGTGGGAAGAATAAAATCCCATAACCTGTGTGCTTCAACTAATTCTTCATCTTGAGAGTCATCATCATATAATATTGTTTCCTATTCATCTTCATCCTGATCCAATTCAACATTGGATATGATGTTTGGTGTTTGAGGATTTGATGTTTGAGCTTTCTTAAAGGATCTAAAAGGTTTTTTAGAAGACTCAAATCCCTGTTTTTTGATCTCCACCATTTCATTTGACATGGATTTACAATCATTCAAGATCAAAAGGACCTTTAGGAGTTTTCTTCTTTGGTTCATCCTTAAATGTGACCTTCTTTGTTTTTCTTTCTTCCTGAGTAGTCTTATTTTCTAATGCAAGTATCATCTTCTCAACAAACAGGGCTTCCTTCATGTTTTCTACTAAACTTGCTTTATTATATCGATCAACAAAAATTGAAATATTGGAAGGAAGAGAGGATATGTACCATTTTATTTGCACATAAACACCAGGCATTGATGTAGATGGGATTTTGTTTAGCAATTTGTTAAACCTGGAATTAAAGTATTTGATTTTTTCTCCTAAATTTTCTTTAATATTGGAAAGATCATTGATAAGAGTGGCAGTTATGCAATCATCACCAAACTTAGTCAAACATTGCTCTTCAAATATATCCCAACTGGTTATAATACCTGATGGTAAAAAAAAGTACCATGATCATGTTGATCCTTGGAAAGTATAAGGGAATAATCTTAATACACAATATTCTTCAGACACTCCATTGAGATTCATGGCTAACATGAAATTATGGAGGTTTTCCTTGACAGCGAGTTCATCATTGGGGTTTTACTTGGGAAACCATCTCTCTGGGTGCTTAGGTAAATCATGAATAGGTCCTACCAATTAAACATCTCCTAGATTTTTCCATGGTCTAGCTACCATTGTATGACATGTAGGAATAGAATATGTTGTAGTAGCTCTAAAGGTAGATGTAGTGGTAGAAGAAATGACCCATGAAATAGTAGAGGTAGTAGTAGTTATCTAAGTTTGAGAAATATGAATAGATGAAGTGATTGGTTGGGAAGAATAAAATGAGGGAGGAATGAATGAATGAGTTTGTGGAGGAGATGATGAAGTTATATCACTAGGGTGGATGTTTGGGCTTCTGATGTAGGTTTTTTTGTTCCGTGAGAATGGAGTGGAAAATCAAAAGGAGTAATTCCAAGTTTCTTGCTTTGAGATCGAGTCAGTTGACCAGAAACTTGTAAAAAAGTTACACTTCCCTCTGAAGGTTCCGATTGAACAGGATTTTCTTTTGAAATAGATATTTCTTCTAATTTCTTAATTAAAGTCTAGACTTCTGGTGATTCAAGTGTATAATCTTCTGGGATTTCCTCTGGAAGTGTAATAGGAGATTTAGGAGGTGATTAAACAACTTCCCGAACTGTCTTCACCTCCTGTGCATTATAAATATGGGGTCTAGCACCCCAATATTGCGGAAAATCCCTCTTGTGATGATCCTTGCCACATATCCAAAACTACAATGGTGATCTACCATCACCTCTAGTCGGATGCTCTCTAGGCTGCGATCCATATCCCTTATCAATTGTATTAACTTCTTGTAAGGAACCACATTTTATTTCTCACCTGCATCTTGGGGTCCTCCCCTCTTTTGTGGATGTCTTCCTTTAGCTTTCTCATTTCATTTCAAATCGCGCTTAGGCTCAACTTTGTGTTTTGACTGCTCATAACAATTCTTCAACTTTCAAATGGCCTCCTCTAGCGATCTAGGCTCATCAAACTCAATCTGGTATCTATATGCTACTGGCATCCCACTTGTTATCACTCATTAAAAATAAAGTATCATTTGACAAAGTCCTAGAGGTTCATGTGTTAAAGGTAGGGTTATAGGATTCATTTTTCATTACATGATCAAGGAAAATTTTTAATTTTTCTTACTAAGCCTATCCTAAGGTCTAAACCCACCCTCTTTCAAATCCCATCATGTCACATCAATCATAATTTTCTGAAAATTTTCATTTTCCAAGGCTTTAGCACCGAAAGGGTCGTTTTAGCCAAGAAACCACACTTCTGTAGCGAAATACATACAGAAATTGCACTTTTCAGTACGAAACTGCTAATACTTTCGTAGTGAAAATGGCCAGAAATACACTAGGAACGCTATGAAAGTAAGGTTTCCTACCTGTCATGTCAAATTAGTTGTTAAGTGTCAGAAAGTTATTTTAAAAGGATAAGTTAGATTCCATTTGAGTCAGTTAGGGTAAATATCAAGGTACATAGTCAGTGCTGAAGTCATCATCACCATTTTAAGCATGCATGAGTCATCATTATGATATGAGTGGGCATCGAACTTCAAAATCTTTCCAAATTGAGTCATTTGTCATTCTCCATTTCTTCTTTGCGTGTTATTGAGATTTGGAGAGCTATTTCATTGAGGCCAAGCTGTGGCTGGTTTCTTTCAAAGGATTGCGGATACCACTTATCAAGCGAGGTAGAAAAGTATCAAGCGAGGCAGAGAATTATCAAGCGAGGTAGAGAAGACTTCAAAGAACCATGGCTGCAAAAAGGAAGACAAATAAAGGTGGACAATGTCTCAGATATGAGCCATCAGATATGAACCTGATAAATGAAGACCCCACAGCTGTAGAAATCTTCATAAGGACATGATGTTTACAGTTTTGTGAAAGATTACAAGGCTGCCATGTACAGGTTTCCAAAGAATTTTCCCTAAACTTCAGTGGAACAACTACTAAAGTGGGGATGCTAAATCTCACTATTACACCAGAGATCATTGTAGCAATATTAGGGATTCCAAGAGGACAAGAAAAATGGTTCAAAGGGTTCAAATTCAACATGGAGGAATGCAAAGAGTTTATCAAGCCAGAAAGCAGTGAACTTGAACTTACAAATGCCATTCCAAGGAGATGCATGAAGGACAATTTCTCAAAGCTACTGCTCATTACCTAGAAATATTTCACATGTGAAGGAAGATATCATAAAGTTTCTTACCACTTCAAGCTTCTCCTTCACTTTGTTGGTAAGATATCTCTTGATCTGCCTTTCTATTTACATAGAAGTTTAGCAAAAATGACAGATAAGATCCAAGAAAAATATGAAGGAAGTGAAACATCACTTTTTCACCATGGCTTAATAAAATTGCTGGTTTTAAATGAGTTACAAAGACTAGGCAGAGATTGGTCTTTATTTCTGTTTGTTAGTGGCTTTGAAATGGATACCCATACCCCTAAGAGAACTCCTAAACCTAGAGGGTTATCATCACCTTTAGTGGCAGAACAAAGTGAACCAGTAGGGGTAGAGAAAACTGAACCAATCATGATGGAAACATAACAGTTGCAGAGATTTGATACACCAATTGTACCACCTGCAATACAAAAGTCAACAATGACCAAACTTGCAAAACAAGAGCAAGTTGTGAGTAAACAAAGTGGCAAAAGGATAACAAGGAGCCAAACAATGGCTAAAGGAAATTTAGAAGATATAGTACATGCCATTGATATAGAAGAGACTCCTATAGTCCAGGCTGAGGATATAGATGAAGGTGGAAAAAAACTCAAGAAAGCTAAATCTGCAAAAGGGTTAGTGTTTGAAGGTGAAGATGCAGGTTTTATGTTTCAGGCTAGGAATCCCATGACAAGGCATGCTAGAAAAATTTTGGAGAGTAGCAAATAAATTCATCCAACCACTGACACTGTCCAACCACCACAAGACATTATTGATCTTTCATCACTTGCAGAGAAAGATCCAGTTAGCAAGCCAAAGAAAGGAAAGGAGAAAGTAATTGAAAAAACAGAGTTTGAACTCCTTGAAGAACAGTTGAGGTTAGCTAACCATGAAATTGCAGTTATGAAGAAGGAGGCAAGGAAACATAATGTCCAAAAGGTTCGGTTTGAGAATATGAAAGAGGTTTGGGAAGAGCAGGTTGACATTGTATCAAAGACCCTAGACAATACACAACAGTTAATCAAATGGACTATGCCATTGAGGAAAGAGGTGAAACATGTCAGAATAATGAACTTGCATTTGAAATCTACCAATAGAAAGCTGAAGGATCAAGTTAAAGACCTCCAAGAACAGCTAGAACTAATCCATGAGGAGTTGGAGAAGAAGAGCCTAAAAATGACAGTAGTTGAGGAGCCAATAGCTCAACTCATCATCAATGAGGAAGAAACACCTCAAGACTCTTAGTTTGGGCTGGTTTATATTTGGTAAGGTAAATGACACGATGGAAACAAATTTTACACAACTGGAAAGTTCATTTTTGAAATTAAGCATAAATCTGGAATTTACACGGTTTTCAGCAGTTTCGTAGCGTTTCCTAGGCTTGAAGCCAGGAAAACACTCTGAAACCACATGTAACCTTCTTTTTGCATAAAAAAACCACTTTTGGTAACTTTCAAGGGGAATAAATGATAGGAAGGATGTGTCAGAACATGATGAAGACCATGCAAGAGAAAAGAAGAAGAAATTTTGATGGTAAAGGTCATTTTTTGCATGCTACGAAAGTACGCTACGAAACTGTCATACTTTCGTAGCGTGCTGTTTTAAAGGTTTATGAACAGGTTTTTGGGCAGTTTTAGACAGGTAGACACTTTCAAAGGGTAAAGGGACTTTTCCAGCAGTCATCCAAGACTTGAAGACCATGATATGAAGACAACTCATCAACCAAATCATTCGTTGAAGATAAGGACCCGTTTTCTTGAAAAATAGGGTTTGTTTCCATATTTGGAGGAGGGTAATCAAGATATCAAGTAGTGATGAGCTCCATAATAGCTCATTCGAACATGTGAATCATTATTTTTTAGATGTATAACTGTTTCAAGAGATAACATAGTTGATGTAATAACTAGCTGTTTGAGTCCTATTAGGAAAAGGACTGTTTAATAGAATAACTGCCATTTTCTCATTAAAGTAGATGTTTTCTTGTTATGCAAGGTGTCATTAGGAAAAGTTCAATGAATCTAGCCAAGAGGCAGATCATCTCTCATGTAACAAGTCTATTAAAGGGCAGATATTCAAATTTGTAAAGGGTTGGAGATTTTTTGGCAATGCTGTAGCTTTATGTAATTTGATTGTTTTTAGTAATACAAAGGACTTTTACTTGACCAACCTGAGATTCTCGTGGATTTTTTAGTGCCTTTTTGATCTATACTTTCTATGTGTACCATTTGCAGTGGTTTTCATATTTAATACTCATAATTCATAGGTGTTTTCTCTAACTTCCTTTATTGATGAATTCGTTGTGTTATTTTATGTTTCATGTGTGATTTACCTCTGTTAAAAACTCTTACCTGCCTCAGCTTCCATGTCAAGTGAACTTATCACTGAACTAATGAATTTGTTGACTCAATAAGCCCAATGACTGCAGACTTATACTCTTTTCAACCTACACACATCATAAACAAGTTATTTTACAAGTAGAGCTAGGTATCTAGTTTCATCATAATCAAATATCATTAACCCCTTTTGAGAGATCCCTCTCAGACTGAAGAGGCTAAATTTTAGTCACAAGTTGTTTTGAAACAGTTACATGAAGTTGTCTGATTAGCAGCCAATCAAGTGAAATTTTGTGATAAATCCACTGATGAATCTCTTAATCTTGGGCTTCTCCTCCTTGAGGTAAGGCACATATCTCAACAACTCCAATAACCTTCGACTATACTCATCATCTGTCATGGAACCCATCTACAACTCATAAAACTCCTCAGCTCTGGCATCATAGTAGCTCTCTGATAGATACTTCTTCTGGAATATCTTATCGAACTCACTCCAAGTTAGTTCCTCCTCATAAATACCCCTGACATTCTTCACATCTTCCCACCAAATATATGCTTTACCTTTGAGGTTGAATGTAACTATTATGGCTTTCATGTTTTCTAAGTAATTTTGTAACCCAGAGAAATTCCTCATACCAATTAAATGATAGAACAAAAGTAATAATAAACACAACAAGCACATATAATAGAGCTTAACACAAATAATTTTGATAAAGGAGTTCACCCTTCCTGGGCTACGTCTCCTTGGTCCAACTTCATAGTGTGACCTTTGTATTAGCTTCAAGTGCGCTAAAATTGATGTTACAAGCTTCAAAAACTCTTGGAATATGTATCAATGAGTTTATAACATCATAATCTCCCAAAAATGACTATTTTTTTGTTGTATTTGGACTCTGGATGCTCTGGCAATGACCCCAAGACCTATTGGCCCTAGCCTTCAAAAATATTCAAATGTACTAAAACACATGTAGATTACCTTTTCCGCCTCTACAACCTGCTCTATCAAGTTCCTAGCATGCAAATTATTCAGGAATGACTTTTACTTAGCTCAGTTTGGTCGAAAATTGAGTGAGTTATGACCAAAACCAACTTTGCCCCAATTTCTCCTCAAAAAATGGAAGAACTGCCAGTTAATTTTCTAAATTTAGAAATCCTGCCAAGTTTGGCGTGCTTTCAGTAGTAATTATGGTAGATAAGCACATTTTACGGATAAGCGCTGGGTTTAGCGTTAATGACATTTTAAATGTCGTTAACCCACATCTTAACTTAATTAATAATGCTTAGGAAACTCCATAAGTTCAATGTGTTGGCCCTCGATTACGCGCTTCTGGTCACATGGGGAGGGGGATGGCCCCCTCCAACCGCCAAACGGTCGGAAGTATACACTTTAAATTTGCGCGGAGTTCTTAAGGGTTAAGATCCACCCATGTAGTAGAGTTGGTAACGATTTTGGTTGGCGGGCGTGAGGTCAGGGGTTTGACCCCCACTCCGCCATAATAATTTTACTTGGACTTATAATAATATTGCCACCATACTTAAAGATACTCTGCTAGACTTAAACCTGTTCCACTCGCTAGTTAGCACTCTCCCAACTTTAGTTGACTCCGTGAGTTAGATGGGTTTAGAACTATAATATATATATATACCATGAACCTTAGTCCAAACAAATGATATGGCTTATCATTCGACCTTCCAAACTGTCCTGTCATGGGGGGGGGGGGGGGTATTGGCATGCCATGTGGCCCTTCCCCATTGGCCACCATATAAAAATAAAATGCCAATTTAATAAAATTCCATTTAGACTTAGGAAATAAAAAATTTCACTTCCTAGTCATCATCAACGAATTTGGTGATGCCACTTGGCACAGTGTCATTGGTTGTTTATGGAGGATATTCTTGCAAATGCTGACGGTACCTGCACATCAAAACTGTACCTATTCTGCTAATTTTTTCCCTTGTCTTGGAAAATGAACAACATACGTTAACTCAGTGATATGAACTCGGATTTTGATGAAATGAGTTGCACTGAAATCCTGGCGACGGACTCTATCCGATCATTCAGGTTTGAAGCAATTTCGAGCAATTTCAATTTTTAGCTAAAACTTGAGCCTTAGATCATTTCTTTCCACTAGAAGCCTTTTGGACCCCAAAAGATATTATCAATTATTCAGCAAGTGAGGGTACAATTCCCTCACTTTTCCAATCTCCAACCACTTTTCCTTTGAAGGATTTTGACCTTTAAGTCCAACTCTAAGGTATTCAACATTCCCTTTTCTTGAAGTTCTCATTCTTCTGTCAAGTATGAGATCTTGTTGAAGTTCATCAATATATATTTGGAAATAAATAATTTATTGATGGCAGCTGAACATGCTCTCCTGGATCATCAATCAAAGGAGGCTCAAACAATCTCAAATTCTCAACATTAATGACATAATAGATTTTCATATAAGGAGGCAAATCTAGCTTGAATGCATTTGTACCAATATTTTCTAGAATTTTAAATGGACCATAACGGATTGGTTTGAGCTTTTTACCTTCCCCTTGCAATATTTCTTTGCTTATGTACAACCAAACCTCATCTCCAACTTAAAATTTTTGATTAACCCGATGTTTGTCATGCCTTGCCTTGTAGCTTCTTTGACTCTTCTCAAGTTGCTCTTATACTGTGTGATGTACCAACTAAATTTTCTCAATGAAATTTCTTGTTTTATCTATGTCTCTATGTCCATCTATAGCAACATCTTTCTCAAAGATAAAGTCCAATGGCGATCTTGGCAAGTAACCAAAACATGCCTCAAATGGCGACATATTTGTGGAAGAATGTTTTGCCTGGTTATATGCATGCTGTATGTAGTGTAATTGTTCATCCCACAACTTGGGATGCTTGCTGCAATAGCCTCTTAGAAGATGAATAACAATCCTATTTACCACCTCTGTTTGACCATATGTTTTCGGATGAAATTTTGTACTCTTCTTCAACTTTGTATCCATAATGTCCCATAATTTTGACCAAAAATTCCTAACAAATCGAGAATCTCGATCACTTACAATAGAAGTAGGAAGACCAAAATGGATCCATACATTTTGAAAGAAAATATTAACGGTTTGTTCAGCTGTAATAGTTTTATTAAATGGCATCAAAATGTACATTTTACTGAACCTATCTACTACAACATACAAATAATCATGACCTTTCCTTGACATAGGAAGGCCTCCTACAAAATCCATTGAGATGCTCTCCCAAGGATGAGAAGGAACTGGAAGAGGTGTGTACAAACCAAGCTTCCTATTGCTATGGTTACTTCTTGCACATAAATAACATCCTCTAATAAAATGAGAAACAATTTCATTCATGCATGGCCAATAACAATACCTTTGTAGATGCGCTATTGTCTTGCCTACACCGAAATGTCCTGCAATCAATGATGTGCGCGCCTCCCTTATGATACTGTTTCTTTTCCCTGTGGTATACATAACTTTCCCAAGTGATAAAACAAACTGTTATGCGCATGATAATCTAACTCTTCACTTTGGTTTCCTTTACTCAAGTTCTCATACACATCTTGAAAATCACTATCATTCACATACTGTTCAATGTAACTTTCATGCATAATAGAATTGTGCTTGAGAATAATAGCTGAATTTACAATAGGCATAGAGAGCATATAAGCTACCTTATTGTATATTCCTTTCTTGTACCTGATAACCAAGTGAAATTGTTGTAGGAACCCATCCACGTGAAATGTCTTGATTGTTGCAATTTGGACTATGATTGTAAATACTGCAATGGCTGATGGTCGGTATGGATAATGGTCTCTATTCCCATCAAGTAATGCTTCCATTTATTTACACTTTGTACCAATGCATATAACTCTTTACTATATGTAGGATATTTTGTCACAGCTCCATTAAAAGTTTCAGAATGAAATGAGATAGGCTTACCATGTTGCATGAGTACTGCTCCCATAGCATAATCACTTGCATCTATTTGGATCTCAAATGGATGTCGTAGATATGGAATTGCTAGTACCGATATCAAACTTATATTTTTCTTTAAAGCATCAAATGATTTATGCTGCAAATCTCCCCAATGGAAGACTTTCTTTATGCTTTTCAATGCATGTAACGGTGTTGGAATGGAAGAAAAATTAGCAATAAATTTCCTCCAATACTTTGCTGCCCCTAAAAAGCTTCTTACCTCGGTAACTATGTTGGGCTTGGGCCAATTCAAAATGACCTCAACTTTGGAAGGATCAATCTTCAATTCACCTCCTCCAATTATGTGTCCCAAATATACTAATGAAGTCTTACCAAATTCACACTTTGACATCTTAAGAAACAATTACTCTTTTCTCAAAACATCAAGTACTTTGTTCACATGCATGACATGTTCTTCTCTTGATTTCATGAATATGAGTATGTCATATAAGTAAACAATGACAAATTCATATAGAAATGGTCTAAGTACATCATTCATCACTCTCATAAAAGTAGTTGGTGCATTTGTTAAGCCAAATGGCATAACTAACCACTCATACGATTCTTGTCTAGTCTTGAAAGCAGTTTTCCAAATGTCTTCTTCAGCTATCCTAACTTGATGATAACCACTTCTCAAATATAACTTAGTGAAATACTTTGCATGATTTAACTGATCAAGCAAATCATCAATGCGTAGAAGTGGGTAGCGATTCTTTACCGTGATTTTGTTCAGTGCATGGAAATCGATACACATTAGCCAAGTCCCGTCCTTCTTTGGAACCAAAAATATTGGAGAACCACATGGCGAAGTAGATGGGCATGTGATATCGTTATTCAGAAACTCTTGGATTTTCTTCTTTATTTCCAAACTTTCCATGATTGACATCCGATACATACAAATATTCGGAAGTGGAACATCCTGCTGCAGCTGAATCTCACGTTGAATTACCCTCTTGGGTGGCAACCCCTTTGGTTCTTGAAACATCTCGCCATGATGACTTACCACATCAAACAAATCAGATTTCAATTTGTCATCACATCCTTCAAAAGATTCATAGTTAACATCTTCCTTTTTCTTGATCATAAGAAGCACAAAAATTTTACTTGCATTTATTAGCCTCTTCATTTTCCCTGCATTAACTAAAGATATATTTAGTTTCTTACGATGAGCTCTCACAATATACTCCACTCCAAATTTGATCAAATGATATTTGTTCTCATGACGGTAGAATACCGCTTTCCTGTCATACACATATGGAATACCCAAGATAATCCCTGAAATATCAAGTGGTACAACATCTAACTCAACTTCATCAACAAAGTTTGCAGTAATAGAAAATCTGAAAATACATTTCCTTGTCACCTTTAAATTTTCATTGGTAACTATCCAACCCAAAGGGTATGGCTTATGATGAGGTACAGTTTCAAGGTTCATTTTTTTAATTAAGTCTTATGAAATCAAGTTTGCTTGTGACCCTGTATCAAATAAGGCATCAATCTTTGTATGATTAGAAATTACTCTAACATGGAATAATTCTATCCTTGTATCCTCATTTGAAGCGTTATTGTGACTGTTTGAAGTACTAGAACTTGCAATTGCTTCCTTTCCTTTGTTAACCATGGCAACTATCTTGGTTTCATCTCCTGAATCAGATCCAAGATCTTTTTGTGTGGTGGCAGTCGTCTTTTGTTTCCCTTTGTTATTTGGTTTCTTTGGTCTTAGTTCGGGTTGTAGTTTCCAACAATGGGCTTCATCATGCCACTCTTTGAAACAATGTTTGCATGTTATTTTCTCCCCTTCTTGCTTCACACTTGCATTATTCTTTCCCTTCCATTTTCCTCCTTTCTCTTTTCCCTTACCCTTGAATGGCTTCTTCTTACTACCCTCTTCAGAAATGTTTTTACCCCTTGCTTCAAGATGCGTGGCTTGCACACATACTTCATCTAAGTTATTTGGGTTAAACATGAGAATAGTGTGTTTTAAGTAGGAATGTAGACCTCCTATATACTCCAAGAGTGTGTCTTCTAAATTTCAGTCTACTCCAAGTAATAAAGCCCTTTTCCTAAACTCTTGTGTATACTCTTTGACACTTTGACCTTTTAGTTGTCTAAAGTTTTTCCAAATCATTATTTCTTTCTGTATATAGGCTAATGGATAGAATTTCCTTTTAACGGAAGAAATGAATTCGACCCAAGAAATGGAAATCTTACTATGGATGCACATTTCCTCTTGTGTCTTTGCCTCCCACCAAACTAATGTTGCTCCTTATAGACTTAATGAATCCAATTGGATTTTAATATCGTATTCTTGCAGATTTTGAATTCTACAGTAAACTTCTAATTAACGAATCCAATTATCTAGTTTTTCAGCATTAACTTCTCCATTATATGTAGGAAGTTCAAATTTGATGTCCAACTTGAGTAACGGAGTCTTAAATTTTGGAATCTTGGAATGAGTATGGGTATGATTTTTTGTAGTGGATTTGGAAGATAAAGATGTTGATGATGATGATGGTGTGGAAGGAGGTGGTTTTCCACGACTGTCTTTTGAGCTCCTCTCTTCCTCCTTTTTACTGTTTGAAGATTCTTCTTTATAAGGGTGTTTTGAACCTTCTCCAGCTTCCTTTTCCATAAAATATTCATACATAAGTTTCACCATCCTTTGCATTTCTTTGAACTCCTTATTGACATCCTCTTCCTCAGAATGTTTATGAGCTCCTTCATGGCCTGACATTTTGGCTGTTGATTCAAGTTCTATCTTTGCAGCTTGTATCTCTTCAACCACTTCAACCTCTTGTGTAATTAATTCCTCTTGTGCTTCAAGTGTTGCCTTGAGTGGTGCTTTGGGTAAGGATGCTACTATCTCAACCTTCTTCCTTCTTGTCCTAAATTCTGGACTAGCTATCAGTAGCTTCCCTTCTCCTCTCTGCAATCTCAATCTTGTAAGCATCAATAATTTTGCACTATTAAAAAAATTCAAGTAACAAAAGCAAGAAACCTTGTGCTTTGATACCAAATTGACCTGAAATTACTTGCTAGTTAATGTTGTGCTAGTTTCATTTCAGATATAAACTTTACTTTGCATTGTTTTACTTATCCTTCATGAGTTTGATTAAGAGCATGTGATTGGAAAACAATGTACTTCGTGAAATTATGAGTTTGTCATAAGCTTAAAAAGCATAATTTTAAATGATAGAACAGAAGAAATAATAAACACAACAAGCACATATAACAGAGCTTAACACAAAGAATTTTGATAAAGGAGTTCACCCCTCCTGGGCTACATCTCCTTGGTCCAGCTTCATAGTGTGACCTTTGTATTGGCTTCAAGTGTGCTAAAATTTCTGTTACAAGCTTCAAAACCTATTGGAACCAGTTCCAATGAGTTTATAACGTCATAATCTCCCAAAAATGACTATTTGTTTAATGTATTTGGACTCTGGATGCTCTGGAAATGACCCCAACACCTGTTGGCCCTAGCCTTCAAAAATCTTCAAATGTTCTAAAACACTTGTAGATCACCTTTTCTGCCTATGCAACCTACTCCATTGAGTTCCTAGAATGCAAATTAGCCAGGAATGAATTTTATTGAGCTCAATTTGCTCGAAAATTGAGCGAGTTATGACCAAAACCAACTTTGCCCCAATTTCTCCTCCAAAAATGGAAGAACTGCCAGTTAATTTTCTAAATTTAGAAATCCCTCCCAGTTTGGCGCGCCTCCAGAAAACCCACCAACTTAATCTTCGGCTTAATTAGCGCTAAGTAGTAATTATGGCAGATAAGCACAATTTATGGATAAGCGTCAGGTTTAGTGTTAATGAAATTTTAAATGTCACTAACCCATGTCTTAACTTAATTAATCATGCTTAGGAAACTCCGTCGGTTCAATGCGTTGGCCCGCGGTTGCATGCTTTTGGTCACATGGGGAGGGGGTTGGCCCCATCCAACCCCCAAATGGTCGGATCTATAAACTTTAAATTTGCGCGGAGTTCTTAAGGGTTAAGATCCAGGGGTTCGAACCCCACTCCGCCATAATAATTTTACTCGGACTTATAATAACCTTGCAACCATACTTAGAGATACTCCTCCAGACTTAGACCTGCTACACTTGCTAGTTAGCACTCTCCCAACTTTAGTTGACCCCGCCGAGTTAGATGGGTTTAGAACTATATATATATATATATATATATATATATATATATATATATATATATATATATATATATATATATATATATATATATATATATATATATATATATACCATGAACCTTAGTCCAAACAAATGGTATGACTTGTCATTCGACCTTCCAACCTGTCCTACCATGGGAGGGTACGTGGCATGCCACATGGTCCTTCCCCATTGGCCACCATATAAAAATAAAATGCCAATTTAATAAAATTCCACTTACATTTAAGAAAAAAAAAATCACATCCTAGTCATCATCGACAAATCTGGTGATGCCACTTGGCATAGTGCCATTGGCTGTTTCTAAAGGATATTCCTGCAAATGCTGACTGTACCTGCCACATCACCACTGTACCTATTTTGCTAATTTTTTTGCCTGTTTTGGAAAACAAACAATAGATGATAACTCAGTCATAAGAACTCGGATTTTGATGAAACGAGTTGCGTCGAAATCCTGGCGACAAACTCTATCTATTCATTTAGGTTTGAAGAAATTTTGAGCACTTTCAATTTTTAGCTAAAACTTGAGCTTTAGATCAGAAACCATCTCTCTGGCTGATTAGGTAAATCATGAAGAGGTCCTACTAATTGAACATCTCCTGGATTTGTCCACAGTCTAGATACCATTGTATGACATGTAGGAATAGAAGATGTTGTAGTAGCTCCAAAGGTAGATGTAGTGGTAGAAGAAATGACCCATGAAATAGTAGAGGCAGCAGTAGTTGTCTGAGTTTGAGAAATATGAATAGATGAAGTGATTGTTTGGAAAGAAGAAAATGAGGGAGGAATGAATGAATGAGTTTGTGGAGGAGATGATGAAGTTATCTCACTAGTGGATGTTTGGGCTTCTGATGTAGGTTTTTTCCTTCTGTGAGAATGGAGTGGAAAGTCAAAAGGAGTAATTCCAAGTTTCTTGCTTTGAGATCGAGTCAGTACACCAGAAACTTGTAAAGAACTTACACTTCCCTCTGAAGATTCCGATTGAACATGATTTTCTTTTGAAATAGATATTTTTTCTACTTTCTTAATTAAAGTCTAAACTTCAGGTGATTCATGTGTATAATCTTCTGGGATTTCCTCTGGAAGTGTAATAGGAGATTTAGGAGGTGATTGAAAAACTTCCCAAATTGTCTTCACGTCATGTTCACTATAAATATGGGGTCTACCAGCCTAATACTGTGGAAAATCCCTCTTGTGATGATCCTTCCCACATATCCAACACTGCAATAGTGATCTATGATCACCTCTAGTCGGATGCTCTCTAGGCTTCCATCCATGTCCCTTATCAATTGTACTGAACTTCTTGTAAGGAACCACATTTTATTTCTCACTTGCATCTTGGGGGCTTCCCCGCTTTTTTGGACATCTTACTTTAGCCTTATCCTTTCATTTCAAATCACGCTTAGGCTCAAATTTGTGTTTTGACTGCTCATAACAATGCTTCAACTTTCAAATGGCCTCTTCTAGAGATCTAGGCTCATCAAACTCAATCTGGTATCTATATGCTACTGGCATCCCACTGATGAATCTCTTAATCTTGGCCTTCTCCTCCTTGAGGTAAGGCACATATCTCAACAAATCCAATAACCTTCTAATATACTCGTCATTTGTCATGGAACCCATCTAAAACTCATAAAACTCCTCAGCTCTGGCATCATAGTAGCTCTCTAATAGATACTTCTTCCGGAATAGCTTATCGAACTCACTCCAAGTTAGTTCCTCCTCATAAATGCCCCTGACATTCTTCACATCTTCCCACCAAATATATGCTTTACATTTGAGGTTGAATGTAGCTATTATGGCTTTCATGATTTCTAAGTAATCATGTAACCTGAAGAAATTCCTCATACCAAGTAACCATGCCTCTTCATCCTGTGATTTCTTCACCTCTCCATCAAATGCAGGTGATTTTTCTTTCTTAAACTCATCTGGAAATATACCCTATGACTCATCTTGTAAGGATGATAATGATGATGATCATAGTTCTTGTGAGAACCAGAACTAGAATAGTACATGTGTTTGTCACCTCTCCTATCCAGAGTGTCCAAGAACCTGCCATCTCTAATCATGTCCTCTCTATATGACCTGTGACCACCATGAGACCTACTTCCATATGCCACATTAGTCCCATCCTCATGTCCATAGCTGATTTGATTGCTTTAAGTGACCAGAAACACAGTGAATGGTGTTTCTCACCTATTTTACAATAATTTTAGAGTCTCCAAATAGTTGAAGACATTTGACATAAAGACCTATTGCTCTATACAATCCTTGGACCAGTGCCTCATACTTAGCAGTATTATTTGTGCATTCAAACTATAATATACATGATAGCATTATTTTTTCTCCTTCTGGACTTATTAATATACAACCTGCTCCTGCACCATCAATGGCTTTAGAGCCATCACAATACAAAGTCCAAAATAAATATTTAACTAGTGGTTTATCTACAATATTTACACATTTAGAAGAATTTGTCTCTGATTTTTTTATTTATTTGTAAAGTTACAAAATTAATTGAAAAAGAGATTCTTTTGCATTAAAACTACCCAAAAAAGATTCATAAGAGTAGTTCCCAAGGATATCATTGGTAAAGACCACTAGTTCATTATCTTCTTCAAAATCAGTCACTGAATATTTCTATTTGTTTTTTCGGTCAATTAGAATTTGATTTGGCTTCCCATTGAAAGGAAGTCACATATGAGACCAGTATGTGGCGAAGTAACCATGGAGCTTTTCAGACCAATCTCTACTTAGAATTAAATCGTAAAAATGAGGAATATCAACAACCAATATATCAATTATTTGACACACTTTTGAGCTAGAAGACAGTCTTATGAGAATAGAGTTAATTTCTCCTAATACATTGACTTTTCTTCTATCGAGTTGAAAAATGTGAACAACAGAATTTTGAGGCGAGATGTTTAATTTTAGACAAACTGAAAGGCATTATATTTGAGGACACCTCAGAATCTACCAAGCAATTGTGAACATAGTTATTGAAAATTTCAAAAGTCAAAAGGAAAGGAGGAGTATGTGAATTGGATCTATCCCCGATTAAGATAACATCTGAGGAATCAATGTTTTCTGATGCATCATTATGAGGTTTACCTACTTATTTAGAGGATTTGGATGTAACAACATCAGGTCGAGGAGAACCAGGAACGACATTCAATTCTTTGAGTAACAAATTTTGTTGTTGTTTCAACTTACTTATCTCATACAATACTTTCTTCATATCCTCCAATATATTGTATTCAATGGTGTCAGAGACTACCAAAGCCTTTGATTTAAGATGGATAATTTGAAAAGATGGGGCGAATTGAGAAGATGTGGAAGAATATTTTTTATTGATAACTTTATCTTTAGCAGTAGAGGTTGAAGTTTCTCTTTTTAGATTGTTTGTGATGAATCAACATGACCCTTGCTCCTAGTGCTGACAGGTAAGGCTTCATGTTCATCTTCATTATCAAAAGTGGGAAGAATAAAATATTTAACCCACGTGCTTTAGCTAATTCTTCATCTTGAGAATCATCAACATATAATGTTGTTTCCTATTCATCTTCATCCTGATCTGATTCAACATTGGATATGATTTTTGGTGTTTGAGGATTTGATGTTTGAGCTTTCTTAAGAGATCTAAAAGGTTTTTTAGAAGACTAAAATACTTGTTTTTTGATCTCCACCATTTCATTTGACATGGATTTAAAGACCTTTTTCAATCATTCAAGATCAAAAGGATCTTTAGGAGTTATCTTCTTTGGTTCATCCTTAAATGTGACCTTCTTTGTTTTTCTTTCTTCCTAAGTAGTCTTACTTTCTAATGCAAGTATCAACTTCTCAACAGACATCGCTTACTTCATGTTTTCTACTAAAGTTTCTTTATTATCTCAATCAACAAAAATTGAAATATTGGAAGGAAGAGAGGATATGTACCATTTTATCTGCACATCAACACTAGACTTTAATGTAGATGGAATTTTGTTTAGCAATTTGTTAAACCTGGAATTAAAGTCTTTGATATTTTCTCCTGAATTTTCTTTTATATTGGAAATATCATTGATAAGAGTGGCAATTGTGCAATCATCACCAATCTTGGTCAAAATTGCTCTTCAAATATATCCCAACTGGTTATAGTACTCGATTGTAACAAAAGGTTCCATGATCATGCTGTTCCTTGGAAAGTATAAGGGAATAACCTTAATACACAATCCTCTTCAGACACTCCATTGAGATTCATGGCTAACATGAAATTGTGGAGGTTTTCCTCGGCAACGAGTCCATCATTGGGGTTGTACTTGGGAAACCACCTCTTTGGGTGCTTAGGTAAATCATGAAGAGGTCCTGCCAATTGAACATCTCCTGGATTTGTCCATGGTATAGCTACCATTATATGACATGTAGGAATAGAAGATGTTGTAGTAGCTACAAGGGTAGATGTAGTGGTAGAATAAATGACCCATGAAATAGTAGAGGCAACAGTAGTTGTCTGAGTTTGGGAAATATGAATAGATGAATTGATTGGTTGGGAAGACGAAAATGAGGGAGGAATGAATGAAGGAGTTTGTGGAGGAGATGATGAAGTTATCTCACTAGTGGATGTTTGGGCTTCGGATGTAGGTTTTTTCCTTTAGTGAGAATGGAGCGGAAAATCAAAAGGAGTAATTCCAAGTTTTTGGCTTTGAGATCGAGTCAGTACACCAGAAACTTGTAAATAAGTTACAGTTCCCTCTGAAGTTTCTGATTGAAAATGATTTTGTTTTTAAATAAATATTTCTTCTAATTTCTTAATTAAAGTCTATACTTCAGGTGATTCGGGTGTATAATCGTTTAGGATTGCCTCTGGAAGTGTAATAGGAGATTTAGGAGGTGATTGAACAACTTCAGATGTTGAAGTGAGAGACTTTAAATAAGATCTTGAAGTTGTAGGAGATTTGGAGGGGGGTTGACTCTTTTGATGGCCTTTGGATTTAGGATTATACATTGATGCCATTCATATTATACATGCTCTCCTTCTAGCGCCAAAAAATTTGATTCCTCAAAAATTATTGCGTCAACATCGAGGATAACCACCCAGTCGGGAACTTGAACATTGTTCCTTTTCCATTTGGAATAGTGGCTCCGACTGGGGATGATGGGATGCTCAATTGTATTTAGAGAATACATATAGCAAAAAAATTCAATGAAAAGTATGACTATCAATTACGTGTAAACACATCAACCATATAAAGATAGAAGTACCCGATATATCATAACTCTGCTCATGAAAGAAATAGTCTTCGTTGAGCCTTTCTATTAAGATGATTTAAAAGAGAACAATAGTGCAACTTTTCCAAGCCTTCATTTCAAAAATAAAGAACATTTTCCTTCAAGGCATGAAAGGGTTTATATAGATAAACTAGGAATGTAAAAATATAAAATACATGAAGTGCTGAGGAGGTTGGAATAACCCTCCTTAAAATAAGAGATAACATGAAATAAATAGAGTTTGTTTGAATAATATCTCAGGAGTGAGACGCTTTCTCCTTTCCCATTTGTTGTTTGAGCTCATAGATATCTAGCATTGGCTGCAATTCAGGAGGTTGAGTTGGCCTGATGTGCAACTACCAGTGTACACTGCATCTGAAAGCACAGGGAGCATGTGAGAAGATGTGTCAGCAAGGCATCACAACATTAACCATTGACTATGTGGCTTCACAAGATATTTCCATTCCTGCCATGATTTCATTAATATTTTGACATCGGGCAGGGAAACGGCTGGGAATTCTTGAATAAGATTGGCACCAATCAAATTATTAATGATAGTTTCAGTAATCTTATTTACAAAATCTCATGCTCTAAATATGGCCCTTTCTGCTTCCTTTAGTTTTATACCCAATATGTAAAGAGGATTTCTTTGTGTGAATCCTCTATTCTCGGAAGGTTTGCTACTATACCCTTTGCGTTGTATTTCCATGTGATGCATTCATAAATATTCTCATCAATTTCATCGAAATTTGTCCTCAGGTCGGATGATTTATTCATCAGTGAATCACTTTTGTTGCATACATCATTGATGATTGCAATTTTTGGTCGAAGGCCACCTGCTGTTGGGCCGAAATGGTGCTTAATTCCATTTATTCTTTCTTAAAGTCTTCAATTTTTGGATTGTACTTCATTTGTTCAATTGTGAGTTGGAGTTGTTGACGTTTAGCATATTTGACCTTGATATCAGTTTGATGTTGCCGTTTCATCTGATTAAAGTTGTGTTGCAGTTGTTGGATTCTGTATTCCTTGTCCTTGATTAGTTTTTGTACTTCTGATGCTTTATCAATAGTGGCAGTTGCATAAGCCCCTGCAAACTGTGATAGCCTGGTTAAGTCATTAGAAGTTTTTTTTATGGATCTTTCCACACCATCTCCATTGGTATATCTCGAGGAAATATAGCCTGAGATTGTTCAACTCTTCTCCTCTTTATTTGCCTACCCATTACAACCCTATGCTTGGGACTATAAAATATGTCAGGAGGGAGAATATATTCAATATTAAGAACAATTTTTGATGAAGGGTATGTCGAGATGAATTCAATATCATCTCCGTTAACAGCCTTGTCAGAATCCCCAAAAGTAAGCGGGCTCTGTCTATTACTTTAGTCTAGCCTTGTCAGAATCCCCAACAGTGATTTAGATAAGGTATGGGACATAAAGTGGGAGAATATAAGGCCTGGCTAGACTACCAAAATCCCTAACATATGTAAACAATTCCTCTCCAAACCATTTTCCTATAGTTGTGAAATCATCTATGGCTTCATTAGACAACCTTGGGGCTTTCTCTCAAAGACAACTTGATGTAGGGGTAATATGACTCCATGACAGATTCTATAAAAATGAAACTAAAAATTAGACTCCCAAAGGATTTTGTGGTAGATATGGATAGGGGTAGGGTCTTGTAAATTCCATTTCCATCCCATGGTTGGGAAATTAGAAGTAAATCATACTGCATCGATGATGTATGCGCTCATGAAAAAGGGTGGAACTATCTTAGTAGTGACTTTCCGGTTTTTCCTATAGTCCAGGATTAGGGAGGAAATATTATTAGAAAGGATAGTGGCCCAATCCATAATGTAGGAATTTTCTACAACATCAATGAGGGGAACCCATTCAACTGAAAACTTATTTATATTAGGATACCTGAAAAACCTACACATGAATTCAAGAATGTCATTTCTGTGATATTCAAATTATCAAGTATCCATATCACAATGTATGTGTAGGGAAGAATCTTAGGGCGAGCGGTAATTCGATGCAAGAAGGAATTGGTGACATCAGTATAAGAAGTTTCGGAAGATGATGAAGCATCAGTTGTAGCTGAAAGTTTTTTTTTGTTGTTGTATCTCTGTGTTTTTGTTTATATCTGTATTTCATTTCATTCCTTCATAAATATGGATTACCTCGTACCTAATATATCATTAATTTCACCATCTGATAAATTTATATTATTTCAAATAGCTTCTCCACTTGAGTCCTAGAGAAACTCAAATCTTGAACCCATCCCTATGTTTCTTCCTAGATTTGTTTTTTAGATAGTTTGGTCATATTCTATTACTTGAATAATTAGTTCTTTCAATTCAACCTTGACCAACTTAGGGAGCCTCAAGTGGAAAAAATCCTCTACTAATAAGACTTATCTTTCAGCACTAGTAGGATATCTAGAGTACTCAAGAACATGATTCTTCCCAAAAGATATCATATTCCTCTTAATTTGACCTCCTCCGGCTAACATTTTGTTTCAACATTATGCCACCTTGAAAATTTTTGTATAGGGAAGATAAATGTGACTAGATATTATCTGAATATATGGACAAACTAATTTTTTTGTGCTAGCTTCCTCATCAGTATTAAATAAATGTGTTTAAGGATCGTCTCAAATTAGTAAGTTATGAGAGGGTTTATGTGTCAAGTTTGTGTGTCTTTTATGAGAAATTCATTAAGAAAATTAGCTTTAAAAACTCATGTACAACAAATGGATTGTAGATAAATAATACACAACAAACACATTACATAGTAGTTGATAACGAAGTTCACCCCTCCTGGGCTACATCTCCATGGACTTGCTTCAATTACTTGGCCCTCTTTGGATTATCAGTCAATTCTCTGAGTACATGCACCTACAGTGCTCAAATGGCTCTGCAACCTACTCCATTGGATTGAGAAGACTTAAAAACCCCCAAGTAGCCTCTTCTGGCTCTGCAAATGGTCTTCAGGTGATCTAGACATGGCCTCCTTTCCTAGTGGCCCTATGCTTATTTAATCTTAAAAGTGAAAAAAACACTTACAAAAGTGCTCTTATTCATCTACAACCTGCACCATCATGCTCAGTGCATCCAAATCATCTAGGATTGACTCTTTTCGAGCCTAATTTGGTCAAACAATGCTCCAGTTTTGGCCTAGGAAACCTCCACTAAGTATGGAGAAACTCTAGTTAACTCTGCCACATTTGGGAGTTCTGCCAAAAATGGCAGACTCCGCCAATTAGTGCTAATCCGCACTTAAGTTAAATTGGAGATTAATTAAAGTTAAGTGTGCATTTAACTGATGTTTATTGCTCTAAGCGTGTTTACCAAAATCCGAATTAAAAATCGTATTAGCGTTATTAAACTTGGTTTAAGGGTTAAATAACTCATGTTTAAAGTTTTTAATCCACCATTTGCATTGGCCTCCGCCACGATTCTGGGCGTTGGTCCTGTGGGCCAAGCGTTGGGGCTAGCCCCCATACCTCTGCCATAAACATTGTATAAAACTTAAATATAAGTTGTAGTGCATATATATTAAGACCCATGGCGTAGTGTAGTTGGTAAGGCTGTGCGTTGGTGTGGGGGAGATCGCAGGGTCGAGCCCAACCTCCACCCATCCACCATAATACATTTTTTCCACACCAACATTAATATGACATTCGACCACACTTAGCCAAAATTCGGCCTTTGGGAGGGGCATGTGGCGGCCTTCAGTCTAGCCATGTGTCAGCATCC
The DNA here is from genome assembly GCA_034641835.2 of Pinus albicaulis. NCBI lineage: Eukaryota > Viridiplantae > Streptophyta > Pinopsida > Pinales > Pinaceae > Pinus > Pinus albicaulis. Next base: position 501,353,843 of record CM076569.1, read on the forward strand.
CATTGGTTCCTCAAAAACCAACCAGAAACTGTCATGTGCCTAGAAATTTGGGCCACTCACAAATTAACACTTGTAAGCACGTTATTTTCCGAATAAAAACTACTTTTGACCAAGAAATTGACCCCTTTGACCCTGTTTGACCTTTTTTTTTAAATTCACCTCTTTGCCAAAGAGGACAACAGGCTCTAACTTTCACATACGGAGTCGGTTTTCGATGAAACAAAGTGCACCAGATTCCTGGCGAGGAGACCTATTTGGTCGTTTTGGTTTGGAGAGATTCTGAGCACTTTGAATTTTTAGCAAATTTTTGCCCCCAATTCAGTTTCTGATCACTCCTTCCCACTGAAAGGCTTTTGGACCCACAAAAGTTGGTTATCTAATGAGAGATGAATACTCTTCTCTTTCCCAAGTTATATCAACTTGGTTCTACTTGAAAAATCTCTATGACAACCACTTGGGTTCACTAACATGCCTTGCGTTGCAAATGGCTTGGCACTTCAACCAATGTCCTCCTTTTGTTGTTGACCCAATCCAACACTTTTTGGCTGCTTACTGATTGATAAAACATCTTGTTGTACCAAAGTGATCCCTCTGTGCTTGAAAAGCTGACTGATGGCCTTCCCACTAAGAATCATGTTCCTCCTTTTCACACACATGCATTCGATGCAAGCTTCTCCTTGGAAACCACTTTTCCAAGTTAAGCCCATTTGAGTGAACTACATCAATGAGTTTCAATATCAGTAATCACAAGAAAATAAATGACCATTCTTTTTACCTCCATGGTTCCAAATTCCACATATGGAAGAATGCATTCGCCATCTCTTTTGCTTCTTGCCATCAACACATCAAATGGTCTACAATGGCTGTTGTTTTGGCTGCAAACTTTTTGGCATCTTGTCCCTCTTCCCTCTTCTTGATTCCATCACCCTCCAGTGTTGACTTGCTGCTCATGCCATGATTTGAGAATGAAGGCTAATCATGAGCCTCTCGCTCAAGAGTGGACTTGCCAAAATCCCGCGACATCTTGTCACAAGCACAACTATTAATCTTGAAAACACATCATGCAAGAAACATAACTTGACACCATCTTCCTTTTGCTCTTTTAAAGAAACAAATGTCACATCATGTGAACATCGCCATGTGCTCCTACATCTTGGTCTTCAAACTCATCGACCAAACACAAGTTGACAAAACATGTCTCTTCAAACAACTGACTCTCAATTCAAACAAAATCGTGTACAACAACTTGACGATTCTTCTCTCAAAACAACAAGAATTTCACATCTCATGAAACAATTCGTCAACATCTCCCTTTCACATTTGGAGACAAAATTAACTCTTCCAAGTCGATATGACATACATGTAACAATCATTCGACCAACACAAGTCGAACACTCATGCATGTGAAAATGGTCAAAATTCTCGAGTTGACAACATACAAGTTAAACAAAGCAATAAAGCAACACAAGTCAATCACTCATGCATATTGTTCAAGCACAATGAAACTATCAAAAATTCCATTGTTCACACACGCAAACTCTCATGCATGTATACAATTCTCAACTCTTCCACAAGTACAATCACAAGTACAAGAATCCCATTGGTATGTACAAGTACTTAAAGAGCTGGAATGACTAATTTTTCTGCAATAATAGTGAGTCAACATAATCCACTTTTAAACATGCAACATGCATTATATAGAAAAATAGATGCACTCACATGCAAATTGAAACTACAAATTGCCGTCTTTGATGCATCCAAGTGAGTCCACATAAATCTACTTTTCAAACATCTTTCTTCGTGCAATATGCAACATACTTTCAAGAGAACATAAATGCATTCAATTGGCAAAGAAATGCATCAATAAGGCAAGATTTGCATCAATCATCAAAAGTAATGCAAGGCCTTAATTGGTTAGGAAATCTAACCATCTCTTTCCAAACCACTTCAATGATGCTTCTTTCATCTGCACTTCATCATGTGAATCATCCTGACCCACATCAATATGGAATCCTATTTTCCATTCTTGTCAAGATCTATTTCCACCTTCTTCAAATGTCGTGGATGACTTGTTGGATACAAAGTCCAACACTTGTCTACAATATGACCTTGCTTATGGTAATGAGTGCAAAATAATTGCATCTTCTTTTCAACATGGTTTCCATTGTCCATTGGACCTTTGGATTTCTGTGTCCTTTTTTTTGAAAGTTTCCTATGTATGGCTATCTTCTTCTAACATCTCGAAACAGTATGGTTATTCAAACCACAAATGAAACATGTAATTTTTATCCAAATCTTATGTGAAGATTTTCTATGTTTGTCATTGTTAAAAGCAACTTGATTAAAGAGAGATTTATACCTTGCACATTCACCTTTGTCATCTTGTTGAGGAGATGAATTTGATGAGGTAGTGGCTCTCTTTGGAATACCAACAATGGGTTCAATGCCTTTAGAGCTCTCAAAACCCTCTTGTTTTCCATTCTAATTAGTTGCATGCTTATGAGCATCTTCTTGCAAAGTGGGTGTAAATATTTTTCATTTCTCATGAACACGAACTTCATAAGCTTGAGGTAATGAGCATGTAATGAAAGTCCTTCTTGGAACACCTTCATGTGCCTCCTTGGCTTTGGATAATTTTTCATCATGTTGTCCATAGCCAGGACCCAAATACCTAGGCCTTTCCTCAACAACAATTGGCTCAACTATGCCTTGTGCATGTTTTCCCAATCCTTTACCTTCATAACCCATATTCATCAATAATTTGGACCCTATTCCTATAGTTGGATAATTTTTCATCATGTTGTCCATAACCAGGACCCAAATACCTAGGCCTTTCCTCAACAACAATTGGCTCAACTACGCCTTGTGCATGTTTTCCCAATCCTTTACCTTCATAACCCATATTCATCAATAATTTGGACCCTATTCCTATAGTGTGTCTTTCAAAAGCACCAAAACATTCATTTTGAGAGGAAATTGAAGATAAACTTGATTTTCATACCTCTTTTTCATGCACATACTTGGCTAGGGTTTCCTTTGCAATATGGAGCTGAGTCTCCATCTCATGCATCTTTTCAAGAATTTCTTGCTTCTCTACCTTCATGGTAATCAACTACTCTTGAAGTCTAGTGATCTCCCTTTTATCTTCATACATATCTTGCACTATATCTCTCATGATGTAGAGCTTCTGCAACATCTCTTTATCAAAGAGTCTTACTAACGAATATGGATTAGAAACAATGCTTGATGAAGCTCCCATCACACTTGTAATGCATAAAAAGATTCTTTGTTGTGATTTAAGAGCTGGGTCCTCAATCTTGACCTTCTCTTCTCTTCAACTTACACACATAAACTTGCACACAGTTAAGTTCTCCTTGCACAAATGCAAAACCAATAACTAATTCTCTAGATAACCTTGCAAAACCTGAAATAAAATTGGGTTAAAATGAGCTAAACTGTGCTCTGATACCAACTTGATATGAATATATGGACAGACTAGTTTTGTTGTGCTAGCTTCCTCATCAGTATTAAATAAATGTGTTTAAGGACCATCTCAAATTAGCAAGTTATGAGACGGTTTATGTGTCATGTTTGTGTGACTTTTATGAGAAATTCATTAAGTAAATTAGCTTTAAAAACTCATGTACAACAAATAAATTTCAGAGAAATAATACACAACAAAAACATTACATAGTAGTTGATAATGGAGTTCACCCCTCCCGGGCTACATCTCCATGGACCTGATTCAATGACTTGGACCTCTTTGGATTAATGGTCAATTGTTTGATTACATGCACCTACAGTGTTCCAATGGCTCTGCAACCTACTCCATTGTATTCAGAAGACTCAAAAACCCCTAAGTAGCCTCTTATGGCTCTGCAAATGGTCTTCAAGTGATCTAGACATGGCCTCCTCTCCTGGTGGCCCTATGCTTCTTTAATCTTCAAAGTGAAAAAAAAAAACTTACAGAAGTGCTCCTGTGCCCCTGCAACTTGAACCATCATGCTCAGAGCATCCAAATAATCTAGGATTGACTATTTTAGAGCCTAATTTGGTCGAAAAATGTTCCAGTTATGGCCTAACAATTTTGGCCTATGAAACCTCCACTAAGTATGGAGAAACTCCAGTTAACTCCGCCACATTTGGGAGTTTCACCGAAAATGGAAAAATTTTCCAATTAGTGCTAATCCGCACTTAAGTTAAACTAGATATTAATTAAATTTAAGTGTGCATTTAAATAAGGTTTAGCGCTCTAAGCACGTTTATCCAAAATCTGAATTAAAAATCGGATTAACGCTGTTAAAATTGGTTTAAGGGTTAAATAACCCTTGTTTAAAGTTTTTAATTCGACATTTGCATTGGCCTCTGCCATGGTTCTGGGCGTTGGTCTTGTGGACTGAGCATTGGGGCTGGCCCCCATACCTCCGCCATAAACATTGTATAAAACTTAAATATAAGGTGTAGCGCATAGATATTAGGACCCATGGTGTAGAGTAGTTGGTAAGGCTGCGCGTTGGTGTGTGGGAGGTCGCGGGGTCGAGCCCGACCTCCACCCGTCCACCATAATACATTTTTTCCACACCAAAATTAATATGACATTCGACCACACCTAGCCAAAATTTGGCCTTTGGGAGGGGCATGTGGCGGCCTCCAGGCTAGCCATGTGTCAACATCCCATTAGTTCCTCAAATACCAACTAGAAACTGCCATGTGCCCAGAAATTTCAGCCACTCACAAATTGACACTTGTCAACACGCTATTGGCTAGAGAAAAACTATTTTTGACCAAGAAATTGACCCCTTTCACCATGTTTGACTTTTTTTTTTTTTTAAATTTGTGTGTTTGGCAAAGCAGACAACATGCTCTAACTTTCACATACGGGGTCGATTTTTGATGAAACGAAGTGTGTCATATTCCTGGCGATGAGACATATTTGTTCTTTCTCGTTTGAAGCGATTCTGAGTACTGAATTTTTAGAAAATTTTTGCCCCCAATTTAGTTTATGATCAAGATAAGGGGATATAAATGTACTAATTTACCCTTTCTCTTCCTAAAATGGAAATTGGTTCGGTAACAATCGAGCCAAAATTCCTTAAAGTCAACACCCTCCTAAGAATACCCAACGAGAAGCCAACTTGAGATCAAATTGGATGGACACCAACTTATCGTATGAGACCAAACAATAAATGGAAAACCTAGACCAAATAAAAATATTTACCATGCTTAGAGCTATCCAAAGCTACTATTCTTCAATTTTCCTCCTACGCCAAAGCCCTCGCCTTTGTCTTCCACCATAAAATTTTGTTGAAATAGGTAATGTTGGCTTGCTTTTTTTATGGCCAAAAATAATCTCTAGACCTCTCATCATACCCTTCCATTTCTAGCTAGCATTCATCATTGTTGGAAGCGGGTTACTTCTATTGGTATTTTGTTAACACTCACCATTTTCTAAGGATCTCCTTGAACCCATTCTCTCCCAACATTTAAGAATCTTGTCATTGTGTGTTTTGGGCCAACTCGTACTTAACCTAAGAAACATTACCTTTGACAATGCCCCTACCTTCATTTACCCCATATGTCACATTAATTCATATCATGATTCCATGCAAGTTGGTGGTTGGGTGACATGTGAAGTGTCATAGCCCCAACCATTACCATTGAATCCAAAGATATTACATAATGATATTTAATTAATGAAAAAAGAAAAAGTATTTTAATGATTTTTTTCTTTCTTATTTAATATTTAAAATATATTATATAAAAGCAATAAACTACAAATCTCATGTCGAGGAGTTGGAAATATTTCCACAGTGGACATTTTTGGTTGTCGACGTTTCAGGTTAAATCTAGACCCATCGTGGGCTTTGGTCTTGACGATGGGTAAATGTTCATTGTGGAAATATTTCTGACTCCTCAACATAAAATTCAACACCACATAAATCTTCAAAAACTACAAATCAATTAAAAGTAAATGACTACGTCAAGAATATTGAAATTTATAATGTAATTTTTTTTTTTAATGAAAGGTTAGTTTTCCATAACCATTTCAATGGGCACCATTATACATCTGTGGCCAAGTAATTTATATAGCAAGGTTATACATCTACATACAAATAAGACTCTTCTACAACCAAGTAGGGTTATGCATTTGTGGTCAAGTAATTTTTATTGAAAGAAAGACTTAACGACCAAGTCAATTCTTGGGTTATACTTCTGCAACCAACAAATAAGTGACTTTTGTGAATTGTAAAGAATGGCCAATTCTTTTGTAAATCTTTGAGTTTAAAAGGGTTAAAAATATTTATAAATGAAGACCTCGTTCCAACATACCAAGACGAGTATAGAAAGGAGGTTCAAAAGGTAAAGGAATATGAAAAGAAGGAAGATAGGTGATACTTAGAAATATAAAATATATTATAAGTGATAGATACTATATTGATAATAATAAATAGGAATTTGGATTTCTTTGGATCCTTTTTTAGAATTGTTGTGGCTTTCCATGGCATAAATTTCCTATGTTAAAATTAAATCCAAAATGAATTTGATATTATTTTTCTAGTTGAAACATGGGAGTATGATGATTTTAAAATCCCTCACATAGATGGATTCATATTGTGTTCAACATGGAATAAGAAGTCCTCTCATGGAGGGATTTTAGGAATAACTTGTTATATAATAAAGAATGTTCGTCTTCACATTTGGCTCGATAAGATAGACCCTCTCAATCAGTTCATTTGGATAGAAATATCTTACATTAATTCTAAGAAGATATATGCTATAATTTGTGTTTTCATGCCTATTAATTCTACCTTTTATAAGAAAAAAAATCTATATAAAAAATTTCCCCTATCAAACCCTAGAACAAGATATTAATAGTATGAGGAATGAAGCTAATATCCTCTTGTTAGGACACTTTAATTCTAGAAGTGAAACTAACGAAGCTATTATTCTAAGCAATGATTTCAATCCTAATCCTCTATGGTTAGATGAGGTCCTTGTTTTAGCTAGTAGATACAAAATAAATTCTAAAGCCCTAATTTATATTCTATTTGGTAATGAACTAGTCAATCTTTGTAGCTCTCGAGGCCTAATAATTTAAAATGGTGTAATTAAGTGGCTAAACTCCAATTAGACTACTTATATTCATGGTCTATCAATAGTGTCATGGATTATGCAATATCCAAAATCCTTGTTTCTAACCAAATAATAATTTTTGACCTCTTAAATGGCCTTGAGCTTGACTTCAGTGATAATAATTTAACCTTAACTCTAAACTTTTCTATGCACAAAAGTTCCATGCAAGAGAATGTTGAGAATCAAATCCACTTACTTTTTGAAAAAGTAAAGTTGATCTCTTCTTGGTGTTGAGATTTTGTGTATTTGGGGTAGAATAAGTTGTGCTCTAGCTCCCAAATTTTGTGGAGGGACTAGAGTATACTTGATCTACAAGAACCAGAAATTGATTTGGGAAATTTCATCTGGTTCAGGAGATATTAAATTAATTAATTATTTTAATGTATTTCCTAAGTTAAAACTTAGGGAACTTAAATAATTTAAGTAAATTTAATTAAACATGTGATGAAATTGTCTTAAGTCACACAGATCAAGCTTTCTTTTAATATTAGCCATTGATTCAAGATCTTATCATGGCCATTGGTTTCCCAACGAGAAAAGTATAAAGGAAAGGTTTGGGGTCATTTGTACAGACACACAGAGGCAGAGCACTGAAGCTAAGCTCAGATTCTAGGGCGGGTTTGCTAATAATTCTCAAAAGTATTTCAGCTGCAGAGAAGGGAATTTAGGCCAAGGGGATGATTTGATCCCAGGGTCTAGAATCAGAAAGAGGCAGATATTAGCTCAAAGAGGAAGCACAGAGAAGCAGGAGAGCAACAGCAGGAAGGGCAGCAATTGTGCGACACAGGTGTTGCGCAGTCCTCAAGGACAATGTGATTTTCTACAGGAAGCCCTCACGGGTTACGCAGAGACCCTAAGGGGCATCGTAAGGACTGCATCACCTAGTCTGGGGTAACACAGCCCTTTCGGGAGCAGCACTGAGGGTCAGAGGGGCTTCAGAGGCTGACACAGAGGCTTCAAGGGCAGCGCTGGGGTTTCTAGGCCCTAATTTTGGTTGAGTTCTATAAATATCGTTTGAGGGTGTGGATCAGTCATTATTTTGGCCCTAGATCAGCCAGTGAGTTGTAGATATATTATTTCTCAGTCGGGTTTTCCAGATCTGAAACCCAGGCTTGTTGTATTCAGAAAATTCTTAATAATAAAACCCTCCAGCAACCAAAAGACTGGTTTTCCCGCATTGGGTTTTTCCCAGGACTATTTTTCCAGAAATAACTGTGTCACTTTGTCTATGTGTGCATGAACTTGTTCTAGATCTAGATTGGTGGAGATTTTTTATGTGTTTTGCTTCGATTTTAAATTGAATTCATTCAGTTAATAACTTATCTAAGTAGGAGGAGCATAACCAGATTAACAGTAATAATTTCTGCATAAAGTGTAAATATTCAAAAATTTCCACATGGTATCAGAGCAATTACATATCTAGGAGTGTCATTAGCAAGAGAATGAAGGTTCTAGCTATAGATAGAAGTTGGAAAAGCAGCAGAAACACGGATCTGAAGGGACGACGCAATTTTCAGAGGTAGATTCACGCAAAGGGAAGAGTGATGCAGTCTAACGATTTCTCCTAGCAAGCCCACACAATTACTGTGCAGAAGCAGCTTAGAAACAATGCTGGATTAGTTTGAAGCCTACCGGTGTGATGCAGATCTGAATCTGTTAGATCCAGAAAAGACTGAAGAAAACCTACACAAATTTAGAAGGTGCTAGTGGGGTTAAATTTCTGAAGTTTTTAGATTTTTTAGCCTAAGCACAAGTGACAAAGAGCGAGAGGAGATCAGATTCTCAGAGAGTTTCTAGCCAAAGAAACTTGCAGTTTGATCAGAGGATCAAAGAGAGCTGAATCATAGTTGATTTGGAAGATTTCAAAGGAGGGAAATCAATTGCAAGAGGGAGCAGAAGGTGCCTGTTTTGCGAAGGAATTTAGATCCATTTCTCTAGCAAAGAGAAAAGGAAGTTCCGACACATTCTGAGCAGATGGCTCCTCATGGACTACGTGATCAGGAAAAGCTAGATGGCCTCTCAAACTTTTCAGTTTGGAAGGCAAGGATCCTGATAGTCCTTGAGGCATACAATCTTAGAGACCATGTAGAACAAACTCTAGCCACACCGACCGATCCGGATCTCCTTCAAAAGCATAAGGAAGCTGTTGGGCATGCCAAGTGGCAGATTATGGATAGAATTAAGGACCATATTGTACCACACTTAGCTGAGATGAGGAAGGCCTTAATCTCCCTGTATGAGGGAAAATTTGTCCAAAGAAAGATGTTGTTGGAGACACAGATGAGGTCATTCATGATGACCAAGGGAGAAGACATGGAGCATTTCATCTTCAGAATGCAGTCGATCAGAGATCAGTTGACTGCAGCGGGTGCTAAGGTGGAAGACGATTTGATGCTCAGGACTTTCCTCAATGTAGCCACAGATGAGTGGGAAACCTTTGTCCAAAGTATCTTGGGCAGAGCGGACCTCCCAGATTGGGACAACTTGTGGTCAATTTGGCGTCAAGAAGAACTTCACAGATTCACCAAGAAACAATATATCTCTCGATCGAACAAAGTGAAGAAGGAAGATGAGGAAGATGCAACCTTGGTATCAAAGAGGCAATAGGGAAAGAAGAAGACTGTCAAAGATCAAGTGCTTCCAGTGTGGTGAAATGGGAAATGTTTCCAGCAATTGTCCTCAGAAGAAAATGGACAAGGAAGCTTCTTCTTCCAAGGCTGTTGTGGCAGACGATGGGTCAGAAGATGATGCAACCATGAGCGTTCATGAACCACGAAAGTGGTGCGACATGGATATGTAGAGGAGCTACATAGAAGAGGCGGGATCCTTGAGCAGCTCATCTCTTGGATCACATGCGCGCTACGATAGCCTTAAGACAGTAGCGGGATAAGTGGAGCAGTGGGTGCATAGATCATAGATGAAGCAGAGGCATATCTGAAGACTAGGAGGAGCAGCGTAGAGCAGAGTAGCAGCAGCGCAGAGGCTGATGTGACTTCAACAGAGCAGAGCAGAGCTGCTTACGCATTTCAGAGCTACAGTAGCGCAGAAGGCTTCAGAGGGACAGCGTAGTGCAGCAGCAATATGAGAGATTTCAGTATAAGGGGCTAATGTGACTTGAGTAGTGTAGAGGGAGTCTGCTTACGCAGTGCAGAGTTGTAGCTGTGCATCATCCTTCATATGCCAGCACAAATCTGTAGCCTATGAAGCTTCAGTGATGAGGATGCAACCCATATGACTTGTATGTTAAATATTAGGCAGGAGATTCAGTTGTTTCTCTCAATAATTGAAGTTGCAGTGCAGTAGATCAGTAGTGGCAGTGCTATGAGCAACACATATGCAACATATTGAGAGGGGGCTGTAGTACAGGGGTTTCAGTGGCAGTGGCAGAGTCATGGGCAGCAGTACAGAATGGTAGCAGCAGTGTAGAGTTGAGTGGCAGTAGGCCAAGCATAAGCAGCACAAAACCAGTGCCCAAAATCATGTAATACATAGTGTGATGTATTGCTAAAGAACACCCTTGATGCTAAGAGGCAGTTTTGAGATTTTGTGTATTTGGGGTAGCATTAGTTGTGCTCTAGCTCCCAAATTTTTTGGAGGGACTAGAGTACACTTGATCTACAAGCCCCAGAAATGGATTTGGGAAATTTCATCTGGTTTAGGAGATATTAAATTAATTAATTATTTTAATGTATTTTCTAAGTTAAAACTTAGGGAACTTATATAATTAAAGTGAATTAAATTAAACATGTGATGAAATTGTCTTAAGTCACACAGATCAAGCTTTCTTTTAATCTTAGGCATTGATTCAAGATCTGATCATAGCCGTTGGTTTCTCAACGCAAAAGTATAAAGGAAATGCTTGGGGTCATTTGTAAGGACACACAGAGGAAGAGCACTGAAGCTAAGCTGGGATTCTAGGGTGGGTTTACTAAGAATTTTCAGAAGTGTTTCAGCTGCAAAGAGGGGAATTGAGGACAAGGGGATGATCTGATCCCAAGGTCTAGAATCAGCAAGAGGAAAATATCAGCTCAGAGAGACATCGTAGAGAAGCAAGAGAGCAGCAACAGGAAGGGCAGTAATTGTGCTACGCATGTGCTGCACAGTCCCTCAAGGACAGCATGATTTTCTGCAGGAAGCCCTCAAGGGTTACGCAGAGACCCAAAGGGGCAGCGTAAGGACTGCGTCACCCAGTCTGGGGTAACACAACCCTTTCCGGAGCAGCACTGAGGGTCAGAGGGGCTTCAGAGGCTGACATAGAGGCTTCAAGGGCAACGTTGGGGTTTCTAGGCCCTAATTTTGGCTAAGTTTTGTAAATCCCATTTGAGGGTGTGGATCAGTCATTATTTTGGCCCTAGATCAACCAGTGAGCTATAGATCTATTATTTCTCTGTTGGGTTTTCCAGATCTGGAACCCAGGCTTGTTGTATGCAGAAAATTCTTAATAATAAATCCCTCCAACAGCTAGAAGATCGTTTTTCCCGCATTGGGGTTTTCGAGGGACTATTTGTCTAGAAATCACTGTGTCACTTTGTCTATGTGTGCATGAACTTGTTCTAGATTTGGATTTGTGGAGATCTGTTATGTGTTTTGCTTCGATTTTAACTTGAATTCATTCAGTTAATAACTTATCTAAGTAGGAGGGATCATAACTAGATTAACAGTAATAATTTCTGCATAAAGTGTAAAGATTCAGAAATTTCCACACTTGGAGCATTTAAATATTGATTTATACCTCTTAACTTATAAGGATAACATGTAACACCTCTATCTTAATTTTACCACGACCCTCTCTACTTCCAATAACAAGTTCTATATCAAGGTGTCACATATAAATAATAATAGAACAACCAACCCTTGGTATGATAATGATTGCAAAATTGTTAAAGAAGCAATTACAGATGCTTTTAATGAATATTTAAAGCTCAATAATATAAATATCTACAAATTTCTTTTTAAAAGGAAGAAAATGTATTATATAAATAGGAAGCAAGAGAATTTGTTGCACCTATCTAAATCATACCTTTGGAAGTTTTGGAGGAAAATTCTAATTCATAAAACGAAGAAAAATAATATGATTCCCTTGATGAACTGAAATGATTAACTTAAAAACCTTTATGAATCCCCTAATTCCATGGACACAATTTGGAATGTTCCTATAGAGAATGAAATATTTTCTTTGGAATACATAGAGCATAGGGTTAAAGAACTCACAACTAGGAAAGATAAGGACATTGAAGGCTATCGGGCTGAATTTTTTTAAATCGGAGGGCCTATCCTCATCTGTCACATACATAAGCTCTTCAATTTGGAAATGAAGCAAGGTTTCCTTCAGCCTTAGACATAGAGCCTCATTATACCTATCTTTAAAAGTGGGGATAAAAACATTCATTCTAATTATAGGACCATTATGATTAGCCTCATTTTAGCTAGGATATATACAATTATTTCGGAAATAAAGTTTCTCATATTGCTAGAAATCCATGATAAAAGAGCTAAGTTCAAGTTGGGTTTAGGAGACATAATTCTACTATGGACCACCTTGTTACTCATAGGATCAATGCGAAGGAGTGCCACAATAATAAAAACAATTTAATTTTTTGTTTCATTTACTTCAAAAATATTTTGACACCATTTCCAAGACATATTTGGAAGAGGTTGGAAGAGATTACAGTTCCTCTTCAATTGAGGGTTGTCGTGACAAGGTTGCATGAGAGCATTATTGCTAAGTTTATGACCACTAAGGGTTGGTATGAAGAAATTAATTGAAATATTGGAGTCAAGCAAAATGCTTCGTGTCCCTACCTTTTTTGGCATATACTTTGATAAATTAGAAGAATATTCGGAAGAAGCACGTTTTGTTGCCCCCACTCTCATTGCTATAGTCATCACCCTTCTTCTATATGCTAACGATATTGTTCTTTGGAAAATGAGTCCTTATGATATTAACAAGTAGCTAATAATCCTACAATATTTATATTCAAAGACGGGTATGATTGTTAGAACCAGAAAAAAAAGTCATGATAATCAAATCTAGAAGGTCACATATGATACTTTCATATATGATAAGAACAAATTGGAGGTAGTTCCTTCATACAGATATCTTAGAATCAATATCCATCACAAGCTTAAATGGAATTATAATATTGAGAAAAGGATACATAGAGGATGGAAAACTTATATTGGCCTTGAAAATAATTGTAAGTTAGTCAAACTTTGGATAGGGGATTAAACAAATGAAAAACTCCTCATTGAGACTCTTGTCACCCTTGTTATTTTATGTGGATGGGACATTTGGGGACGAAGTATCTCTAATGATTCATGGATGAACATAGAACCTATCCAAAAGCAAGCTTAAAGGAAATATACCCTATCATATCCTCCTCACTAAAGCAAGCCTTCCCCCATTGAAAGTATAACTATGACTGTGCATCTTATGTATAAGAAGAGGTTAAAAAACATGTAAGACAAAATGTTCTACATGCAAGACAAAATTTTTCCTAAAATTGCTTCTAACTCTAGCCAAAACCACCTTTGAATCAAGTAGGGATGGCATAAGGATGCTCAATCTTTACTAGACCATTGAGTGATAAATTAGGATATTTTTGATTGAATCTTATTCTTTCGCATCTTCTACTACTATAAATAATAAAAAACATATCCAAATAATAAATAATAAATTAATTAATGTGTGTGTATTATGAATAACCACAATGTGAAGAGTTAATGATAATGTGTTAGACATGCAAAGCTGATGATAAAAAGCGCATGAGTTAAAAAACTTAAGATGAGGACCCATTTAATAAAGACATCATACTTCATACTTCAAAGTGATTGAAAATCATGCATCACATATTACTTAATGCATAAGAGTCAAATAATAAAATAAATGTCTAAGATAAATGTCTAAGGGTATAGGAGAAATCAAAACAAGAAAAAATATAAATTCTTTCATATATCATCCAAAACTACTTGCATTCAAGAAAAAGGAAAGAGAATGATGCACCCAAGGAACATTCCATGCATTCCATTAATCTAAAAACAAGCATAGACATTCCATTAATATCCAAAACAAGCATAGAAATACTCATAATGCTTTATTAATGAAGTTGTGTTTACAGGAAAGAAAAATTGTTTTGTGTTAATTGAATCAACTTTATTAAAAAAAAACAGGTCATATAAATAATATTAGGAATATTAAATCATCTAGAAAATTATAAGACATGCAAATTATCAAGATAAAGACATTCAAAAGACATAACTATTGGCTCTAAAGCACAAAGGGATGACACCTCGCAATCATCATAACACAAAGAAAAATTCCCATTATAATTGGTTACTCACAAAATAAAGGTTCACTCCGCTGCTTTTTGACCTAGGCCTATTGAAACCTATATAAATGATAACACACTAAATAGATCTATGCATTTTGACTTCCCTATACCCACGTCTTCTTCAAAAACACCCAAGAGTTGAAACATAAGTAAAGTTAACAAAACCTTTTACATAATTAGATCCATGAGTGCTCTTATGTACCAACTCGTAAAACTCGACAAACCACACTTATTTATTTATTTATTTATAACACCATAATGTATTGGTGTTCCAATTTAAAACCATGATTATAAAGCCTTTTAAGATATGGGGTGTGTAAAAATATATCAAGCATGGTTATAATATACTCATGTGTTTTCCACTACTAGCCAAGTGTCTAGACTCTCAACGGGGTCACCATGACATCAAACTCAAACATCCTTAACCAAATATGAGTGGTTTACATGACCTTAGTATTTCTTGACTTTCTTCCCCAGCCATCATGTTTTCCCTTTTCTTTTATTTGATAAAAGAATAGAAATAAACACTTTTAATAGGGTTGTCAATGCAAGTTGTCTTTTATTGAATTTTCAGATTTGACGATGCTTGAGCATAAGAATAACCCCTTTTGAATCTTTGGTTTGAGACTATTAGTCTTCAACTTTCGTAAACCAAATTTTAGTGATTATATGGATTTATTCAAGTGGGCCGTCTTGTTTATCAATTCAATCCATGAGAGTAGTCACAAAAAATGACTTCCTTTATAGTTCTATTTGTCTTGCTAACCAATTATTATTTCTCTTAGACATTAATAAAGGAGAGCTACTTATAACCTAGGGATTCTATCATAGCGATTTAATTAGAAATTATGATTAATTTCATAAAATTAGAGGTGCAATTCTATATTAGAAAAGGAGTTATCCAATTTTAAGTATTTTTCACATTTTCCAAGATCTATTGGATTTCTACTACATTTGATGTCTCTATAAGCGAGGAACGCTGAAAAACATTGTTAGGATCTTGCTGGATTTGTTTCTCTTTAAGAGAACAACGCTGAAATTCTCCGTCTATCTATGGGAGAACACTGACATCCTCTACAAAGGAGGATGACAAAAATGAGAAAGAATGTGTGTCCCAGGAATCAAAGCCAGGCCTATTAATTTAGCTTATTTAAGGCTCTTAAACATTTTCAGGATCTACAGGATTTCATGTCTTTGTCGGATGCATATCAGTTTTACATTAGATAAAAACTGGGTCTACAGGATTTTATGTCTTTGTCGGATGCGTATCAGTTCTACATTAGATAAAAACTAGGTCAACATAACACTTTCTGGTTTTACAAATATTGGAAGTGCAGAATCTCACTCAGACAACTTGAAAAAAAAACATATGTACACTACGTAGTGAAAATTTTGAGATTGTACAACACATTTTCTTTTTATACTCCATATCCAGACATATTTGGGCATATATCTCACACTGTCTATATGTACAAGAAAGAGCACGGTTTTGAGGACTATCTACAACAATGGTCGGATGGATGTGGGAAATACAGAGAGATTCTAATATACACAATCTGGGAAATATAGATAAAAAGGAACATGAACATATTTGAAGGCAGACAAATTAATAATAGTATGATTTGCCACATGTCACTTAGCTGGTTATCTTCCCTCGCAAAGGAACCTGGATCGACAAGAGAACAGCACAACAAGGTGTTTGTAGATGTGGAATGATTCTAAAATTTGACAAGGGCTCACATAATGAGAGATAAACACGGCATAGGTTTTGGCATTGTGAGGCTTACTTTGGTTTGCAAAAGAGAGACAGATTGATAATTTTCATTTATATGGAAACTCTAAAACAATTATTATGAACATACAGGGACACTCTTTGCTCCTCCCTCTCTCAATGGATGGATTGGGTGGATTATGATAATGATGAACATCTACAATATAAAATCAATCTCCCACATTTACAGGGAGAACAAGGAGGAGGAAGATGCATTGTCACAGGAGAGGCTCAGGAGCACCTTTGGTATTATTTGGAGAAATCGGAGAAATAGGTACACTTAATATTCCATAATGGCTGAGACCGTTTACATGTTTGTTAACCTTGATATTTAACTTTGAGGATATATGTTGTTAACTTTTTGGAATTTTTGATGATCATAGGGCTCACTATATTTTATTTTGATCTTCTTGGTAGATGGATGATCTGTTATTTGATCTTTATGGTTTGTGTAGACATAATAGGAAATTTGTGGAGTAATATTTCTGGAATCTGAACAATGTACTAGATCTTTTCAATATTATTAAAAAGCCAACGTGTTTTCTTCCCAATAAAAAAAGGGCAACGCTGAAAAACAACACCCTGAAATTGTGTCCAAAGAGGAGGATAAGAAAAACTAAAAGAGTGCAACGCTGAAAAACAACGCCTGTTGAAATCGTCTAAAGAGGAGGATAAGAAAAATTTGTCGAATATGCGTCTGCCGGAAGTCGAGCCTAATTTATCTATTTAAGGCTTTTGAACATTTTCAAGGTCTACCGGATCTATGAGGGATGCGTCTGCCGGGAGTCGAACGCGGGTCTATTGCTTGGAAGGCAATTATCCTAACCGTTGGACTACAAACGCTGCACCATCTTTCATACTTATCAGAACTGGCCAAGACAATTACATCAGTGTACAAATTTCCATCAGCAATGCTATGCGAACACAAAACGCTTGTTCTGCCTATCAAATTCTCTTCCTTTGCATATCCACTCTCACTCAACTGATAAAATTTAAACCCCTAATCACGCAAACACAAATGTACAAACAAACCCAACGATTCCACGTCAGGTTGGAGGCTGAGTGACCTCGCTGGTTTGTGTTATTGGTAATGTCATGTGCTAAGTGCAACCTTGCTGAGATGTTGCAATTTATTCCCCCATCTGCAACATGAAATTGACAATCCTAAATTTAATAGTTAATTAATGTTGTTATAATTTTGTTTTTTGATTTGGTATTTTAATTCCATCAGAACTTAAACAGTAACGTGTAACGTTAACCTCTTTTTTTTATATATTCATTAATTTTTATTTTGATTACTAAGTTATTACAAAATATGAAGAATTATTTTTATTTTTATTTTTATTTTTATAATTACTGATTTTTATCATCAGTTTTTATTAAAATTTGACTTTTAAATAATAAGATTTATTATTTACATTAATTTTATTTTAAAATTAATTATTTATATTAATATTATTATATTTGTTACTTTTATTTTAATATTTTAAGTTATTAAAATTTGAGGTTAAATAGTTTTATATTCATTAATTTTTATTTTTATTATTTAGATATTATAATTAATATTTTTATAATTATTGTCGATTTTAAAATTAATTATTTATATTAATATTATTATATTTATTACTTTTATTTTAATATTTTAGTTTATTAAAATTTGAGGTTAAATAGTTTTATATTATTAATATTTATTTTTATTATTTAGATATTATACATTAATATTTTTATAATTATTGTTCATAGGCATAGAACAAATGGATGGTGACACAATGTGCTCCTTCGATTGGAGCTTCTTACACATAGTTTAGTCTAGAACAAATTAACAAACAAAAACAAAAAAGTTATAATTATTAATCTTGGACATTAAGAAAGTAGTTTTAGACATCAAGAAAGGAAAATAAATAACCATTACAAGGGCTCTCACAGTAAGGAATGCCCTTAATCCTAACCTCAATGATTGTGCTAAAATTGAATGCTCAAGGGCTATGGGCATTTAGAAACAATTTTCCCTCATAAGGTTGATTAAGTCCCATAGCCTGGATATCATCCTCATTGATGAAATGATGGCGGAAGGCTCTCAAGCAATAGCTACTTACCAACCTTGGATAAAACATTTGTCCTGAAAGGGTCTTTCAAGTGGTCTACTCATGGGTTGGAGCCTCATTTTCTAGGCTTTTTCAACATTTATTCTCAATTATGTTATCCCAATTCATCTCAAGGAAAAGAGTTGGTTATTGAGTTGATAGTTTTTAATATATGTGGTCCATATTCAGATAGGATTCCATTGTGGGAAAGCCTCAAGGAGGCCTATACATTGAATGTTTTGCATATTCTCATAGGTGAAGCCCTGAATTTCACTTTAGCATTGAGGAAGGCGTAGGGATGTAATCCCAGATAGGATCAACTAAGCAACTTTTCCTTGGCTTTTATTGAGAAGCAAGGTCTAGTAGATGTTGATCTAGTTAAGCTCTCTCCTACTTGGCATAATTTTCAATCCAATGAAGGAGCATTATGTAAAATACAACCATTTCTTAATTTCTACATATTTGATTGACACTTCATTTATTGCAAAGTCACGTGTTTCTCCAATGGTTTTTCATGCTATCTCCTAATCCTCTTTAGGATGGTCATGGAGGATTAAAATCCTCCTTTCCCTCTAAGGTGTAACCATTCATGGTTCCAAGAAGATGATTTTAAAAATCTTGTGGATGAACCATGGGAACCCTTGGTCTTCTCTCTTTGCTTATCTTATATGTCCTAATTTGCAAGAATATTTACATAACCAAGGTAGTTGCAAAGAATCACAAGAACAATTAAAACATGTGGAATATGACCTATCATGAATCTTTATGATGGAAAGTATTCAAGTGTTTTTGGAGTCTGAATTATCACACCTTCAGGAGTTAGAGTCATCTTGGAAGTATATGTTGCAAAAATAGGAAACAACTGTAACTCGAAAGCACAGCCATATGGATCAAGGAAGTTGATAATGGCATAAATTTGTTCTTCAATGTTCTTACTATAGGAAAAATTGAATATGATTTGGGAAATAAAGAAGTTAGATGACTCACTAGCATGCTCTTTTAAGAATAAGGCTTTTGAACGTAGGGCATGTTGAAGCTCTATTTAAAGAACCAACTAGTTGTCCCATTTAGAAAATATTGGAGGTGATTTCTAAATTCCCTTCGGTTTTGACTAAGGATGTGAATAAGTTCTTAGAAGAAGAAGTAACAAAAGATGAGGTTAACACAACTATCTATAATCTCCAAAGAGGTAAAAGTCATGGCCTTTATGGCCTTCTTGTGGAATTCTATGTAGAATTTTACAACTCTCTCACAGAAGACCTCCTAAAAGTAGTTAAGGAATCAAAGCAGAGATGTAAGGTGTTGGGAGCACTCAATTTCACTTTAATCCCCCAAAAGCAGGATGGTTCCTCTTTTGACGATTATTTCCATTCTCATGTTGTTATATTATATACAAGATTATTTCCAAATTCATAGCTCGACGCATCAAGAAGATCCTGAGCAACCTTATTTCGGAGGAACAATTTAGATTTCTTCATGGTTGACAAATACAGGATGTAGTCTCCATAGCCCAGGATGTCATTCACTCTATGAAGACAACAAATGTCCCCATGATTTCTCTCAATCTTGACCTTGCAAAGGCATATGATCATGCGAATTAGATATTTCTTCATCTTTCCCTCCTTAAATTAGGAATGGGTCTCCATTCTATCAAGTAGATTAGGTCATACAAAATATGTTTCCTATGTAGTCCTTATAAATGGGCCCCCTTCCTCTTTCTTTAAGGCTTACATGGGTTGCAACAAGGTTGCCCCCTCTCCCCTTATCGTTTCCTACTAGTATTTAAAGTGTGCAATAAACTATTTTCTTATGCTTAGTCTACGAGCTTCCTTGGGAGAATCAAGGTAGCTAACCAACAAAATTTCTCTCATTTACTCCTCATAGATGACATCCATTGCTTCACTTCTAGTTTTTAGAGGGATCTCTTTGAGCTAAAATCCATGTTGGATTTGTTTTGTAAAGCTACTTGTATGGTGATGAACATAAAAACAATCAGTTTCATTTCCCATGCTAAGTCCGATGATCTCCTTCAACAAATTGAGATATTGTTTCCTTCCCACACAAGTCTTTGGATGAAGGTTTCAAATACCTGGGTCTCTATATTAAGCCAAATAACTATAGAATTTTTGAGGTGAATATATTACTATGTTGAGGTGGCTGGTTGACTCTAATTAAAGCAGACCTCAAAATCATCCATGTGGATTGGATGTTGATCGCCCAATTTCCAAAAGAAATACTTACGAAAATCAAGATAGTTAGTTTTCATTTCACATGGGCTAGATCCTACATTGTAGGCAGTATTCCCCTAGTCAAGTGGGAAAAGGTGAAGTCCCCCAAAAATTAGGTGGGTGGGGGCTTAAAAACATTTTTCAGTTCACTAAGGATCTGGTATCATGTAGTTCATGGAGACTAGGACATAATGTCTCTTTATGGGGTTGCGTTCTAAAATCAATGTACTTGCATAATGAACCAATAGAAGATTGGTTTGGGAAGCCAAGGAAATCTTCTAAGGGCTCCCTTGTTTAGAAATTGTTGGTATCAACCTTTCCTTTGTTCAGCAATTAGACGATCTTACATATCAGGAATGGAAAGAAAGCAAAGTTGGGAAAATAACCTTGGCTTAGAGTAGGTGATGATTATCATTTATTAGGTCCTCTCCTCAATCTTACTCCATCATTATGATAATATTTCCTTGTTGAAATTCAAGCCCATCTAGATGGAAATATTTAGTCGACTTGGAATTTGTGGGGTCTTGTTGACGGGCTGGAATGTACTGCCAACAACTAGGGGATCTCCCCGATGGAAAATCCCAATCAAACTCGGTCTAGGAGTCTCATCTGGTATGTATGCCCGGCTGCTATATTGTTGGTTGAGGTTTTCCTTGGACAAAGGGGAGAGTATCAGTTAAAGGATAACAAATGGAACTTCAAAAAATGCAAGTCAATAACTTATGAATATCCAATAGATAAAGCACCATGAATAGCAACAACATAATTGAAAAGCATAAACCTCATGAAAAGTATTGTTATTAAGACATTAAATGAGATTCACACACATATAAAAGATAAATTACCAATCATGAATAATTTTCCGATTAATAACCACATAAAACGTAAGTAAACGCACAATATGCAATGATATAATGTCAACATCAATAAATAGTTTACTGACATAAGCATAAGGAACACATAACATGTACCATCCATTTGTTCCAAGAGAAATCCCACAACGCAGGAGTATACATGAAGATACAACACGCCAAAGCTCATAGGAAATTCCAATTCATTAAGTTGATAATATCCATGGCACCATCATACAAGATCTCTATCAAATCAAAACGTGGAAATAAACAATTACTCCTTTTATTTACTAGAAGATCCCAAGTTCTCAAAACATGTACACAAAATTATTCCAAAGCTAAAATTCCTTTACAATGTGTCACGAGGGTATATTTATAGAAAAGAGGGTGACTCTTGGTCTGCCCATGACTCTTGAATTGCCTCATAACCTTTCATATTCGTAATAGACTCTACTCTACTCTATCTTGCTATGCATAACAAAATTGGCCCTTATTCTAACAATTTGGTAATATCCATTTGTTGAACATCCACATGAAACTGCTCCATGAGGTATGTGTGCTATAGTTTGCACTCAACAACCATTGCGACCACCTTTTGGTGTTGTTCATCATGTCTATGAAGGCACTCAAAGGCAGATGGTATTATAGTGCTCTTTTTGACTTTGATCTAATTTGACATAGTTACCATCTTGGTATATATCCTTACTGGTTCTATCACATACTGAGTAATGGTCTCCTTCATCACCTGTAAGTCTTCCATAGTGGAATCATGTCTAAAATAATCGAGGAATGTTTGGATTTCATGTAGGACTTCTTCCCAATTCCTCATTTCCATGACTGCTCTGATGGAAAGAACTCTATGTACTTCAATTACAGATTCCAACCCACTCATCAAATGCCTATATGAGGCAAGAACCATGTCCACGTCCCTCATAAGCTTATATCGTGATTGGATCTTGATGTGAAAATGAACCTTATCATTATGAGTGATTATCCAATATTTTGTGGGAAGAGTGATCAACACCCTCAAATATCTATTAGTCCACTCATGTATGTCGTTAATAGTTGTGGTGCCTTGTTTTAGCATGGTTTTCTTCTCCTTAGCATCAACTTGTTTGGTTTGGAAAGGAGATACAGTTTGATGCAATTTTAACATCTCTTCATAGACCACAACCATGCCATCCTCTAGAGTCCCTACCTCTTCTTTGATGGACGCTTTGTTACGAGGATTAATCCCTCTTGAGGACAAGAGTGATCTCCCTAGTACTCCAACAAGTAACTAGAAACAAAGATGCATTTGAATACCTCTTTCTCTAGATTAATTGTATTTTAAGACCATTATAATAGTAAAGTAGAGAGGACATGCTCCTACCTTGAAATCCAAATGTCTAATGTAGCCCTTTGTCCCGTCGCTCCAAAGTAGTTCTCCAATGAGTAGAATCTGCAATCAAAGACAAGACAAATAATCAAAGCATCTACAATATATAATAATAATAAAAGTCCTAATCCAACTTAGTGACCAAGGAGTCTAAGTATTGACATTATTCCCATAAATATAGAAATGAGACAATGAGAAAAAGAGATCCATATGTATTATCATAAATTAGAAAGATAAATCTTACAACCAGATGCCTTGATGTTGTATAGATTTATCCCAGGGTCTTGAGCAATCATTCTCCTTTAGTATGATAAGCCTTCCTCTCTAGAATAAACAATATGAAGTTATGTGCACAGCGGTGTGATCTTCAATGTGTCAACAACAACTCACTAGTATAGAAGGTATGCACTCTATGAACTCTCTTAAGCTTAGAAATTATATAGATCAGTCTCTAATCACATTGGTATCTACCATTGAACCTGAAACTTGAGCTCAATTTATAGGGAGATTGAGGTATCTTCAGTTCCATGAAGAGGGGGATGGATTCCTCTCATGAAGGGATTTGAGTTCCTTGGACCAAGGGATAAGCTCCATGAGTAGAGGATAAAGCTCGAACTGGCGTGACTCTAGAGGCTTCCAGTTGGGAGAATATTCGACCAACTAGGCTTCTAGAAGTTTTTTTTTTTTTACTTGCTTTTCATGGGGTTGCGCAGGTTTTAGAGGCAAACAATGCGGTAGTGGGCACATCTAATGGAAGGATCATCAATGCATGTATAGGGAAATGCTAGTAAAACCGTGCATGTAGACTTTTAAGGGTTGTATAGAGTTTTTCTCCAATTTCCGAGACTTGATTCAGAAACATCAGTGTTTTTGACCTCTAAGGGAACATGATATGGATGGTAATGGATCCATATGAATAGTCAAATGTCATGGTGACAGAATGACGTGTAACATATTGCCTCCTAAAGTGTGAAGTCTGAGAGTTGTTCTGAAGAGTGAAGTGCTTTATCATTCCGAGGATTGGATTGGAGACGCCGGTCGAAAACTTATAAAAACATTCAATGCAAATATATATCATCGCTGAGGTACACATTCCCATACTCAGATCAAAACTAACTAAATGTTTTGGTACATATATGGTTTCAATATTACATCAAAAGTAGACACAATATGGATGCATCCATCTATCATAAGTAATCTACTGTATCATGAATAATAAAACTCTTCGCAGGCTGGATGGTGGAAACAAGATCTAGGATCTTGTTTTCTGTTTCTCGAAATAGTACGAATCTATCTATGCAGTTGATTGTGTCGAAGTCGAACATGGTAGAAACCACTTAATTACCGGTCAATGATGAAAACCATTAAAAAACATGAGAGAAACCACCAATAATGACAATGGATCTCAAAGTACTTCAGTACAATCTATGAGTGTGAATGAATGATTTTTAGTCGAACACTCATCGAATCGTTCGATCGAAGGTCAATGATGAAAACCTATTGTCGAAGGCGAGAAACCTGCCATTAGGGCATGCAGATTCCAAGGTACTGATAGGATTCTAGACCAAATTTCTAGATAATGAAACTAAAAAAAACTGAAAGAGACAATGGTGGGGCCCCAAGTGGAATGGGTGGGTGGCCACCAATATCCACCTGGATCATTCCTTCCCCCTTAGGAAGCAATGGTCCCCATTGCGTTGAGTTCCTCCATGAGATGAGGAAATTTCTGCTGAACTTGGTCCTTGGTGAACCACTTGCCTTGGTGCAGGAGTTGGCCAGCTTTGACAATCCAATATAGTTGGATATTTTGTTGGCGAGTGTTCTTGATTTGCATGTCCATGATACAATCTGTGGTGGCTTGTTTCATGCAGTCTGGGTTTAAATCTGTTGTTGTGAGTTGTTTTGCAATGTCAGAGGTGTCCAGTAGAGGTGGGAAGTAGAGATGAAGGCGGTCCACATTGAATACTGGGTGCAGACCAAGGAATGGTGGAATACTGAGCTCAAAGGCATTGTTCCCTACCGCCTTGGTGATGGTGTACGACCCATATCGGAGTGGGCAAAGCTTGCAGTGGGGTCCACTGAGGCGCTCCTTCTGCAAATGTAGCCGCACTTTGTTGCCCACCTGGAAGTTGGGTGGTACTTGATATTGATCATGTCGTTGCCTGTACTTAGAATTGGCTATGTCCAATATGTCATGAACTTGTTGGCAGATGTGCTGAATGCGCTCGATGAAGCTGTTCGCTTTGTCAGCTTCGGACTGGACATGAGCCGAATCGGCCTGAGTAGCGACAAATGGCATGGCTATGTTAATGGGACATAAAGGCTGGAATCCCAAGCCCACCTGAAAGAGGTTGTGGCCAGTTGAGCTGTGGAGAGCCCGATTATAACTGTGTTGTACATAGGGGAGTCTCTTATCCCATGTGCGTGGATGCTTTTAATTGTACATGCGCAAAATGTGTACAATCATCCTGTTAACAACCTCTGTCTGGCCATTGGTTTGGGGATGGAAAGTTATGGACTTGGTGAGCTTGGTGTCCAACATTGACCAGAGGCTGGACCAAAATGTGCTGAGGAACCTACTGTCGCGATATGATATGATAGACTGTGGGATCCCAAAGTGCACCCAAACTCGTTCAAAGAAGAGTTTAGCGGTGGCTTTTGCTCTGATGTTCTTCTTGCAGGCCGCCATAATGGCCATCTTCGAGAATCTGTCGACAACCACGAAAAAACAGTTGTTTCCATGCTTAGTAGAAGGAAGGCCTAACATTTAATCCATGGATATGGATTCCCAAGGTCGACTGGGATAGGTAGCGGAGTATAGAGGCCTTGCTTCTTGATGGTCAGTTTGGCAATGGCGCAAGAAGTGTAGGATCTGATGTACTTCCCGACATCCTGTTGAAGGTTTAGCCAATAGAAATACTTCTGTAGTACTGCCACTATTTTCTCGACCCCGAAATGCCCAGCGACTTGACTGTAGTGTGCTTCCCATATCATCTTTGCATACTTGCTGGAAGGAACACAAAGGTGTCCCAGGTGATATAACAGTGCATCTTGGAGGTGAAAATTTGGAACTTGTGTACACCCCAAGAGTGCCTTGTATGTGTGGCGGAATTCTAGATTGCTCTTGTATAGAAGCGGCCAATCAGAAGTCTCATGCCCACAAGAGTTGAGAATGGTGGTTAGTGCCACGATCGGTGGTCGGCTGAGGCAGTCTGCAACATTATTGGTGCTACCCTTCTTGTACTTGATGTTAAAATGAAACTATTTGATGCAGGGGCATTAGGCACTAGCCAGCAATGTAGGAGTTTTGTCCACATGTTGTGGCTAGGAGGGTTGGAAAACAGTCGAATTGCTACAGCTAGGTGTCTTCACCTTAGCTGATTGTATTATTAGATCAGTTAGAGTCTTAGAAGTTGAATAGCTCAGTTAGTCTAGCTGTCAGATTCCAGTTAGTTAAATTGTTTTAATTAGACTGTTGAAATTCCATAAACGGTCCTTGCAGAGGAACCGAAAAGACATATTTATATGTATATAAATGTATTCCCTCGGATGCATGAGGGGGAGGAGAGATTTCCACAAAAATCTGTGTGTTACAATTACTTCCAATTAAATAGTTTCTGTGCGCGTTTACCCTATAATCGTGTTGAATCCTAAATTATCAAGAGGTTGTTTGATTGCGAAGTAATGAACTCTATGCATGTATAATCGAAACCCTGTGAATTCAATCCCGCAGCATGCGTGGTCTCTGTGTGAAATCGTGGTCATTTAACTCTTTCTTATGATAATAGAAGTCTCGCTTTGTTTTAAAAGAAATACATTTGTTTTTTGATAATCAGAATTCCCAACCCGAGCCGAAAACCCTGAGTTAAGGCGGACGAAGGATAACGCAACCCGACACATTAACCTTGGTAAAGCACTATAGCAAAACCATGAGCGGTTTCCGGATTTCATCGCACCGCTTTTGCAGTTAGGCGGTATTTCCCTGAACGCGGGCGATTCCATAGATCGGTTGACACGTGGCTGGGCTACTGTTCCAATACCACCGCTTAAAGTGCGCCTTCGCGCGTTAAAACCTGACGCGGGATGCCGAGCGAAATGCACGAGGGCCGTTGATCTGGGCAAAAGCGATCGGACGGTGTTCAGCTGACGGAGATGCCCAGACGATAACCAAGGTGCGCAGACGATAAAAGAGGTACGGTGCATATGTATGCATAGGTGGGGCCGGTTCAAAAGCTCTATTATAAAGTTTTGTTTCCGAAGCATGGAATATTAATATAAGGTCCGAAGGTTTATTACATAGTATTTGTTAAACAACGCGTTGGGTATACATGTAAAGAATGAAGGGTTATCCATTGGTTATAAAGTTCAGAGATATATGTATAAGCCAGGAAATATAGTATAAACATTCGAGAACTGTTTGTAAGTTATTTGTCGATTTCTTTGAAATTGATAAATAAAACAAAAAGGAATAGACCACGTGAACAAAGGAAAAACAAGACAGAGCCACGACGACGGTTGACCATCCCTCCTCAGGCTTACTTTCAGCTCTGTTGTTGCGTCATTTGTGGTATTAGAGCTAGTCTGACGTTGTTTTGCTGACATGGCAATCCGAGTTGGTAGAGGTGCTGGAAGAAGAAGACCTGTTGCCAACGCTGAGGTGTTGGGGATGTTGCAGAGGGTCGAGGCCAGAATGATGCCATGGAGCGAAGACAGCCCAGAGATCCTGAAGACATCAGCGAACCTGAGACAGAAGAAGCAGAAGAAAATGTTGAAATTCCTCCTGACATGAGGCTCCTTAGAATTGTTCTAGGGTCTGCAGTTAAGCCCAGGATTGAAGTGTCAAGCTATGCAGGGGGACTGAATCCAGAGGAGCTGGTGGACTGGATAAACGAATTAAACAAGTGCTTCGATTATGAAGAAATAAGTGAAGATAAGAAGGTCAAGTTTGCAGTGACAAAGCTGAAGGGACATGCTGCACTTTGGTGGGATGGAGTGCAGGCAGAAAGGAGGAGAGTTGGCAAGCAACCTATCAAGAGCTGGACCAGAATGATGGCTAAACTAAAAGGTAAATTCTTACCTAGTGATTATCAGCTGACATTGTATAGAAAAATGCAGAACCTGAAACAGAGGTTGCTGACAGTAAAAGAATACACAGAGGAATTCTACAGAGTGAGCATAAGAGCTGGGCAATTCCAAGACACACCTGAGAAGACTGCCAGATATGTAAATGGTATCAGACTGGAGATCCAAGATGAGATTGGTCTTTTGTCTCCCAAGACAGTGGAAGAGGCATACCAGATAGCCTTGAAAGCAGAGGAGAAACTCCTGAGGAAACAGTCTGCCAAGAAGAGAGGTACTTTCCGTGGGAAGGGAAGTCAGGGTGGTAGAGGAAAGCCTGCTACACCCAAGGATGGAGCTAACAGTAGCTCACCTCATAATGCATCTACAGAGGAGGATGCAAGGGGCAGAATGGGTTCTTATAGATGAAAAGGGAGAGGAGGCAGAGACAGAGGCAGAGGTAGAGAATTGAGGTGTTATATATGTCAGCAAGTGGGGCACAAGCACTATGAATGTCCAGAGAATGTGGGTGCTGGTCCAAGGAATGCTATTTTTGCCCAGGCTGAAAAGGAGGCAGAAATTGAAGAAGACATTCTTCCAGAAAGGGGAGAATCCTTAGTGGTAAATAAGGTCCTATTGAAGCAAGCTAAAGAGGTCACTGAGCCTACACAGAGGAAGACGTTGTTTAGGAGCATATTCAAAGTCCAAGGGAAATGCTGCCAGCTAGTCATTGATAGTGGTAGCACAGACAATCTGGTTTCCACTGAGGTAATAGAAAAGTTGAAGCTGAAGACAAGGGAGCATCCAACTCCCTATAGGGTGTCCTGACTGCATGATCCAGGTGGATTAATCAGGTACAAGTACAAATGGCTTGAGTACAAGGCTCAAAAATTAAAGTGTTCAAAAATCTCTTGAACCAAGTTTAACTTGTAGATCTCGTAATTCTGAATCCAACGGCGCAGACGGCACTCAATTCCGAGTCCGTATGAAGAAGTTATAAGCGGTCAAAGTTCCAGGTTGACTTGGTGACTGGACAGCCTTAAGGAAGGCACAAATTGGACTTTTTCTGGCCACCGGATTCCGGCAAGCTCAGGACAGATTTCGAGCGAAATTGTGGCCTGTTTAATTTGTCTGCCGGTCCGCCCACGCAGCGGCTCCATATTCCGCAGGTCCCCAACGGGTTACCATATAAGAAATATTTAACGTATATGGTTATTTAAAATTCGAATGAATATATTTTAAACCATATTAAAATCATATGGTTGAATCTAAACGAACAACATGTATTAAATGGAGCGGGAGTTGTGAAATTTTTCCCCCCTCCACACCATATTGCACCATATGGCAACGGTGCCAGCGGGAGTTATGGGGGCGGGCCGCCCAATGCGGGCCCGACCCCCCACTTGGGACTTCAAAAAAACGCGCCCATTTTCGTTAATGCAATCTCGTGCTAAGTTGGGAGGGGTGGGATTTGACCCCCCGACCCCTCCTCAACTGATTGCCAAATTTTACCATTACCCCAAACGGCCATTTGTGGTTAAATCCGCCCAGAAGAACTTATTTAAACTCAGATTTGCACAGTGTGCCCAAGGCCAAGGAGAACGAAGATGGAGCACGATTTTTCTGAGTTTTAATGCTAGTTTACAGCCAAGCCTGGGCACGGAATCCGAGGAGATGCACGGATTTTCATACTTATGATTTTTTTATTGCAGGTGCATGTGGAACCATGAGCCAGAAAAGAGGCAGGCGGAACCTTGATTGAGGCCAATTTTCAGGAGGGCGAAATTTTGACTTTGTCCAAATGGGACAAATTTTATGTCATTTCAACACTACTCAGTGCCACGAGTCTGATGGCGTGCTCAGTTTTTGCATCTGAGTTTTCGATTTTCCAGCCACTTTTGGAAGTGGACTATGCCGGTGTCGGATTTGCACATGTGAGCAGTCGTTTTCCACTTTCTCGACGCCACAAGATTGATGGTGTTTTTAGATTCTGCCACAGAGCTGCTCAACCTTCAGGGAATGGAAGCATGAGGTATATGATGTGTATTCCATGTACTTCTTCATTTATTTCTCGTTGAGATGCATTATGTCTTGCAGATCCCGGTTGATACATGAGTTGAGGGATCTTGCTTTGTGTTGTTATTGATGTACTTTCAACTATGGATTTGTGTCATGTATGAGTCCCTTTTATGCCAGAATGGCGGGATGCTCAATTTCATATGTGTATTGTTGAGATCCCTTGTTTGCTAGGATTGGCGGGATACTCTTATTTACTACATGTCAGCTATGGTCATACTGATAGGAGTCTTTATTTATGTATGAGAGTTACGCAGTAGAACATCTCTTAAAGAAGTCAAGCCACTCCTGCGTGAGGGCAATTTTTTCCTTGTATGTCATAGGAAAGCATATCCATGTACATCTTCTTCTCACAACACATAATGCAGCGGCCTACACCATCTTGACACCGAGGCCCGGAGATGTAGTCCCTCCTGGACGAACTCCGTCATCAAACGACGTGTTCTTATGATTGCTGATCTTGTTCATTTGTGTTCCTCTTATTTACAGCTATAATTGTTCATTTCAGTTCTTTAACGTCTTAAGTAAATGCAATTCTATTTATCAGCCAAATTAAAAGGTCTTGGTTAAGGGTATCAAGATTTTACCCTGGATCACTGCATAAGGGGCACCAGCTGGTTGTAAAAGAACAGTGTGAGATAGAGCTGCAAATGGGCAATTATAAAGATAAGGTCTTGTGTGATGTAATGCCCATGGATGTGTGTCATATACTGCTGGGTAGACCTTGGTAGTTTGATAGAGCAGCAGTGCATGATGGCAAGAAGAACACTTACAAGTTCTTCAAAGATGGGGTACACCATACATTGATTCCCATGGAAGAAGGAGAGCCATCCAACAAGATGATTGATCCAAATACCTTGTTGATGAGCGGGAAGGAATATCTGCAGCAAATGGAGGAAGAAGAGGTAAGTTTTGCTTTAGTTTGCAAACCCAAAGTAGTTCTTACTTCTACAAAGATTTCTGATTTTCCAATAGAAATCCAAGAGATGTTAGATGATTACTGTGACATTGTTGTGGATGATTTACCTGATGAGTTGCCACCTGCGAGAAAGATCAGCCATCAGATAGATTTTATCCTGGTTCAAATCTGCCAAATAAGGCAGCCTACAGAATGACTCCCAAGGAAAATGAAGAAATCAGGAGACAAGTACAGGAATTAGTGGACAAAGGACTGATAAGGGAAAGCTTGAGTCCATGTGCAGTACCAGCAGTATTGAGCCCAAAGAAAGATGGAGGCTGGAGGATGTGTACTGATTCCAGAGCAATTAATAAGATCACAATCAGGTACAAATTTCCTTTGCCCAGAATTGAGGATTTAATGGACTGTTTGAGTGGTGCTAAATATTTCTCAAAGATAGATGTGAAGAGTGGATACCATCAGATTAGGATAAGAGAGGGTGATGAATGGAAGACTGCCTTTAAGACAAATGAAGGACTGTATGAATGGATGGTAATGCCTTTTGGGTTGTCAAATGCACCTAGTACTTTTATGAGACTTATGAATGAAGTACTGAGAGAATTCATTGGTAAATTTGTGATAGTGTATTTGGATGATATATTAGTTTTCAACAAAACTAAAGAAGAACATTTAAGGCATCTTAATCATGTCTTGAAGAAGCTGCACCAAGAGAAACTGCTGATAAATTTGAAGAAATGCTCATTCATGAAGGAAGAGTTGGTGTATTTGGGGTTTGTTGTTTCTGTAGAAAGATTGAAGATGGACCCGGAGAAAGTCAAGGCAATTATAGAGTGGCCTTCACCCAGGAATGTTTTTGAGGTAAGAAGTTTCCATGGACTTGCTAGCTTTTACAGAAATTTTATAAGAAACTTCAGTAAGATCAATGCACCCATAATTGAGACAATAAAGAAGAGCAAACACCATTTAAGTGGACTGCTGAAGCAGAAAGGAACTTTAAAGTTTTGAAGCAAAAGATAACGGAGAAGCCTGTTTTGATTCTGCCTGATTTTACTAAACCATTTCAAGTAAAATGTGATGCCAGTGGAGAGGCCATTGGAGCTGTATTAAGTTAGGATGATAGGCCTGTGGCATATTTCAGTGAAAAACTGAATGACACCAGAAGAAAGTATTCCTCTTATGAGAAGGAGTTCTATGAAATTGTTCAGGCACTGAAGAAATGGAGACATTACTTGATGTCCAGGGAGTTTGTATTATATTCTGACAATCATGCTTTACAGTATATCGTACAACAGCCCAAGTTGAAACATAAGCATGCTAAATGGGTTGAGTATCTCCAAAGTTTTAATTTTTTTTTGAAACATATAAGTGGCCAAGCCAATAAAGTAGCTGATGCTTTGAGTAGGAGACACTTTCTTGTTCAAGAAACTAATTTTGAAGTTGTAGGATTTGATTTTCTCAAAGAGTTGTATAAAACAGATCCAGATTTTAAAGATGCATTTGAGGCATGTAATAACCCTGTTTTAACAGATAGAAGCCAGTGGCTGGATTATTTCCTGTAGGAGGAGGGGAGCCAACTGTGTGTACCAAGATGTTCCATGAGGGAAAATTTGATCAAAGAAAAGCATAGTGGTGGACTTGCTGGACACTTTGGCACTGATAAGACTTAGGAGCAGCTGAGTCACTTTTATTTCTGGCCCAAGATGAGAGCAGAAGTGGACAATTTTGTGAAGAATTGCAAGATTTGTCAATATGCCAAAGGAAGGAGCCAGAATGCAGGATTGTACACTCCCTTACCTATTCCAGACAGGCCTTGGGACATGGTGAGTATGGATTTTGTTTTAGGATTGCCCAAGACTCAGAGAGGGAATGATGCAGTCTTTGTTGTGGTGGACAGATTCTCCAAAATGGCACATTTTATTCCATTCTATAAAACTAGTGATGCCACCCATGTTGCTAACTTGTTTTCCAAGGAAGTTGTTAGATTGCATGGGTTTCCCAAGAGTATTGTTTCAGACAGAGACGCTAGATTTGTGGGTCACTTTTGGAGGACATTATGGAAGAAACTTGATACCAAACTGAGTTTCAGCTCAACTTATCATCCCCAGACTGATGGACAAACTGAGGTAGTAAATAGGAGTCTGGGAAATTTGTTGAGAAGTCTTGCAGGAGAGCATCCCAAGCAGTGGGATCATATTTTGTCCCAAGCAGAATATGCATATAATGATTCACCAAACAGGAGCACAGGGCAGAGTCCATTTCATATTGTTTATGGAATGCACCCCAGAGGAATATCAGAGTTAATAGATCTAGGAAGAGTAGAGATAAGGAGTGCAGATGGTGAAGAATTTGCTTCAGAGATCCAGGCCATACATGAACAAGTGAAACAACAACTTCAAGGCAGCAACATCAGATACAAAAGCAAGGCAGAATTGAGAAGAAGAAAAGTTCATTTTGAAGTAGGAGATTTGGTTTTGGCACACTTGAGAAAGGAGAGATTCCCAAAGAAGTAGTATAATAAACTAAATTCAAGAAGATTGGGCCATGCAAGATACTTAGGAAGTTTTCTGCAAATGCTTATGAGATTGAATTTCCACCTGATGTTGGAATATATCCTATTTTTAATGTTGTAGATTTGTACAAGTATGAAGATGATGGTGTAGAAGAAAGAATAGCAGACAAGGAACAGATTGAGTGGAAGGAGCAGCTACCTCCGGCACAACCATTGCAACCAGAGAGGATACTAGATAAAAGACCATTCAAAAGGACCAGAGGACGAGAGTACTTTCAGTATTTAATCAAATGGAAGGATAAGCCAGAAGAATATGCCACTTGGATGACTGAAGAAATGTTACAGAAGATAGGCAGATCAGTGGAAGAGCTCATGGAAAGGAGCCCATGAAGAAGATTTCCCTCGGGAGTCTGATGCAGGGGCATTAGGCACTAGCCAGCAATGTAGGAGTTTTGTCCACCTGTTGTGGCTAGGAGGGTTGGAAAACAGTCGAATTTCTACAGCTAGGTGTCTTCACCTTAGCTGATTGTATTATTAGATTAGTTAGAGTCTTAGAAGTTGAATAGCTCAGTTAGTCTAGCTGTCAGATTCCAGTTAGTTAAATTGTTTTAATTAGACTGTTGAAATTCCATAAACGGTCCTTGCAGAGGAACCGAAAGGACATATGTATATGTATATAAATGTATTCCCTCGGATGCATGAGGGGGAGGAGAGATTTCCACAAAAATCTGTGTGTTACAATTACTTCCAATTAAATAGTTTCTGTGTGCGTTTACCCTAGAATCGTGTTGAATCCTAAATTATCAAGAGGTTGTTTGATTGCGAAGTAATGAACTCTATGCATGTATAATCGAAACCCTGTGAATTCAATCCCGCCGCAGGTGTGGTCTCTGCGTGAAATCGTGGTCATTTAACTCTTTCTTATGATAATATAAGTCTCGCTTTGTTTTAAAAGAAATACATTTGTTTGTTGATAATCAGAATTCCCAACCCGAGCCGAAAACCCTAAGTTAAGGCGGACGAAGGATAACGCAACCCGACACATTAACCTTGGTAAAGCACTGTAGCAAAACCACAAGCGGTTTCCGGATTTCATCGCACTGCTTTTGCGGTTAGGTGGTATTTCCCTGAACGCGGGCGATTCCATAGATCAGTTGACATGTGGCTGGGCTACTGTTCCAATACCACCACTTAAAGTGCGCCTTCGCGCGTTAAAACCCGACGCGGGATGCCGAGCGAAATGCACATGGGCCGTTGATCTGGGCAAAGGCGATCGGACATTGTTCGGCTGACGGAGATGCCCGGACGATAACCAAGGTGCGCAGACGATAAAAGAGGTACGGTGCATACGTATGCATAGGTGGGGCTGGTTCAAAAGCTCTATTATAAAGTTTTGTTTCTGAAGCATGGAATATTAATATAAGGTCCGAAGGTTTATTACATAGTATTTGTTAAACAACGCGTTGGGTATACATGTAAAGAATGAAGGGTTATCCATTGGTTATAAAGTTCAGAGATATATGTATAAGCCAGGAAATATAGTATAAACATTCGAGAACTGTTTGTAAGTTATTTGTCGATTTCTTTGAAATTGATAAATAAAACAAAAAGGAATAGACCACGTGAAAAAAGGAAAAACAAGACAGAGCCACGACGACGGTTGACCATCCCTCCTCATGCTTACTTTCAGCTCTGTTGTTGCGTCACTATTACAGATATGTGGACCACTTTTGATGGCGATTGTTCTGAAACTTCCCTTGTGTCTGTATGAATTGCAGGGGTCGGTGGTATGTGTGGATGATTATTTCCTTCCCCAAAATGTAATGCTTCCATTGTCGACAAGCCTGCACAATGGAATACATTTTTTTTTCATAAGTGGGATACTTGCGAACTGTGTCGGATAATGTCTCACTGTGATATGCCACTAGATGCCCCTGTTGAGTAAGAACTGCCCCAATAGCATAGTTAGAGGCATCTGTCTCAATCTCAAATGGTTGTTGCAAGTCTGGTAATGTGAGCACGGGGGCAGAACAGAGGCGATGTTTCAATTCTATGAACGCATTTTGTTGAGATTCCAACCAAAATAATTTTGACCTCGCTCCTCCCTTGGTGACTTGACTCAAGGGCCAAGTGATATGAGAGAATCCCAACATGAACCTGCGATAGAAATTAGCAAGACCCAGAAAGCTGCGAAGCTCTGTTATAGTGGTTGGGGCTGGCCAATCTCGAATGAATTGGATCTTGGTTGGATCCACATGCACCCCCCCTTTCATCAATAATGTATCCCAGATATTGAACCTGGGTCATGCCAAAAGTGCACTTCTCCAAATTGGCACACAACTTGTGTTGCCGTAGTGTTTGGAGGACTTGTCAGATGTGGTGAAGGTGCTCTTCCCAAGTCTGGCTGAAGATCATAATGTCATCCAAGTACACCACTACAAATGAGTTGGTGAATGGCCTCAAGATGTCGTCCATCAACCTCATGAAGGTTGCGGGAACATTCATCAACTCAAAAGGCATGACCAACCATTCGAAAAGTCCCTCCTTAGCTTTGAAGTCAGTTTCCAGACATCGAAGGGCTCGATGGGTACTTGGTGATACCCAGACTTCAAGTCAATCTTGCTGAAATATTTCGCCCCTTTGAGTTGGTCTAGAAGGTCATCAATCCATGGGATCGGGTACCTATTCCGGATGGTGATCTTGTTCAGCGCCCGATAGTCAATACAGAGTCTCCAAGTCCCATCCTTCTTTTGTACTAACACGATCGGGCTCCCACAGGGCAATGAACTTGGCCGGATGTGACCTTTCTGCAGCAGCACCTGAATTTGCCTTTTTATTTCATCGTTCTACATAATAGAGCACCGATAGATCGGTCCGTTGGGTAGTGGTGCACCTGGGATCAGATCAATGTGGTGCTTGACCTGACAGTGTAGAGGCACCCCTATGGGTGAGGTGAAAATGTCCCCGTACTCCTCCACAACCTTGTCCATTTGTTGTTGTCGTGCAGAGGAGCCATGTCTGGAGGTTGTGGCCACAATATTCTTTTTTCCCTAGGGGCGGATCATCAGGAAAACAAATTTCCTGGTTTGGGAAATGAGCTTACTGCATTGTTTTGCAGTAACCAAAGAGATAGTGGTAGGCAGTGGTACCTCTGGTATCCTTTATAGCTTATTTTCCAAGGTAAAAATAACAGCGCGAGGCCGTGACTCATACACAGCATGTCGCTTCCACAAGTATGGTTGGCCTAATAATACATCAGAAACATCAATAGGAGCAATGTCACATAATACCTCATCCATGAAGGGCTTGATGCTATAGAGAAGGCGGCACTGTTGGTTGACACGGAGATCCCGTCCTTGGTGAAGCCACTCGATGGTGTATGGCTTTGGGTGCGCTGTGGTCGGAAATCCCAACCGCTTCATGACATCTGTTGAAATGAGGTTCTTTTGGCTCCCATTGTCGACAATGAACTGTAGCAGGGAACCCTTTACCCACATCTGGGAGTGGAAGAGACGTTTCGCCTCCCCTGGATCCTCTGGTTCCTCCTTCTGGATCTTCATAGTGGCAACAATGGCGTTGGGCTCTGCATCAATAATCTGTTTCCCTTTTTCATTCCCCTTGTCAGGTTTTGATTCAGAGTCGAAGCATGCATCTGATTCAAAAACCCTCATCTCGGCCACGAGCGACTGCTTGGCCCGTCACTCACTTGTGTTGTGAGTGGAGCTCTTATGGAACTCCACCACTTTCCCGTGTCCTTCTTTGGATTCGTGGTGTTGTTCTTTTCTTGTGGATTTGGCAAGTTGTCTTGGGCCACCATGCCTTGGCTTTGTCCTTTGTTCTACGGTTTGGGGGCACTTTTCCCTTGCTTTTGATTCGCAGATCCAAAGTCTCGCTTCTTCTGCTTGAATTTCTGCTCAATCTTGGCAACATATCGGTATTCTGTACCAAGCGAGGAGATGTCGAGGAACTCCATTTCCTCCTGAATGAATCTGTGTAGACAACTGTGATACTTTAGCACCAAATGTTTCTCCGAATCTTTGTTACCCAACTTTGTGCGCAGGGTATGGAACAGATTCGTTAGCGCATACACATCTTGATCCCTTTATTGCCGCAGTGTGGTCCATTGTATGTACTTGTCCTTATAGCTCCCCATGGGATAGTATTGTTCCTTGATGGCATCTCGAAAATAATTCCAAGTGGGTACAACTAAGAATATAGAGAGTTCTTTCTCATCCTTTTTCTCACAGTAGGTTTCCCACAAGTCCTTGACATGGGGGGTAGCTTTGAGGAGTGCAAAAATAATCTTCTCCTGGTCGGAAAAGTCATGGACCAAGAAATATCCTTCTAATAGATTCAACCATCTATCTACGACATATGCATCTATTTGACCCTCAAATATGGGAATGTCAAAGTTTACTTGTACCTTAAAGGGAGTCGCGCCTCCAGAGTGGCTGTTGGATGCATATGCGCCGCCGGTGGGAAGTCGTTGAAGGATCTGGGCAAGGTTATCCATCATCGCATTCCTTTGTTTTTCGAGGGCCTCCTCGAGCAATATTTTGATAGGATCTCCTGCTCCCTCATCTTTCTTTTCGTCCCCCATGGGCAGCCGTCGGGGTTTGCGAGGCTGATATTGCAAAGGTTCAATCAGATCGAGCCCCAACCCCTTATACCCCGACCTCATTGGGGACAGGAAAAGAAGGATTGAAAAAAAACAGATCGCTCTAATACCACTGATCCAGATTTATGCAGGAACACAACAGAATACACATGTAACCATAAATACAAATATGTAGCAGAAATAACACTTCATTTCATTAATATCAAAGAACTGAAATTTGCTTATAGACATAATAGAAATAAGCTAGGGCATTGGTAGCTTATCTCTGAGAAGAGATGTGGTAGCTACAGGCCTCTGAACTGAGTTACAATGAGGCTCGAGGGCCTATTTATTGTTTAGAAACAATAGAAAACCTTAAACATCCAAAACCCTAACCCTAGGAGATGAAGCGCCAAAACTATGGGCCCTGTTTGGGTAAATTGGTGTTTCAACTTCTCGAGGACATAAATTAGGCTCGGTCGCTCTCGGTTTTCCCAAAAAACGTCGTTTAGGGCCTCAAAATAGCTTTGTAAGTTCAAGACCCGAAAAAATGTCAAAAATAGTAAGTTGTGCCGAAACTAAAAAACTGAAAGAGACAATGGTGGGGCCCCAAGTGGAATAGGTGGGTGGCCACCAATATCCACCTAGATCAACATGACACCCTGATCTGAAAGTTTTATACATTGCTGATATAAGGAAATATGAAGATAGTGCCAAGACATAAACAATCCATTTATTAGCTTGAAATCAACATATACAATGAGTGAACAAGGGCAATAAAACCTGGTTTGGAGGCTTATAAATAAGTGACAAATATCAGTTCTACAGGAAGAAATGGACCAGCGTTGACCCCTTAAGTTATGAGCTTAATCTCTGGAGTACGACTAGCTCTTCCTCATTGTACAAACTCAGCAGCATTTATGGCTCCCTTTTTCTCCTAAGTGACACTCTCTGCACACATGTAATTAGGGCATCTCCATAACCCACGCACAGAGATTGTGATAGCAACCAAAAGAGGTTAAATCAACTTGCAATAATGCTACAGCAAGCAAGGAAATTTGTCTAGCAACTCGTCCTTCAACACAATGTCACTCTCAGAAGGTACGAGCTTCAGCAAATGAGAAAAATATCAATCCTACCTTCCAGAAACACTCCCACAAGACAAAGACCAGATTTGAGCTCTCTTATGACTGGTTATTGTACTTCCTTTGTTATAGAATTAGGCTAGCTGAGTGTAAGAGTGAATACGACCCTCTTGAGTGGAGAAATCGACCGCTTGGAGAAACTAAACTTGACCCACGGAATAGAGGATTTCAGCCTCTTTCACAATACTAAACTTGTTCTTCCTTGAGATGAACTTGACCAACAATGAATAAGGATGAACTCAACCCTAAATGAAATGTTCACTTCCTTTCTAACCATTATTGAGAGGTTGGAGACTTAGAGGTTGATGTCAAATTTCCCAGCTACATTGATCCACACTTGATGGTAATGCCCAAAGATAGCCTTGCTAGCAACAAGGAAGCTATTTTTACATAGAACTATCAAATCAAGCACAAACTAGTAGATATGGTCATTGATAATGGAAACCAAAATAACCTTCTCTTACTTCAAATGGAAAAGGAACTCAAGTTACCAAACTCAACTCATCCCAACTCACATTAGCTTGGATGGCTCAAAGATGCACATTAGCTTGTACTAATCACTTGACAATAGATCAGAATGTTGCTAGAAGATGGCAAGATTTTTCCCAATATCTTATATGTTCTTACAAACAAAGATGAGAAGATTTATGAAAATAAGATGGTGATAACAAGTGTAACTAATTTCTCCTTTTCCTAATTTCTCCTTTTCCTTGAAGTAATATAAGTGGCATTTAAAAAATAAAATGAAGCCTACAAGAGAGGAATGCCACAAATGCAGATATATTGTAGTACATAAAATCCAAAATATAATGAAGTTAATTAATGGAGTAATTGATGGAGAAATCAAATGGGGTCATTGGTGGTTTTTTGTATCCTAAACACGAGAGTTACAATTAGATTTTTACAAATAAACTGTGATGCATTCCCACTTGCCACTTGGCACCTAGTATTACTCTCACCTATTCCTCCTTTCTTACAAGGAATTGTTCCCTAAATTAGCAATATGGAAACCAGTAATTCCTTAAAAATCGTAGAAGATCATCTGATCTAGTGACAAGACTAGCCACCTCTTAAATCATATATGGAACCTTTGATAGCCTTTCATCAGTGTTGTCACTGTGTACATCCCTAAGGAAATGTACAAACTCCTCAAGAAGAACTAACAACACTCTAGAAAAAATATCTCTAGTATTAGATCCTGTTTGGGCTTCATAGAATTGCATAAAATTAACCAGTTTCTTTCTATCTGAGTGAAGAAACACAAATGATAGAGCTTTGTGACACCATTCCAGCCTACAAAACTAGAAAAATTGTATTCAACTATGTTTCCAATTCATGCAAAGTAGCTAATGCATGGCAATTCTGTTGTTGTAAAACTACAAGCTTTGGAAGAACCACAGGGACCATCTCCTGAACAAGATCTACACTTGGTATACCCAAAATGACCCCTGCAAATTCACTTCTCATAACTAAGTGTGTGACAAACCTTTCTTTCAAGTATTTAAACGACTCATCTCTAATTCCACAAAAATTGAAAAAAAATGATTTGATTCCTCCCTTCTATTTAAAACTAGTAGATTTATGTATTAACCTAGCAGTTGTTTCTCATACCCAACTATTTGAATTGCCAAGCTAATCAATCCATAAAGCAAATGAGAAAAAAAATCTAATATCCATGGACATCAGCCATTTTCATAATTTCTGCTACCGTTTCCAACAAAGTCTTAAATACATTCGGATCCTCAGTGGCTTCCAAAGCATGTTTCAATATTCCAAGCATATTTTCTTCTTTTGTTTTGTTGCATGTGTCATCATCTTCAAAAAAAATATCCATTACATTATTCTCAATGAAGTAATGGATTTTCAAAAAAAAAAATCTCCTCGCAACCTTCTTCTCATAAAGTGGAAGTATATCCAGGCATTTTATCCACAAAGGTTTTGTTTCCAGAAGGCCACTTTTGATTGCATGGCATAGAAGACGAGAAATTATTCCCACAGTAGCAACACGAACTTGCTATAATTATTCACTAAAAATAAGTCGAGAAAAGAGAGACTGACAAATACTGAAAGCAATTCTAACAGCTGTATTATTAAGCATGTATTTCCTTTATATCTGATATAAAGTTACATCAAGGTCACTTTTCCCTGAGTTAGCTAAATTTTTTTTATCACACTGAGCACAAAAGAATCCTGATATAAGAACATCTATGTTTCCCAAATTCACTTTCAAACCAACATTTTTGTGGATTTGACACAGAAAGTTGGTTACATAATCGGTTACTAAAAGAGTAGCAGATAAACATGCAATGTATCCAATATCATGAAATAAAATCTCACAAACTTTGTCAGATTTGTCTTCAACAAACACCTCCAATCTTTTACACATGGTTGTAATAACATCATAGCTAGAATTGAATACAAGAATTTGCATAGATGCAACATCTTCAGCTTGGACATCAGCAATTTGATCTTGCAATGCTAAGTCCAAAACCTCAAAAATGTTTTCACTCATTTCTTTGATCCCTACCTTAGGCAACATGCTCATAATTTTGCACTCTGTCTTCTTGATGATATCATATTGGATGTCAATATCAGAAAACAACCATGGAAGTTTTAGAATTGACAAAAGTGTTCTTGTGTTCACAAATATTTCTGTGCTGCTTGTATTTGAAATGTCTGAGAAAACACACTTAGCATTGAGCAACTCTTTAGTTGTACATTCAGCAATGCATCTAGGGCATATGGCATATAAAGTATGAAGGAAAGCACCCATGGATGAATCATAAATAGTGGTCCATTGAATGTACAAGATTCTTGATAGGAATTATTTCTGCGTCCAATGATGATGATGCTAAATGTATAAAGTCAAAACAAGGCCTTTGTAATGTACCATCTCCTTAAGCAAGTAAACTACAAGATGCAGACATGAACGATGAGCTAATAAGGCCTTCTACTTGAAGACTTGTTTCGACAAGGCATCTATTCAACAATTTCAACATCCAAGAGGCAAATGGTTGCTAGTGTACCTCTCCTGTAACATCAATTAGAATACCCACACTATCTGGCGACTTGGAGAAGGTAGGAAGGTCACAGAAAGGTGTTGGAGAGCTGCAGATATAAAATTCAGTAAAAGACATGTAAAAGCATGTTATAGAAAAAGTAGTAGAAATTGTGAAGCTGGATTTAGTTGCTTAAAATGATGCAACATATAATAGGTATGCCATAGGATAATTACATAAAGTCCATTTTCTGGAATAGGAATTCATGACCAACCTGACTACTAATGAAGCATGTCTGGTTGCCCAGGTGTAAAATGAATCTCTCTCAAAATTTAGAAGTATGACTCCTTCACCCAGAACATAGAATGGTCCACTAGATAAGTAAGTCATTGGCCTGAATGGACTAGATAAGTAAGTTTCTGTGCGATGTAAAAAGAGAGTTTTGGACAAATTTTGGAAATTTTATATAGACAAAACTAACTCTCAAGCATGGCAGGAGAAGATTGATTCACATCTTCTAGAGCCTAATGAGTTTTGACAAAAAGAAATAAAGAAAATTTCATGAAAATTTTCAAATTAAAAATAAAATAAAAGCAAGACAAAGTTCAACTAGGCTAAGAAATCCAAAAAAACATGAAGAAGCCCCATACTACTTTGACTTCATCGAATGTGGAAATTAAAATAGTGTACAGGGGTTGTTTCTAGCTCAACACATCACTGCTTACAAATCAACAAATTTATACAACCTGTAGCAAATATTTGAGAACAATTTGATGTTTTTTTACACACTTGAAGAGGCCAAGCCACTAGTGAATCGCTGATAATTGCCAACAAACTATACTCAGGATTTAGAAAAAATAAGGTAACGTGAAATATAGTAGCAGTCACACATGCATTTAGAGTGTTGAGTGATCAATTTTTCTACCTATGTGAAGAATATATGACTTTCTCTCAAATATATTTCAGTGTGTTCAAGTCTCACTTGCATCTCCAATGATAATTCAAACACCATTTTCAGATATGTTCATCAAGGAAAAAAATTGATATGTTGGCCAGACATATGATTATAAGGCACTCACAATTTCAACAAATATTTTAAGGGTCATTACCCCAATGAGGAATTTTTTAGTCAATGGGGAGGACACCTTATATGAGAGTAAGTCACCTTGCAAATATTTCCAAGCTATTATGGTGAGGATGTCCACTCATTGATAATTACTTTGTCTTCTCCTTTGTAGATTGTACTTTTGGCAT
This sequence comes from Pinus albicaulis, assembly GCA_034641835.2. Classification (NCBI taxonomy): domain Eukaryota; kingdom Viridiplantae; phylum Streptophyta; class Pinopsida; order Pinales; family Pinaceae; genus Pinus; species Pinus albicaulis. Next base: position 501,397,177 of record CM076569.1, read on the forward strand.
GGGATTTGCCGAGTTATTGATGGAGATTTATACTTATGATGCCACAAGTGCCACTTTATTGGAGTTTTTCATGGTCTTTGTGCATTCATTCAAGGTTTGAAGAAAGAATCCACTTTGGAGAAGGCCACACATGCTTCTAAGGAGGATTCATTCATTGTTTGTGAAGGTAGATACATGGTCAACCACTTGGAGGAGGAACCATACTTCATGGTGGAATTTTTGGAGGATTGTTGCAAAACCAACTCCATTATCATGTTATCATTGACTTGTATCATGGAGCTGGTTGATTGAGAGCATTATTGTAGTCTTTTTCTAAAATATTTTCATGATTTTTCTTGGAGTAGAAAGGGGATCTCAACATCCTATTGCTATTTTTAGTATAGATTTGTTAAGGAGGTTTGAATGGTAATATGTTATTGTATTCCTTGAAGAGAATACTGAAACTAGGAAAAGGTTGTAGTAATAGATGTGAGCATGCTTACAGTGCTTCAGTTACAACAAACTACACTATGGCTGCTAAAAAGAAGTGGTAGCAACAAAAGTTCAAGGGTTGGAAATAGCACTAGCCATTCGAAAAGGCAAGAAGGAGATACAAACATTGAAGATCATTCTCCAAAACATTCAATAGGTGAAAAGACAAAGCTTCCTGGACAATACGGTTTAAAAAAAATTGATATATTATTTGGTAGGGGATGGCATGCATTAGATGTCCCCTTATTTGTTGCAGTTGATCAATCAATGGTTGCAATCACAACCTTAGTACTTGTCAAGGAGTTCTGTACTCTAAAGTTGTTATCCTTGTTACTTGGTAGAATGGCTTTCATTCAAATTGCAAATGGGAGCCTTTTGAAGGAAAGGGAGATTCATATTTAGTGTGGTTATTAATTTTTCAAAAACAAAAGCTTTGCAGAATTACAACACAGACTGTGAAGTGTGTGGTATATGAATTAAGTAGATAGTGCTACTTAATAGGGAAAATTTATAATCTTGTGTAGTATGGTATTTGAAGATGCCTCATACAGTTTGTCGAATGAGGTTGTCAGCGACTACGGTCTTTTACTAGCTGATTGACTACTCATGTACATCCAATTTTTTTTCATAATCACTCCAGGTTTGGTTTTATATTTTACTAGTTGATTGACTACCCCTTTACATCCCAAAGTTTTTTGAGCAGCACCCTCTATAGGAAGTTAACACATGGCATGTCAAAACCTTCACTGATAAATTATTGCACATTCATAGAGTAGTGTTGCCTTTTAAGGGATATTTGGATGCTTTAAAGTTTTGACTGTTAGAAAATGAATCCACTTTGGAGAGCACCCAGCCAAGGGTCAAATGAAGTTATTAGAGCAGATTTTAGGAAGGAAGAATCATTCTAAGGGTGGGCATGGATGTTATAAGGATGACATGTGTAAAAGGAGACCACTTAATGGCACAAGAAGCCAAGAATAGGGCAGCGATCCACTTTACAAGGGATATGGACATCATATCTCCACAACTGAACCACTTAATGAGATACACACTATAGTATAATGACACTTGGAAAGATTGACAATTTCCAAAAGGGGCCATATATAAGAGCACTCCAACCTAAGAGACATAGACTTTTGTTGATGTTTTATTGTTATTTCTTTGAAGAAAAGATGAATCCATAGCTTTCTAAAGTATTCTCTATAACATTTTATTAGAAAGTCATTAGTAATACAGATTATATAAGGAGGAGCACTATTAACCTGCAAATTGAATTGATGTGAAGGAAAAACCCCATAGGCCAAGTAGAAAGTTCTTTACAAGAAAGGGAGAAAAGGCCCATGACAGATTTATGCTTCCGTCATTGTCTTCCTTTCTGTAGGTTGGATTGATGTGCAAGGCTGCCATTGTAATCTACTAGTGTACATTCTTATATGGAGGTGCTGCTTTTGGCCATGGAAGAAGGCTTTGGTAGTGATCTTTTAAACCTTTCATGCTGGAAGAGAAGCATGAATTCTGAGAAGGAATAGGTAGAAGTTTCTAGCGCAGATTTCTAGGCTGAAAAGGTGGTCTGGTTGCACGCATTTCCAGGAATTTAATCCTAGTTTGATAGCCTATTTTTCAAGGAACAAAAGCAGTTCTGTCAGCTTGAATTTCAAGGAGAATTTTACAAGTCGGTGGCACAGATTTTGAGGGAGGAAATTATGAGCAGTGGCATGAATTTCAAGGGACAGTGGTCTGTCAGTGGCATGAAATTCGTGGTGCTAGTTTCAAGGACAATGATGTTTCTCTGAGAAGAGAAAGTATGTTAGTGGCACATATTCCAAAGTAGTGATTGTTGGACAGTGAACGAGTTTCAAGGACAATGGAACGATTTCAGTGTGTTCAAGTCTCACTTGCATCTCCAGCGATAATTCAAATTTCAAACACCTTTTTCAGATCTGTTCATCAAGGAAAACAATTGATTGTTGGCCAAACATATGATTAGAAGGCACTCATATTTTCAACAAATATTTTAAGGGTCATTACCCCTTTGAGGAATTTGTTAGTCAATGGGGAGGACACCTTATACGAGAGGAAGTCACCTTGCACAGATTTCCAAGCTATTATGATGAGGATATCCACTCATTGATAATTACTTCATCTTCTCCTTTGTAGATTGTACTTCTACCATGGGATTTGTCAAGTTATTGATGGAAATTTATACTCATGATGCCTCAAGTGCCACTTTATTGGAGTTTTGCATGGTCTTTGTGCATTCATTCAAGGTTTGAAGAAGGAATCCACTTTGGAGAAGGCCACACATGCTTCTAAGGAGGATTCATTCATTGTTTGTGAAGGTAGATACATGGTCAACCACTTGGAGGAGGAACCGTACTTCATGGTTCCATTTTTGGAGGATTGTTGCAAAACCAACTCCATTATCATGTTATAATTGACTTGTATCATGGATTTGGTTGATTGAGAGCATTATTGTAGTCTTTTTCTAAAATATTTTCATGACTTTTCATGGAGTAGAAAGGGGATCTCAACATCCTATTGCTATTTTTAGTATAGAGTTGTTGAGGAGGTATGGTAATATTTTATTGCATTCCTTGCAGAGAATACTGAAACTAGGAAAAGGTTGCAGTAATAGTTGTGAGCATGCTTACAGTGCTTCAGTTACAACAAACTACACTATGGCTGCTAAAATGAAGTGGTAGCAACAAAAGTTCAAGGGTTGGGAATAGCACTAGCCATTCGAAAAGGTAAGAAGGAGATACAAACATTGAAGATCATTTTCCAAAACATTCAATAGGTGAAAAGACAAAGCTTCCTGGATAATACGGTTTAAAATTTTTTGATGTACTATTTGGTAGGGGCTGGCATGCATTAGATGTCGCCTTATTTTCTGCAATTGATCAATCAATGGTTGCAATCACAACCTTAGTACTTGTCAAGGAGTTTTGTACTCTAAAGTTGTTATCCTTGTTACTTGGTAGAATGGCTTTCATTCACATTGCAGATGGGAGCCTTTTGAAGGAAAGGGAGATTCATATATAGTGTGGTTATTATTTTTTTAAAAACAAAATCTTTGCAGAATTACAACACAGACTGTGAAGTGTGTGGTGTATGAATTAAGTAGATAGTGCTACTTAATAGGGAAAATTTATAAGCTAGTGTAGTCTGGTATTTGAAGATGCCTCATACAGTTTTCCGAATGAGGTTGTCAGTGACTATGGTCTTTTACTAGCTGATTAACTACTCCTGTATATACAAAAAATTTGCATAATCACTCCAGGTTTGGTTTTATCTTTTACTAGTTGATTGACTACTCCTTTACATCCCAAATTTTTTTTAGCAGTACCATCTATAGGAAGTTAACACATGGCATGTCGAAACCTTTACTGATAAATTATTGCACATTCATAGAGTAGTGTTGCCTTCCAAGGGAGATTTGGATGCTTTAAAGTTTTAACTATTAGAAAATGAATTCACTTTGGAGAGCACCCATCCAAGGGTCAAATGGAGCTATTAGAGCAGATTTTACGAAGGAAAAATGATTCTAAGGGTGGACATGTATGTTATAAGGATGACATGTGGAAAAGGAGACCACTTAATGGCACAAGAAGCTAAGAATAGGGCAACGCTCCACTTTACAAGGGATATGGACACCATATCTCCACAACTGAACCACTAAATGAGATACACCCTATAGTATGATGACACTTGGCAAGATTGACGATTTCCAAAAGGGGCCATATAGAAGAGAACTCCAACCTAAGAGACATAGACTTTTGTTGATGTTTTATTGTTATTTCTTTGAAAAAAATATGAATCCATAGTTTTCTAAAGTATTCTCTATAAAATTTTATTATAAAGTCATTAGTAACACAAAATATAAAAGGAGGAGCACTATTACCCTGCAAATTGAATTGATGTGAAGGAAAAACCCCATAGGCCAAGTAGAAATTTCTTTGCAAGAAAGGGAGAAAAGGCCCATAACATATTTATGCTTCCGTTGTTGTCTTCCTTTCTGTAGGTTGGATTGATGTGCAAGGCTGCCATTGTAATTTGCTAGTGTACATTCTTATCTGGAGGTGCTACTTTTGGCCATCGAAGAAGGCTTTGGTAGTGATATTTTAAACCTTTCATGCTGGAAGAGAAGCATGAATTCTGAGAAGGAATAGGTAGAAGTTTCCACTGCAGATTTCTAGGCTGAAAAGGTGGTCTCATTGCATGCATTTCCATGCATTTAGTCGTGGTTTGATAACCTATTTTTCAAGGAATAAAAGCAGTTCTATCAGCTTGAATTTCAAGGAGAATTTTGCAGGTCAGTGGCACATATTTTGACGAAGGAAATTATGAGCAGCGACATGAATTTCAAGGGACAATGGTCTGTCAGTGGCATGAAATTCGTGGTGCTAGTTTCAAGGACAGTGATGTTTTTCTGAGCAGAGAAAGTTTTTCAGTGGCACATATTCCAAAGTAGTGATTGTTGGACAGTGAACGAGCTTCTAGGACAATGACACGATTTCAGTGTGTTCAAGTCTCACTTGCATCTCCAACGATAATTCAAATTTCAAACATCTTTTTCGGATCTGTTCATCAAGGAAAACAAATGATTGTTGGCTAGACCTATGATTATAAGGCACTCACAATTGCAAAAAATATTTTAAGGGTCATTACCCCTTTTAGGAATTTGTTAGTCAATGGGGAGGACACCTTATATGAGAGGAAGTCACCTTGCACATATTTCCAAGCTATTGTGATGAGGATGTCCACTCATTGATAATTACTTCGTCTTCTCCTTTGTAGATTGTACTTCTACCATGGGATTTGCCGAGTTATTGATGGAAATTTATACTCATGATGCCACAAGTGCCACTTTATTGGAGTTTTGCATGGTCTTTGTGCATTCATTCAAGATTTGAATAAGGAATCCACTTTGGAGAAGCCCACACATGCTTCTAAGGAGGATTCATTCATTGTTCGTGAAGGTAGATACATGGTCAACCACTTGGAGGAGGAACCGTACTTCATGGTGCCATTTTTGGAGGATTGTTGCAAAACCAACTCCATTATCATGTTATTGTTGACTTGTATCATGGAGCTGGTTGATTGAGAGCATTATTGTAGTATTTTTATAAAATAATTTCATGATTTTTCTTGGAGTAGAAAGGGGATCTCAACATCCTATTGCTATTTTTAGTATATAGTTGTTGAGGAGGTTTGAATGGTAATATTTTATTGTATTCCTTGCAGATAATACTGAAACTAGGAAAAGGTTGCAGTAATAGCTGTGAGCATGCTTACAGTGCTTCAGTTACAACAAACTACACTATGGGTGCTAAAAATAAGTGGTAGCAACAAAATTTCAAGGGTTGGGAATAACACTAGCCATTCGAAAAGGCAAGAAGGAGATACAAACATTGGAGATCATTTTCCAAAACATTCAATAGGTGAAAAGACAAATCTTCCTGGACAATGCGGTTTAAAATTTATTGATGTATTATTTGGTAGGGGCTGGCATGCATTAGATGTCCCCTTATTTGCTGCAACTGATCAATCAATGGTTGTAATCACAACCTTAGTACTTGTCAAGAAGTTCTGTACTCTAAAGTTGTTATCCTTGTTACTTGGTAGAGTGGCTTTCATTCACATTGTAGATGGGAGCCTTTTGAAGGAAAGGGAGATTCATATTTAGTGTGGTTATTATTTTTTCAAAAACAAAAGCTTTGCAGAATTACAACACAGACGGTGAAGTGTGTGTTATATGAATTAAGTAGATAGTGCTACTTAATAGGGGAAATTTATAAGCTAGTGTAGTCTGGTATTTGAAGATGCCTCATACAGTTTGTCGAATGAGGTTGTCAGTGACTATGGTCTTTTACTAGCTGATTGACTACTCCTGTACATCCAAAATCACTCCAGGTTTGGTTTTATCTTTTACTAGTTAATTGACTACCCCTTTACATCCCAAAGTTTTTTGAGCAGCACCCTCTATAGGAAGTTAACACATGTCATGTCAAAACCTTTACTGATAAATTATTGCACATTCATAGAATAGCGTTGCCTTCCAAGGGAGATTTGGATGCTTTAAAGTTTTGACTGTTAGAAAATGAATCCACTTTGGAAAGCACCCAGCCAATGGTAAAATGAAGTTATTAGAGCAGATTTTAGGAAGGAAAAATGATTCTAAGGGTGGGCATGGATGTTATAAGGATGACATGTGGAAAAGAAGACCACTTAATGGCACAAGAATCAAAGAATAGGGCAGCGCTCTACTTTACAAGGGATATGGACACCATATCTTCACAACTGAACCACTAAATGAGATACACCCTATAGTATGATGACACTTGGAAAGATTGACGATTTCCAAAAGGGGCCATATAGAAGAGCACTCCAACCTAAGAGACATAGAATTTTGTTGATGTTTTATTGTTATTTTTTTGAAGAAAAGATAAATCCATAGCTTTCTAAAGTATTCTCTATAAATTTTTTTTAGAAAGTAATTAGTAAGACAGACTATAAAAGGAGGAGCATTATTAACCTGCAAATTGAATTGATGTGAAGGAAAAACCCCATAGGCCAAGTAGAAAGTTCTTTGCAAGAAAGAGAGAAAAGGCCCATGAAAAATTTATGCTTCCGTCATTGTCTTCCTTTCTGTAGGTTGGATTGATGTGCAAGGCTGCCATTGTAATATGCTAGTGTACATTCTTATCTGGAGGTGCTAATTTTTGCCATGGAAGAAGGCTTTGGTAGTGATATTTTAAACCTTTCATGTGTGAAGAGAAGCACAGATTCTGAGAAGGAATATGTAGAAGTTTCCACCGCATATTTCTACGCTGAAAAGGTGCTCTAGTTGCACGCATTTCTAGGCATTTAATCTTGGTCTGATAACCTATTTTTCAAGGAACAAAAGCAGTTATGTCAACTTGAATTTCAAGGAGAATTTTGCAGGTCAGTGGCACAGATTTTGAGGAAGGAAATTATGAGCAGTGGCATGAATTTCAAGGGACAGTGGTCTGTCAGTGGCATGAAATTCGTGGTGCTAGTTTCAAGGACAATGATGTTTTTCTGAGCAGAGAAAGTTTGTCAGTGGCACATATTCCAAAGTAGTGATTGTTGGACAGTGAATGAGTTTCAAGGACAATGGTGTTGATCATCGGTTGTCATTGATGTCAACCCAAGCAGCACCAGGGGCTACCCCAATATCACATGGGAATTTTGACCTACCAAATTAATATATTCTGGGTCAAGAATGATTTTGATGGTTTCTACTTGTCGATATGTTTCCGTTGATATATGGCACACCACGTAATTCTTCACACTTTGAGAGATATTCATGTTTGAAGTTTGTACCCCTAGTTAGTGGGCTAAAACCCCATGGGGTTGTGCCATGGGTCATTGAAAAGTCATAATTAATATTTTTTTTAAGCTCCTAAAATCCCTCCCACGTTCATTTATTGAAGACCCTCTCAACCTAAGCATTTATATAAATTGTGATCCTCATATCCTCCTTATGCAAGGGATTTCGCCATGTGAAACAGGTCATCATAGAATTTTCGCTCTAAATTTTTTTCTACGAAGGTTCAGAAGTTGAAATTTTATGAGCGAAGCTGAAATTCTAAGGAAGCTCTTGTAAAAATTTCAGATTAAGGTGCGCAATATTTCGGCGATATGATATGTGGAAGTCAGTGTTTTTGCAGGCTCCTAAAATTCATCTCAAAGAAGTGACCTTGGGAAAATTGTCATAACTCTCTCCCTGAGTATTGGATTGGAATTCTGTAAAAGGTGGCAGATAGTGCATGGACTGTAGTTTTTTCTCTATAAATTTTAGTGCCGAATGAAGAAATAGTGATACGTGGCATGCCATACAAGTTCGCTCTACTAAAACGGTCCATAATTAGGGCATTGTGAGAGATTTGGCATAAATCTCCCTTGAAGAATCCAAATTGGGCCAGACCTGTGGCATTGGAAAGACGATGCAGAGGACTACTACAGGACTAAAAATCACATATTGGGAATCTGAAATAATAGAGATACACCAGATTCAATATCGATCTCCTAGAAGGCAAGAAAAAGCTAGATCATGTGTTGTCAAGGGTTGCAAAGGACCAGACTTTCTAGGGCAGCAAAGCAAAGCAAGGTGCAACAGAGGGTAGCATGAAAAGAGCAGCAACCAAGGTGCAGAAAAGCAGCAAGAAGTTCATCACATGAAGTCTTCAAGTGGGAAACACTGCATACAGTAATTCTAAGGGTATCATTGTACTAATTCATTGTAAATACATTATTGTAAAAATTGTACTAGTGTTTATTTGCCAAGAGTTGAAGACGCAGTGTCGGGAGGTCTAAGATCATCATTAGGTGGTTGTGTCATAGTTGGGGTTATGGTCTAGTGTGTCTTCTTCCTCTACATCATTCTATATCATTGTAAAGTGGACCATTTTCCCTGGTACTGGAGTCCATTCTTCTTTTATTCTTCTATAGGGTGGTAGGGTGGTGCTAGGGTGAGTTGTAGCTCATTGGGTGTTGGGGCATCCATTCAGTTGACTACTGAAGAATCTTGGGCATTGGAGCGTCCATCCAGTGGGAGCTAGAGAAGAATTCTTTTCTAGATTCTAGAAAGTTTGAGCTTTCTTTTCAAATGGAGTTGAATATTAAAGAATTATTAGAAACACATTAGGTGGTTTTTGTCCCGAAGTGGGTTTCCACCTTAAAAACTGTGTGCATTTGTGTTCCTTTTGTTTACTGCTATCATTGTACAAACATTGATAATAATTGAAGATTAACTAATGCTCTAATTGAAAGGAATATTGATTCATCCCCCCTCTCAGTATTTCCAATAATTGGAATTAGAGCTTGGTTCCTTCAATAGCAGTTTAACAACTGGAAGGAGGTCATGGAGATTACCAAGAATAGTGTACCTCTGTTCAATGAAAATAATTATGCACTCTAGAAAGGAAGAATGGAGGTCTATCTCTTGGCGCAAGGTTACAAAGTATGGGGCACTGTTCAAAATGGATTTACATCAACCACAGATGAACAAGTTAAGAAGAATTTGGTAAATGATGCAAAAGCAAAGAATATTATTAGCAGTGAACTTATTGAATCTGCTTATCATAAAGTGTTGGGTTGTAAAACCACCAAAAATGTATGAGACAAGCTTGAGAATATATATGCAGGTGACTCAAATGTCAAAGAAGCAAAGCTTCAAATCTATAGAGCAAAATTTGAGCAACTCAGAATAAAAGAGGATTGCAACATTGCTGCATACTTCCAATACGTTGATGAAATAACCAATACTCTGGAAGGATTGGGAGAGCCAGTTGATGAGAAGACTATTATACGAAATATTCTTAGAGCGTTACCAGGGAGATTCAACCCAAAGGTATTAGTCTTATAATACAATGCAAATCTGGAAATACTCAGCAAAGAGAATTACATGGAGTTCTCATAGCATATGAAATGAGACTTGATGAAGAAGAGGGTACTTCGCATCTAGAAATTGTGTTCGTTGCGTCTAAGAAAACCAATAAGGACAAACAACCTTCAATTGAAAAGACATGCACCTGCAAGTGTGAAGAAAGGGAGATGATGGAGAAGGTCTTTCATATGAAGAATATGCTTACTTTACGAGAAAACTAAAACCTGGTAAGGGAAAATTCAAAGGTAAACTTCCATTGATATGTTTCGGTTGTGGTGAGGTTGGGCATTTCGTAGCAAAATTTCCAAACAAAAGTGATGGAAACTCAAAAGGAAAGAAAGGCTTTAAGAAATTCAACAAGCAAGGAAAAAAGAAAGGATCCAAAAGGAACTTTCTCTCTAAAGAAGATAGCTCATCATCCGATGAAGAAAGTGACAGCAAAGAAGAAGCCAATGAGAAAGTATTTTTTATGGCCAAGCACAATAAACAAGAACTATCAAACAATGAAGAAGAAGAGTTGACCATAGAAGAATTTTATGAGGAGGCAATCAAGCTTATAAAAGAGCTCAATGCTGAGAAGATCCATTCCAATACTCTTGAAGAACAAGTTCAAGGTCTCAAAATTGAGGTTGAAGAACACAAATGTATTGAAGAGTCACTTCAAAAGAAGTTGGAAGAAAGCAACCAAGAAATGGAAGCATTAGAAGCCGAAGTAGTCTCGCTGCGTAAGGAAGTGAAGAAGGGAAAAACTGTCCAAAACTATGCCAACAGCTCAAGGGCATTGGAAGAACTCATCAACAATCAACGATCTTACAACGACAGAACTAGCCTCGGTTACAAAGAAGAAGAAGCAGGACCTTCTACAACAAAATACAATGAACCTATGAGATCTGACCTACATGTAGACTTCATTGGACAAGATTCGCAAGCACATCCTTGGAAGACGATTCCTCAACGAAGATTTTCATCTAGGTACCAACATATTTTTCATGGCTATTGTTATTCATGTGGAAAATTTTGTCATTAAGCTGTATAATGTCGCATGTACCCTAGGAACCAATACAATTCCAAGAGATTCTTCAAATATGAACCTCCCAGGGCTCAACGAAACATCAATAGATTTGAACATTTAAGAAATAATATGGAATGTTACAAATGTCAGAACTTTGGACACATAGCCAGAGACTGCAGACTTGAAAATCCTCCAGAAGAATCTTCGAAGCCACAGAATGAACGAACATGGAAGGAGAAAAAGACTGATAATTGTGCTCTCGCTCTCAAGGCTCAAAACAACAAAGATGTGTGGTATGTTGACATCAATTTCTCAATGCATATGACTGGAGATAGAAGGAAATTTGTATCTCTGAAAGAGAAGAAGGATGGAACCGTATCCTTTGGAAATGATGGATCTTCAAATGTTATAGGATCAGGTATTGTCACTCTCGGAAGCAAAGATGTTATAGCCAAGAATGTTCTATTGTTTGAAAACATGAATCACAATCTGCTCAGTGTTGGACAAATGTGTGATCAAGGACACACAATGCTATTCAAATCCATAAAATGTGAAATTAGAAAAGGCAGGTATGGTAAAATTGTGGCTACAGCAAGTCGAGCTCCAAATGACATATATGTTCTAGTTGAAGCAACTAAAGCATGTATACTAGCTAAATAGGATTAAAGTTGGTTATGGCACAAACAAATGGGTCACATAAACTTTGACAATCTTGTCAGGATAAGAAAAAAGGAAGCAGTACAAGAAATGCCAAAAATCTCAAAACCTTCCAACACACTATGTGAGGCCTGTTAGCACGGCAAGCAGACAAAAGTCCAATTTAAAACAAAAGAACACTTTGCATCACATCCATTGGAATTGATACATACTGATCTATGTGGTCCTGTGGGAACAAAAGGCTTATATGGAGTATTATATTTCATGTTAATGATAGATGACTATACCAGGATGACAACTGTCAGTTTCCTAAAGAAAAAATCTGAAGCATTTGAGTGCTTTAAGATCTACAAGGAGTTGGTCGAAAATGAAATTGATTTGAAAATAAAGTGTCTAAGATCAGATAATGGTGGAGAACTCACTTCCAAATTATTTCAGCAATACTGTGACGAAAATGGAATAAAAAGACAATTTTCAACAGCACGAACACCTCAGAAAAATGGAGTTGCTGAAAGAAAGAACAAAACCGTACAGGAAATGGGCAGAACAATGTTGAAGGACTCAAAATTGGATGAAAAATTCTGGGTTCAAGCAATTGATACGACAATCTTCATTATCAACCGAAGTCTTCTAAAAAATAATTGCAATAAGACCCCATATGAATTATGGAAAGGAAAAACAGCTAATGTAAAATATTTTAGAATCTTCGGAAGCAAATGTTATATCAAAAGAGAAGACCAAAATTTGGGTAAGTTTGAATCACGTGTTGATGAAGGTATCTTTGTTGGTTACTCACGCAAAATAAAGACTCATAAATGTTATAATCTAAGACGAAAACAGATAGTGGAGAGCATAAATGTTACATTTGACGAAGATGGTGTTCTAACGAATAATGATGAGGATCTAGAATCTTTGAAACTTGAGACAGAGGCTGAAAAAGACACAGACAAAATTCTAGAACAAGAAGCAACTATCAACCAGGAAGAAGTAAATAGTGATCATCAAGATATACCATAACAACAATAAGAAGATCCTCCAAAGATAACAAAAGAATGTATTCAAAAGAACCATCCATCAAATCAAATCATTGGTGACATAAATGAAGGTCGACAACTTCGTTTGTCACAGCAAGCTCACATTGCTTTTCTAGCAAACTATGAGCCTAGTAGTTTTGAGGAAGCCATCCATAATGAACATTGGGTAGCAGCTATGAATGAAGAATTGGATCAAATCGAGAAGAATAACACCTGGGAATTAGTTCCACGAACAAAAGATAGAAATGTCATTGGGACTAAATGGGTGTTCAGGAAAAAATTGAATGAAGATGGACAGGTTACTAGAAACAAAGAAAGATTGGTTTGCAAAGGTTATGCACAAGTGGAAGGAATTGATTTCGACGAAACATTTTCACCAGTTTCCAGAATGGAAGCCATCCAAATGTTTCTCGCTTATGCATGTTCAAGAAAAATCAAATTCTACCAAATGGATGTTAAGTTAGCATTTCTGAATGGAGAATTAGAAGAAGTTTACATCGAACAACCTGAAGGTTTTCTACTATCAAAAAAAGAAGACTATGTTTGCAGGTTAAAGAAGGCTCTATATGGTCTCAAGCAAGTTCCCAGAGCATGGTATGCTCGTCTTGATGGATATCTACGTCAACAAGGGTTCAAGAAAGGTACTGTTGATAGCAATCTTTATGTACAAATAGATAAAGATAATTTAACAATCGTTGAGGTATATGTGGATGATATAATATCTGGTAGCAATGATGATCGGCTAAGTAAGAAATTTTCTACAAAGATGAAAAGTGAGTTCGAGATGTCATTACTTGGTGAGCTGACATACTTCTTAGGGCTTCAAATATCTCGACAAGAGAAAGGAATATTTATATGTCAAGCAAAGTACATCAAGGAAATTCTCAAGAAATTTAAAATAGAAGATTGCAAACCCGTCCTTACTCCGATGGTAACAGGTTTCAAATTGACCATAGACAACTCATCTAAGGATGTGGATTAGAGGTTGTACAAATCTATTATTGGTAGTCTTCTATATGTAACAGCCTCCCGGCTAGATGTTATGAAAGCAGTTAAACAAGTAGCAAGATTCCAAGCAACACCAAAATAATCACATATTATTGTTGTCAAAAGAATTCTTTGATATCTAAAGGGAACAAAAGAATATGGCTTGTGGTATCCCATGGGTAACAATCTCATTATTCAAGCCTTTATAGATGCAGATTGGGCAGGAAGCATTGATGATCGTAAGAGTACTAGTGGAGCAGCATTTTATATAGGTGGTTGTCTTGTATCATGGTTGAGCAAAAAGCAAACCTCAATCTCGTTATATATAGTGGAAGTAGAATACATTGCAGTGGCAACATGTTGTACTCAAGTCCTTTGGATGAAACAAACTTTGCAAGATCTTCAAGTACAATTCAATGATCCTATTCCCATATTCCGTGACAACACCAGTGCCATCATCATCTCCAAGAATCCTGTCATGCATTCAAAAACAAAACACATTCCAATTAAATATCATTTTGTTAGAGAACAAGTTGCTGAAAATAATATTAAACTTGAGTATGTTGGTACAAAAGAACAAATCGGTGATATTTTCAATAAACCTTTACCTTGTGAAGCATTTGAATATCTTCGCCAGAAGCTTGGGATTCTCCCAAGTTCTCATTAGATTTTCCTTATTCAGAATATAAAGGGGGTGTGGAAGTGTGTACAAGTCTGTAGGATGGTTGTGTTCTAGGGGTAGTGGAAGTGTGTGCAGGTCCGCAGGATGGTTGTGTGTCAGGGGGAGTTACCCTTTTCGATTGATGTCAAAGGGGGAGATAATGTTGTAGGAATAGGTGTCATGATCATAGGGGGAGTACTTGTGTTGCCATCAATGCCAAAGGGGGAGATTTTTTTATTAGCAATTGTCGTTGATGTCAACCCAAGCAGCACCAGGGGCTACCCCAATATTGCATGGGAATTTTTACCTACCAAATTAATATATTCTGGGTAAAGAATGCTTTTGATGGTTTCCACTTGTCGAGATGTTTCCGTTGATATATGGCACGCCATGTAATTCTTCACGGTTTGAGAGATATTCATGTTTGAAGTTTTTTACCCCCAGTTAGTGGGCTAAAACCCCATGGGGTTGTGGCATGGGTCATTGAAAAGTCATAATTAATATTTTTTTAAGTTCCTAAAATCCCTCCCACGTTCACTTTTTGAAGCCCCTCTCAACCTAAGCATTTATATAAATTGTGATCCTCATATCCTCCTTATGCAAGGGATTTCACCATCTGAAACAGGTCATCGTGGAATCTTGGCTCTAAATTTTTTTCTACAAAGGTATAGAAGCTGAAATTTTAATGAGACGAAGCTGAAATCCTGAGGAGGCTCCTATAAAAATTTCAGATCAATATGCGCAACATTTTCGGAGATATCATCTGTGGAAGTCGGTGTTTTTGCAGGCTCTTTAAATTCATCTCAAAGAAGTGACCTTGGGAAAATAGTCATAACTCTCACTTTGAGTATCGGATTGGAATTCTGTAAATATTGGCAGATAGTGCATAGATTGCGGTTTTTTCTCTATCAATTTCAGAGCCGAATGAAGAAACAGTGACACGTGGTACTCCGTACAAGTTCGCTCTACTGAAACAGTCCATAATTAGGGAATTGTGAGAGATTGGGCATAACTCTCTCTTGAAGAATCCAAATTGGGTTAGACCTATGGCATTGGAAATAAAACGCAGAGGAATACTATAGGACCGAAAATCACATATTAGGAATCTGAAATAATAGAGATACACCAGATTCAATATCGATCTCCTAGAGGACAAGAAAAGGCTAGATCATGTGTTGTCAAGGGTTGCAAAGGACCAGAATTTCTAGTGCAGCAAAGCAAACCAAGGTGCAGCAAAGGGTAGCATGACAAGAGCAGAAACCAAGGTACATAACATCAACAAGAAGTTCATCACATCAAGTCTTCAAGTGGGCAACACTGTATACAGTCATTATAAAGGTATCATTGTACTAAGTCATTGTAAATATATTATTGTAAAAATTGTACTAGTGTTTATTTGCCAAGAGTTGAAGAGGCAGTGTCGGGAGGTCTAAGATCATCATTAGGTGGTTGTGTCATAGTTTGGGTTATGGTCTAGTGTGTCTTCTTCCTCTACATCATTCTATATCATTGTAAAGTGGAACATTTTCCCTGGTACGGGAATCCATTCTTCTTTTATTCTTCTATAGGGTGGTAGGTTGGTGCTAGGGTGAGTTGTAGCTCATTGGGTGTTGGGGAATCCGTTCAATTGACTACTGAAGGATCTCGGGCGTTGGAGCGTCCATCCAGTAGGAGCTAGAGAAGAATGTTTTTCTAGATTCTAGAAAGTTGGAACTTTATTTTCAATTGGAGTTGAATATTAAAGAATTATTAGAAACACATTAGGTGGTTTTTGTCCCGGAGTAGGTTTCCACCTTAAAAGCTGTGCATTTGTGTTCCTTTTGTTTACTACTATCATTGTACAAACACTGATAATAATTGAAGATTAACTAATGCTCTAATTGAAAGGAATATTGATTCACCCCCCCTCTCAGTGTTTCCAACAATTGGAATCAGAGCTTGGTTCCTTCAATAGCAGTTTAACAACTGGAAGGAGGTCATGGAGCATACCAAGAATGGTGTACCTCTGTTCAATGAAAATAATTATGCACTCTGGAAAGGAAGAATGGAGGTCTATCTCTCGGCGCAAGGTTACGAAGTATGGGACACTGTTCAAAATGGATTTACATCAACCACAGATGAACAAGGTAAGAAGAATTTGGTAAATGATGCAAAAGCAAAGAATATTGTTATCAGTGGACTTATTGAATCTGCTTATCATAAGGTGCTGGGTTGTAAAACCGCCAAAAATGTATGGGACAAGCTTGAGAATATATATGGAGGTGACTCAAATGTCAAAGAAGCAAAGCTTCAAATCTATAGAGAAAAATTTGAGCAACTCAGAATGAAATAAGATTGCAACATTGGTACATACTTCCAATACGTTGATGAAATAACCAATACTCTGGAAGGATTGGGAGAGCCAGTTGACGAGAAGACTATTATACAAAAGATTCTTAGAACGTCACCAGGGAGATTCAACCCAAAGGTATCAGTCTTAGAATACAGTGCAAATCTAGAAAAACTCAACAAAGAGGAATTACATGGAGTTCTCATAGCATATGAAATGAGACTTGATGAAGAAGAGGGTACTTCGCATCTGAAGGATTGGGAGAGCTAGTTGACGAGAAGACTATTATACGAAAGATTCTTAGAATGTCACCAGGGAGATTCAACCCAAAGGTATCAGTCTTAGAATACAGTGCAAATCTAGAAAAACTCAACAAAGAGGAATTACATGGAGTTCTCATAGCATATGAAATGAGACTTGATGAAGAAGAGGGTACTTCGCATCTAGAAATTGCGTTCGTTGCATCTAAGAAAACTAATAAGGACAAACAACCTTCAATTGAAAAGACATGCACCTGCAAGTGTGAAGAAAAGGGAGATGATGAAGAAGGTCTTTCAGATGAAGAATATGCTTACTTTACGAGAAAAATAAAAATTGGTAAGGGAAAATTCAAAGGTAAACTTCCATTGATATGTTTCGGCTGTGGTCAGGTTGGGAATTTCGTAGCAAAATTTCCAAACAGAAGTGATGGAAACTTAAAAGGAAAGAAAGGCTTTAAGATATTTAACAAGCAAGAAAAAAGGAAAGGATCCAAAAGGAACTTTCTCTCTAAATAAGATAGCTCATCATCCAATGAAGATAATACTAGCGAAGAAGAAACTAATGAGAGAGTATTGTTTATGGCCAAGCACAATAAACAAGAGGTATCAAAAAATGAAGAAGAAGGGTTGACCATAGAAGAATTTTATAAGGAGGCAATCAGGCTTATTAAAGAGCTCAAGGCTGAGAAAATCCGTTCCAATACTCTTGAAGAACAAGTTCAAGGTCTAAAAATTGAAGTTGAAGAACATAAATGTATTGAAGAGTCACTTCAAAAGAAGTTGGAAGAAAGAAACCAAGAAAGGGAAGCATTAGAAGCCGAAGTAGTCTCGCTGCGTGTAAGGAAGTGAAGGGAAAAATTGTCCAAAACTATGCCAACAGCTCAAGGGCATTGGAAGAAATCATCAACAATCAACGATCTTACAATGACAAAATTGACCTCGGTTACAAAGAAGAAGAAGCAGGACCTTCTACAAAAAAATACAATGAACCTATGAGATTTTACATGCATGTAGACTTCATTGGACAAGATTCGCAAGATTTGCAAGAACATCCTTGGAAGATGATTCCTCGACGAAGATTTCCATGCAGGTACCAACATATTTTTATGGCTATTGTTATTCATGTGGAAAATTTGGTCATAAAGATGTAGAATGTTGCACGTACCCTAGGAACCAATACAATTCCAGGAGATCCTTGAAATATGAACCTCCCATGGCTCAACGAAAAATCAACAGATTTGAAAATTTAAGAAATAATATGGAATGTTACAAATGTTAGAACTTTAGACACATAGCCAGAGACTCCAGACTTGAAAATCCTCCAGAAGAATCTTCGAAGCCACAGAATGAACAAACATGGAAGGAGAAGAAGACTGATAATTGTGCTCTCGCTCTCAAGGCTCAAAACAACAAAGATGTGTGGTATGTTGACAACGGTTTCTCAATGCATATGACTGGAGATAGAAGGAAATTTGTATCTTTGAAAGAGAAGAAGGATGGAACCGTATCCTTTGGAAATGATGGATCTTCAAATGTTATAGGATTAAGTATCGTCACTCTCGGAAGTAAAGATGTTATAGCCAAGAATGTTCTATTGGTTGAAAACATGAATCACAATCTGCTCAGTGTTAGACAAATGTGTGATCAAGGACACACAATGCTATTCAACTCCACAAAATGTGAAATCAGGAAAGGCAGGTATGGTGGCTACAACAAGTCGAGCTCCAAGCATATATGTTCTAGATGAAGCAACTAAAGCATGTCTACTAGCTAAAGAAGATGAAAGCTGGTTATGGCACAAACGAATGGGTCACATAAACTTTGACAATCTTGTCAGGATAAGCAAAAAGGAAGCAGTACGATAAATGCCAAAAATCTCAAAACCTTCCAACACACTAGGGTGGTGGGGTGGTGCTAGGGTGAGTTGTAGCTCATTGGGTGTTGGGGCATCCGTTCAGTTGACTACTAAAGAATCTCGGGCGTTGGAGCGTCCATCCAGTGGGAGCTGGAGAAGAATGATTTTCTAGATTCTAGAAAGTTGGAGCTTTATTTTCAATTGGAGTTGAATATTAAATAATTATTAGAAACACATAAAGTGGTTTTTGTCCTGGAGTGGGTTTCCACCTTAAAAAATGTGTGCATTTGTGTTCCTTTTGTTTACTGCTATCATTGTACAAACACTGATAATAATTGAATATTAACTAATGATCTAATTGAAAGGAATACTGATTCACCCCCCTCTTAGTATTTCCAACAAATGGCACGATTTCAGTGTGTTCAAGTCTCACTTGCATCTCCAGCGATAATTGAAACACCTTTTTCAGATTCGTTCATCAAGGAAAACAATTGATTGTTGACCAGACATATGATTATAAGGCACTCACAGTTTCAAAAAATATTTTAAGGGTCATTACCCCTTTGAGGAATTTGTAGTCAATGGGGAGGACACCTTATATGAGAGGAAGTCACCTTGCACAGATTTCCAAGCTATTATGATGAGGATGTCCACTCATTGAAAATTACTTTGTCTTCTCCTTTGTAGATTGTACTTCTACCATGGGATTTGCCAAGTTATTGATGGAAATTTATACTCATGATGCCACAAGTGCCACTTTATTGGACTTTTTCATGGTCTTTGTGCATTCATTCAAGTTTTGAAGAAGGAATCCACTTTGGAGAAGGCCACACATGCTTCTAAGGAGGATTCATTCATTGTTCGTAAAGGTAGATACATGGTCAACCACTTGAAGGAGGAATGGTACTTCATGGTGCCATTTTTGGAGGATTGTTACAAAACCAACTCCATTATCATGTTATCGTTGACTTGCATCATAGAGATAGTTGATTGAGAGAATTATTGTAGTCTTTTTCTAAAATATTTTCATGATTTTTCTTGGAGTAGAAATGGGATCTCAACATCCTATTGCTATCTTTAGTATAGAGTTGTTGAGGAGGTTTGAATGGTAATATTTTATTGTATTCCTTGCAGAGAATACTGAAACTAGGAAAAGGTTGCAGTAATAGCTGTGAGCATGCTTACAGTGCTTCAGTTACAACAAACTACACTATGGCTGCTAAAAAGAAGTGGTAGCAACAAAAGTTCAAGGGTTGGGAATAGTACTGGCCATTCGAAAAGGCAAGAAGGAGATACAAACATTGAAGATCATTTTCCAAAACATTCAATAAGTGAAACGATAAAGCTTCCTAGACAATATGGTTTAAAATTTTTTGATCTATTATTTGGTAGGGGCTAGCATGCATTAGATGTCCCCTTATTTGCTGCAACTGAATAATCAATGGTTGCAATCACAGCCTTAGTACTTGTCAAGAAGTTCTGTACTCTTAAGTTGTTATCCTTGTTATTTGGTAGAATGGCTTTCATTCACATTGTAGATGGGAGCCTTTTGAAGGAAAGGGAGATTCATATTTAGTGTGGTTAGTGTTTTTTCAAAAACAAAAGCTTTGCAAAATTCCAACACAGACTGTGAAGTGTGTGGTATATGAATTAAATAGATAGTTCTACTTAATAGGGAAAATTTATAAGCTAGTGTAGTCTGGTATTTGAAGATGCCTCATACAGTTTTTTGAATGAGGTTGTCAGTGACTATGGTCTTTTACTAGCTAATTGACTACTTTTGTACATCCAAAAGTTTTTCATAATCACTCCAGGTTTGGTTTTATATTTTATTAGTTGATTGACTACCCCTTTACATCCCAAAGTTTTTTGAGCAGCACCCTCTACAGGAAGTTAACACATGGCATGTCAAAACCTTTACTGATAAATTATTGCACATTGTTAGGTCCCTATATTACTAGTATAGTCCCTTATTATTGTTAGTGTAACCCCCTTATTGTTATTATTGTGCCCTTGTAACCCCCATATTGTTATTATTGTGCCCTTAAATTATTATTGTTAGGTTGACTAGGATTACATTGTGGCCCCATGGATTCCTATATATAGAAAGGAGGTTTTGTAATTTGAATCATCTAAGATTGTTCATTCATGTAATGTATTGGAGGTTTCCCCCTAGAAGTGGCTTATTTCTAAGGCGTTGATATCTCTTTTCTTCTATTTTTGGAGTTGGTTTCACAACATTTGGTATCAGAGCTTTGGATTCTTGGGTTTCACTGCCCCAAACAGGTCATTGTGGCATTTTCGCTATAAATTTTTTTCTACGAAGGTGCAGAAGCTGAAATTTTTAGAGTGCGAAGCCGAAATCCTGAGGAACATCGTTGCAAAATTTCAGAGCTTGGTTCGCAATTTTTTTCGGAGATATGATCTGTGGACAGTAGGGATTTTTGCAGGCTCCTAAATTTCACTTACAATGGTCATCACGGAATTTTCACTATAACTTTTTTACTACGAAGCTTCAGAAGCTGAAATGTTTAGAGTGCGAATTCAAAATCTTGAGGAACATCGTCGCAAAAGTTCAGAGCTTGGTTCACAACATTTTTGGAGATATGATCTGTGGAAGTTAGGTCGTTTTCAGGCTCTCGAATTTCATCTCAAAGAGGTGATCGTGGGAAAATCTTCATAACTCTCTCTCTGAGAATCGGATTGGAATTCCGTAAGAAGTGACTGGAAGTACACAGACTATAGTTTCCTGTCTATAAATTTGAGAGCCAAAGGAGCAAACAATGAAACGTGTCAAGTCGTACAAGTTCGCTCTACTGAACCAGTCCATAATTAGGTCATTGTGGGAGATTGGACATAACTTTGCCTTGAAGAATCCAAATCAAGTCATACCACTGGCATTTGAAATAAGCTTCAAAGGACTACTAAAGGGCCGAATTTCATATATTGAGGATTTTTAAGTATAGAGATAAGTCAATTTCAATATCAAGCTCCTCAAAAGCAAGTAAAAGGTGTGTATTTTTTTTTTTTTTTCCGAATTGCATAAGTCTTGTTTGAAGAATCAAGTTGAATTGATTCGAAGGGAATATTGTAGAATAGATATCAGTATTGGATTATGAAATGGCCCCTAGAAAGAATTCAACACCCATTAAGCCTTTAGAAGGCTCTACCATGACTCATGAAGACAAAGAATGGAAACATGACATATCAAAATTACAAGAGCAAGTGCAACAAATTTCGCTCTGGCAAAGAGCAACAAAAAATGACATGGAAGTTTTGAATAAAGGCATGGAATCTAAGATGGATGGTTTGAAGAATGGCATGGAAGCTGGCATGGAATATAATATGGATGACATGGAAGCTAAGATGGAAAACATAAAGAATGATCTAAAAGCAGACATGGAAGGTTTGACAAAGTTGATACAAGAAATGTTTCCTAATGGTGAAAAGATAGTAGAGGAAACTCATGATGAGAACAAAACAAATGTTAGTCGTGATTTCATAAACTCTAATGTTGGAGGGAAGAACCACCATATTCCAAAAATGGATATGAGGAAGTTTGATGGAAAGGTTCTTATAACATGGATACTACAGATAGAGCAATATTTTGATCTCAATAATGTGCAAAACACACAAAAGGTACGCATTACAACTTTACATTTAGAACAAAATACATTTGTATGATATCAACGGCTTTTCTCCCGTAAAAAAATTGTCACTTGGTCAATTTTTACGGAGTAAATGATAGCACATTATGAGGATACAAAGAGCAACACTTTCTTTAGCCAATTGATAAATCTCAAACAAAAGTGTTCAGTGGGAGAGCACATTGAGGACTTCCAAAAATTGAATATAAGGGTAACTGATATTCCAGAGAAACACATGATTGATCTCTTCAAAGGTACTTTAAAGGATAACATCCAACATGAAGTTCACGTTTTGGAACCTGATTCATTGGAGAAGGCATTTAGGTTGGCAAGAAAAATTGAATGTAAAATTATGGCGACAAGGAAGCCTACCACTCACTTCTATAAAGATGGAAGTGTTGCTACTCCTAGATTTTCACAACCTACAAGGTTGACACCACAACAATTGGAAGAAAAAAGAGTAAAAGGGCTTTGCTACAGTTGTGATCGCAAATACACTAAAGGTCATAAGTGCGCCGAGAAGAAATTATTTTACATAGATTGTGAAGAGGAAGAAGATAATGAACAAGAATCTTCAAAAGAAGAGGATATACACTAAGAACCAGCCCTAGAAGAGGAAGAAATGAGTCCGACCATATCGTGTAATGCATTGGAAAGAATTACCACTCCTCAAACTCTCAAGATAGAAGGACATATCAAGAAGAAAAAGGTAGTAGTGTTGATTGATTTAGGTAGTACCCATAATTTTATTCGTTGTAAGGTTGCCAAGGAATTGAATTGTTTCCTATACCCAGCACCAGAATGTCAAGTGATGGTTGCAAATGGAGGAACTATAAATTTCTCTGGAAAATGCCATAATATCAATCTAACCATGGGGGAATATGTATTGAATAGTCCAATGCTTTCCATTCATATGGGAGGTGTTGATGTTGTACTAGGAGTACAATGGTTACAATCTTTGGGGACGGTAGCTTTTAATTTTCAAGAACTTTTCTTGAAATTCTTTTCAGAAGGAAAGGAAGTCGAATTACGGGGTATTGCAGAGAAGCCAGGAAAGATAATAAGCTCTAATGTCATGACAAAGCTTCTAAAGAAAGAACAATGAGGCGTAATTGCACAATTATGCTCACTAGAAGTTCCAACATCAAAATCATCTATTCTTGCAGATCTCCAACAAGTATTGGACAATCATTCCAAGGTGTTTGAAACTCCCAAAGGACTCCCACCTATTCGTGATCATGATCATGCTATTCATTTGATTCCAGGAAGTGTTCCTCCAAACATCGGGCCTTATAGATATCCTTACGTCCAAAAGAGCGAAATTGAACGTATGATTGCAGAAATGTTAGAGGCGGGTATAATTCAACCTAGTCAAAGTTCTTTCTCTGCTCCTGTAGTATTGGTACACAAGAAGGATGGATCATGGCGCATGTGTCCGGATTATAGAGAGCTCAATAAGCTCACCATTAAAGATAAATTTCCCATTCCTGTGATTGATGAATTATTTGATAAATTACCGGGAGCAATTTATTTTACCAAGTTGGATCTTCGTTCAGGATATCATCAAATTAGAATGAAGACTGAATATATTCTGAAAACAACATTTCAAACTCATGAGGGTCATTATGAATTTTTGGTCATGCCTTTTGGCCTTAACAATGCACCTTCTACATTTCAAGGGTTGATGAATTACATTTTCAAACCCTTCCTTAGAAAATTTGTGCTAGTATTTTTTGATGATATACTAATCTACAGCAGGTCTTGGAAGGATCATGTTCAACATGTTGACAGGCTGCTCAAAATATTGCAGGAGAAACAATTATAGGCAAAAACATACAAATGTTTATTTGGATTACAAGAGGTGGAATATCTGGGTCATATTATATCTCACGAGGGTGTTAAGGTAGACCCTAACAAAATTAAAGCCATTAGAGAATGGAAAGTCCCCACAACCATAAAGCAGTTGCAAGGATTTCTCGGGTTAACAAGGTATTATCGCAAGTTTATTAAGAATTATGGGAGAATAGCAGCACCTCTAACAACATTATTGAAGAAAGATGCATTTTCATGGACTCCTGAAGCAACTAAGGCCTTTGAACATCTTAAAGAGGCAATTTGCCTAGCACCGATCTTAGCTACACTAGACTTCACAAAAACCTTTATTGTGGAATGTGATGCCTCAAGAAATGGAATTCATGTTGTTTTAATGCAAGAAGGAAGACCCATTGCTTTTGAAAGTCATCCAATCAAAGGAAAGTATTTACAGAAACCTATTTATGAGAAGGAAATGTTATCAATACTGCATGCACTAAATAAATGGCGAACTTACCTAATGGGAAGACACTTCAAGGTAAAAACTGACCATGATAGTCTTAAACACTTTTTGGAACAAAGACTATCTTCAGAAGAGCAGCAAAAATGGGTCACAAAGATGTTGGGTTATGGCTTTGAAATAATATACAAAAAAGGGAAGTTAAATGTTGTTGCAGATGCACTCTCAAGAAAGAATGAAGAGGTGGAAGCATTGCTTTGTGCCATTTCTATTATCCAACCATATGGGATAACCGAAGCAAGAGATGAATGGAAGAAGGACGAAGAAGTGTGGACACTCATTCAAAAGTTGCAGTAAGATCTTAGTACATCTGATACCTTTAGTTGGAAAAATGATTCCTTATGGTACAAAGATCGCTTATATCTTTTTAAGAATTCCCAACTAAAAAAAAAGATTCTTTTGGAATTGCACACTTCTCCTTTAGGAGGACACTCGAGATTTTTAAAAACTTACCACAGGGTGAAGAAAGAAGTTTTTGGGATGGCCTTAAATCTTATATTCAAAATTTTGTGGCGGAATGTTTGGTTTTCCAGCAGAATAAAGTTGAGACAATTAAGACCCCGGGTCTTCTACAAACTTTATCCATTCCAAGTCAACGTTGGGAGGATATTTCAATGGATTTTATCACAAGTTTACCTAAGTTGATAGAGTTACCAAGTATGCACACTTTTGTGCATTATCTCATCCATTTAAAGCAAGTACAGTTGCCACTACATTTATGGACACAATTCAAAAGCTACATGGAAACCCAAGGGTTATTGTGAGCAACAGAGATCCCATTTTTACTGGAAATTTTTGGACGGAGTTATTTTCTTGTTTGGATACTCAATTAGCTCATAGCTCATATTATCATCCTCAATCCGATGGTCAAACTAAGATAGTAAATAAATGTTTGGAAGGATATCTTCGTTGTTTTGTATCTGATAAACAAACACAATGGGTCAAGTGGTTACCTCTCGCTGAATGGTAGTATAATGTAATATTCCCAATTAGTCTCAAGCTAATTGGAATATTAAATTTTTCTTTACTTTTCTGTTCATGAATAAGTGTAAAAAGGAGGAACATAAAAACTCCTAAAATCAGTGAATAAATCAATGCCCCATGTGAACAAGGCTAAATCAAGGCTGCCTTAATAAAACACCCTTATGTGTGAAAGGGATTGAGACATTTGACTGGGTCAACATGACCAAATCAACAACGTTGTCCAGATGCAATGAACCTCCTAGATGCACAGTGCAGTTTTAGATGGAGGCCACACATGTGAAATGAGCTAAATCATTGAGATGGTTTAGGGTTTTGCAATATCTCAATATTATAAAAGGGAGGGAAGGACAACAAGAGAAGGGTTGTTGATGAACATATTATTTTGAAGAATTTGTCTGTTTAGACATTTCTCATTCTCTTGGCTGTTTAGTAGAGAATAGCACTGTTTAGCACAAGGATCTCCTGTTTAGAAATCCTTCTCTTTCCTTAAGTAGCTCTTGGAAGAGACTTGTATTTCTTGTCCACTGTTAGGCTTAAGGCCAAGCTTCTCTTTTCAACTACAACTCAGATCCTGTTGATGGTTTGGTTGTCTTTGCAAGCTGCAGCAAGTGGAGGTTAGATCTACTCAGATCTAGGCCAATCTAGTGCCCCTTTTTAGTGGGAAAGACTTCTATCTCATTGGAAAGAGTGTTCTGGATCATTGGAGCTTCAGATCTACATCTTGGCATCAGGCCAAACTTTTCTTCAAGCCTACAACGCAGTCCCTCTTCCAGTGGTGCATTATCTGCAAAGAGGAAAGTTGCAGGGTGTTTTGGAAAAGTTTGAGGAGTGATCTCTGGTGTTGGGGATCTGCCCTTCACTGTGGTGATCCATGGATTTATGTTCTATTCCATGTCATATTCAGATCTGATCTGAATACTCCTGTATATACTTCAGAAATTCTGAATAGATCTGCAGATCTGCTGCATAGAATCTCAGATCTACTCCATGTGCTTCATGATTTGCTGAAATCCCCAAGGGGAATGTAAAGTAGAGACATTATAGTGTCTGGATCTGTCATAGATCTGAATTTTCATGCATTATTTTACTCTAGATCTAAGTTGTAATCTACTACTGCAGTACACTCAATAAAATAACTTTGTCAAGCCTTTGCAGTCAATATATGTGTTGCAACACCTCTTTTTGAGGGTTTCTTTCTGTATAAGTCTTATATTTTCTATTCTAAGACTCATGGGCTTCAATATAATTCTGATTTGCTGATGTATATGACATTATTGAGCCTCCATATTTGCCTACTGCTGCTACCTTGCTGAACTGTGTTATTTCTGAAGCAATGTTGTTTAATCTTGTTGCAGTCCCATTCTTGGGAATTTTCCAAGCTGTACTAGGTGTGGGAGATCTATTTACCTCACCTAGTTTGATTTGTTTCTAATCTCCTCTTGGATTTAGGACTTAGATTGTCAGATATAAGGGATCCAAGGGCTGATTTGAATTTCTCTAGCATCCATTTCTGAAAAATGCATTTTTCAGACATGCATTGCTGACAATCCCATTTTGGGATATTACAGTGGTATCAGAGCAACTTTCTTGGCACAGCCTGTGCTTTCTTTGAAAGAGCCAATATGTCTTTTCATGAAAAGAAGAGACTAAAGAAGAATTAAGATTACACTAAAGACACAAAAGAAAAGGGTAAAACCCCTTTATCTGGAATAATGAAAGGGAAAGAGTTCTCAAAAAATCTGTTCCAAACTTTGTATGAGCTTAAAGGAGAAACTAAAGAAATGAAGAGGGCAAGACATGAAGGTCCCTCAAGAATATCTTTACATGAAGAAAACCCCAATTCTTCATCTTATATGTGCAAGCACTCAGCTACATCAGATCTATAACGTTATTCTATGCCCAGATCTACTGATAGAATAATGGAGGAAGAAGATGCACCAAAGGAGGATACTTTGAGTGATTATCTTCAGGAGTTTGAATCTAAATATTGGAAAATCAAGGAGCACTTGAGCTTCCAAGGGTTCTTCTAACTCAAGGAGGAAAGGAGATCCAACAAGTACAATAGAAGGAGAAGAGGTTGATTCTTTCTTCCAAATTTTGATGGATCCTCCACATGCACAACCAAAGCATGGATAGATCAGCTAGACTCATATTTGGATCTACATCAAGTTTCAGAGAAAGAATCCCTTAAGGTAGCAGCGTTTCATCTTAAAGGTAAAGCTTATGCTTGGTGGTTATTTGAATCTTTTTCATTAAAGAATGCAAATATATCTACTTATGCAAAGTTTACTAGGAGAATGGTGAAGAGATTTGATGTAAAACAAACTAAAACATCTTTTATTGAGCTACCAAAACATGAGCATGAAAAACCCTTGCATGAGTTGGAAAGATTTGTTGTGCAAACTCCACTTCAGATTTATGTTGAAGGGGATAAAAACTTTTGTGATACCTTGTCAAAGGAAAGATCCCTATTGCATGAAGAGATTTCTTCTCAAAAGGAAATCATGGAGATTCCTCTTTCAAAGAAGACCAAGATCCAAGGTCTCTCATTGATAATGAGGCATTCTCAAATATTGATGAGAAGGAAGAACAAGAGGGAAGTAACAACACTGCCACTTCAGAAGAATACCCATCACCACATGGGGATGGACATGAAGTTATTGTTTCAAGGGAAAGAACTTTTGCATCTTTGCAAATGATTCCCAAGGAGCATTTTGTGACAGCATTATTGGGCAATGATACCTTGCTTCAAGCAAGAGGAGGAAGGATGGATTAGCGTCCAATGATGAGGAGCATGCACCCTTGTTTATTTCAAGGGGTTTCTATTCATGAGAAGGAGACTGAACTATGCAGCAAGGAAAGGGACACATCAGTACAATCATTCATACAGTCTACTTTAGATCTTGATGTCTCTTCACATGGAGGCATTCCACCAGGGAGACCCCCTGATGGGAAGAAGAATAAAGTGTTCTCTCAACCTTGTGCAACAGTGACATATTTGGCTACCATAGCGCTGAGATCTATTGATGGATTCCAAGGAGGGATGAACAATTTTCAGAAATTGATTTTGCTATTTCTCACTCATCTGTTTGTGTTGGAAAAGAAGAACTCAGAGATATATGATAACATTAGCATGATGTCAAATGGCCACTCCATAGATTTGGGGCAACAAATGATATCTCTACATACAAAGAATATTTCTGAAGAATACAAGAGGGTTCCAACACTCTTATATGCATGGGCAAAACTATGGAAGTTTTGGAAGAGAGAAACCTTTTAAAAGAGGGTTGATCTTCCTATTCTTCAATCTTGTCTTGCACAAGATCAGCTGCAAGAGAGGCATCAAAGATGGAGCTACAATACTCCAACATGTGACTTTGGGATTGAGCATGTCAAAGAGGAGAATGATGATATGAGAACTACTTCATTTCATAATTCTACAGCGTTGTCATTGTTGGGAAGCCTAGATCCATATTGGGAGTCCCAACTCTTGGTGGAATATTCCAAGAACCTCTTCACATGTAAGGTTCTTTAGGGGAAAATGGAAGATATGAGGTATAGAGTGGTTGATGGAGTCATTTACTTTCATGATTAGATCTATTTGACTGAAGAATCAAGACTCAAAGATAAACTACTACATGCAGCCTATGAGATCTTGCTTTCTACTCCCACTTTTTTCATTAGAACACACCATATTATCTTGAATGGATTCATGTGGGAAGGCTTTGAAGAAGATTTATATCAGCACTACCAAAGATGCATGTACCATATGGAGATGGAGCAACAACATAACTCTATGGAAGAGTTAATTCAGCCCTCTCTTTCTCTTTTTGAGGAAGGAGATAGATCTATGCACCCCTCCATTTGTTTGAAGAGGACTATTGGTGAAGAGCATACTTATGTAAATCATGTTTTATTTTTTGATTGTATGCATTCTTTTAGTATGTATATGCAAGCCGTGACTCCTAAGAGGAGTGTTATACCTTATAAACTTCATGGCCAACTTTGGGCCAAAACTATTTTTGATTATGGCCACTCCCTTGGTGAACAAAGGGATATTTTGCAGCATGATGGGTGCTTTCCTAAGGCACCAAATTTATCTCCCACTTTCAGCCATGGTGAGATGTTATGGGCAGCAAGTAAGTGGTGGGAAAACCAATTACCACATCTAGATCTGAGGCAGGCAGGAGATGCACTACGCTGGTTGCTCTTGGGTGAGTGTGGGTACTACCCAAAGATTCATATTTTCTTGTCTCATGCCTTATGTTTCAATGGGAGGATGCATAAGAAGAAGGCATGGTTGCTTTGGTTGACAAGAAGAGAGTTTGGACATCACATTGTTGGGACTTAGAAATGTCGTATTTCCATCCACCTTTCCCTTCACTATTCCTTACATCTCATCATCCCATTAACCTTTCATTATATCATTTTCATAAATACGTTGGGTTTCACCTTCTTATTTTCCACTTTATTCATTTTTTCATTATAAGTGAATTTATGATTAAATATTAGAAAATATACATGTTTTTATATATATCTCAAGAATGTGTGAGCTTTGTAATGTGTAGGAGAAATGTGAAGGATTAATTCTAAGAGACGTCTGGAATATCTCCTCCACCATATTAAGGAGATAATTATTCAAGCCTATTCCTAAGGAGAAGATCATGGAGGATTTGGTTGGCATATCTTATTCAAGACATGTGAGAGATGCGTGGAGGATTCAAAGCGATCATGTCTTGTAATAATGGGAAAGTAGTTGAGAGTAGTTGAATGAGATGGTTATCTTCTTCATGTATATAAGAGAGTGTTCTCTCTTCATTTGAGAGGAGAGTTCATTATATTAGTTTCTGGAGTTTTAAGAGATAGTTTTGTAATTAGGAGAAGGGGATTCTTAACTATGATCCATATTCTTTTATTGTGTGCTTTCATGATTTGTCATTTGATTCTTGTAATGTAATTTGAGATAGCTTTATTGTTGTGAGCTCACATATGTTGTTTGTCATTCAACTCTTCACATGTTGTATTGCTTTTCCTTTATGCAATTTCCTGCTTTCATAGTTAATGTTTCAATGCCTTCCTAGATTAATTTGATTTCAGTAATTTAGATTAGAATTAGTTCCACTTCGGTCCTGCATATATAGTGCATGTGCTTCGTAAGCCTACGAACCTCGGATTGAAAAATTAAATGGTTGGGCAAGTACTACAACAGAATTAAATGATAATAGTTTCACCCAACATTTTGGCGCCGTTGCCGGGGAAGCACGATGGATTGAAGTTCAGTTTGATCTTTCATACAAGTGTGTTTAGACATGTTCCTAACTCCGAGGTGACAGGGTTGTAAGACGTGGGGAACAGCCTATGCATCGTTCGACACACTGTAACGGGCTCGGCCTCATATGGGTCAGGGCATGTAGGTGTGACTGATATCAGGAAACAGGTGCTGAAGATTCCTGCTTGGAGGAATAGGGTCCTGTTCTCTGTTATGGTTGATTGATTTTCTTTCCTGCAAGTGTGACTTTCAATTTCTGCAAGTGTGTTTGATTTCCGCAACTATGAAGAGATAGGTGCTGAAGATTCCTGCTTGGAGGAATAGGGTCCTGTTCTCTGTTATGGTTGATTGATTTTCTTTCCTGCAAGTGTGACTTTCAATTTTTGCAAGTGTGTTTGATTTCCGCAACTGTGAAGAGTGTTTTTTTTATCTGTTTCAACATGAGTGCTTTTATTTATGCAAGTAGTTTATTTTCATTTAATATTTTTAGATTTAAGTTGTGGGTGCAGTAAGAATCCCTTTTTCAACATGGTTTAAAAATGAGTGTCAGCTTGGAACTACTCACTCAGATCCTAGCAGAAGTCGGGATCTCCTCTTCCTTGGAAGAAGAGATCTTGACAAGAATTAAAGGTTCAACTACTCCCCAAGAAACAAACGAAGATTCAACATCTGAAGAATCCTGCACATCTGATGGAAGAAGAAGAGGAGCTACGTAAGATAAATTGTGCCTATCAAAGCTTTATCGAACAATGGTTCCAGGTAAGTACTCAATTAGAGTCGTCTTTTTATTTTTATTTAGTTGATTTGCAGTTCCAGCAACTAGACTCATTCACTATGGAATATTTTCATTTTTCATTTGAACAATTGCTATTGAATATATTGCTATTACTGCTACGTGAATGGCTTCATTGGAAATTTAATTACATGTAACTAACTTTTAAAATTCTAATTAGTATAGAGTAGGCAGGCTTTTATTTTCAGTTTTTGTTTTCATTCTCAATTTTTCTTTTACCTAGAATAAGTATGCTCTCCTCCGCGCTTAGTGCGATCGTGAGGATCAGAAAATAAGGATGATTTAGATTAATTTCAGGAATAAAAAAAATAAAATAAAATAAAATAAAAATAAAAAATAAAAAAATTGCAATATGCCTAATCGATTTTATCAATTAATTTGCAAATCATTTTTTTTTCTTTTCTCCATTTGCTAATTTTTTTTTTAAATCATGAATTGAGGCTGAATAAAAACAAACTGAGTTTTTATCTGAACAGTTGCTGAAACTGTGTCTAGCGTTTTTATAACAGTCGCTGAAACTGTGTCTAGCTTGCAATTGGTTACGTTTTCTGGGCATACTAAAACCTGCAGCAAGCAATTAGATGATAAAACCTACAAAAACAATTAAATCTGAAATTTCCTAGGTTCATCATTTCACTAAAATAACTGTGAGTTTCATTGGATTTGCAAGCTGTAGCGATGCCATCTCTCCGCCCACTGTTCATAAACCTGCAACTAGCAACAACAAACCAAAATGATGAACATCGAACAAATGAAACCACAATAAAGTAAAAGACAACTCTTATTTCTTTGTTTGCATATTTTGAACGTCGGAACTTTCTCCTATGATTAATTATCACACCTAATTTGGGATACTATGCGGATGTTGATTGAAAAATATCGGCCAAATCCATGGGTTGTTACACTATCTGTGGCATCTTAAAATAATAGGAATGAAATCCCATCAGTATCACCGCCAGATAACTATTTTTGGTTTTCCTAAATTTTCTATCCGTCGGCATACTTTATTGAGATTAAACGATTATGCAGTTGCTTATTTGACGGATCCCTTCTTTACTGGCTGCGAATTTTTCTCCATCGTTTATCTTGAGGAAGCATTTTTATCATGAGAATAAATAATTTCAGTCGAAAGAGGTATGAAGGTTTAATTCTCCTCGCTGATGAGGTTTATCAGGAAAACATTTATGCGGATAATAAAAGTTCCACTCTTTCAAAAAGATAGCGAGGAGCATGGGTTATGGTGAAAAGGACATTTGTCTTTTGTCTTTCCAGTCAATTTCCAAAGGTTATTATGGCGAGTGTGGAAAAAGAGGCGGATATATGGAGGTAAATGGACTTGACAAAGATATCAAGGATCAACTGTATAAAGTGGCATCTGTGAATCTTTGTTCCAACATATCTGGTCAAATACTTGCAAGTCTTGTAATGAATCCCCCACAGAGTGAAGACGAGTCATTTGAATTGTTTTATGCAGAGAGGGATGATATTCTTTCATCTCTTGCAAGGCGTGCCAAGACCTTAGTGGATGCATTGAACCAGTTAGAAGGTTTTACTTGCAATGAAGCAGAAGGTGTCGTGCAGGCCTGGAATTTGACGTCTTGTAGGACGTATTCTCAGTTCCAGGACGTATTTGACAGCCGTTGCGAATTTTTCCACGTCAGATTTGAGGTGTGTTATCCCTGTTCAATCCATCATTTTGACGTTTGATTTCAAGAGTAAACCGTAAAAATTTATGATACCTCCTTCCTACATAAAATTACAAGAACTCTGAAATTATGAATGGATGCGACAGTTGATAAGAAAGTTCAACTTCGAACTTAAAGCACACTATCTTTTCGAATTGTTTAGAACATGTATGATGTAGCTGGTGAGAAAACAGTGTAATTTCTGATGAAGAGTTAAGGCGGGCCTTGTAATTTGAAAATAACAAGCCCTGGAGCTGTTCAAACAATTGTTGGTACGAGTGATTACCGAGTGGCATTTCAATTAATCACTTGATGGTCCAATAATAATCCTTCTATTTGAGTCAACATTTGATATTTTCTTGACTTTTTTTGGAGAGAGTGGGATACCTTTTTTTTTTGACATTCAAACCGTCCCGCTTTTTCCAAACAAATCCGGCACTCTCACATTAGATTTATTCAAATTTGGCCCTACTATCACATGAAATTTATTCAATTTCGACCATACTAACAAAGCCTTACTATTCCCACCCGTTGAAACTAGCATAATAATGATTATGGCAGTGGCTCCATCATCTACATTCAGTGGGAGGCGTAATCTCATTGTTTCATAGCGAGGTTGGTTTCTTATTCCTACTTATTTGGCTCTTTGCTGCTGTAATAACTTCGAATATAATTCAGAATTTTGTAAATATTTTGCAGACAATCCATTCAAACAATTCAAACAGAAGCAACAACTCTATGTGACTAAGGTGTTCCCTGCGAAGCATTTACTCCATAATAATGACAGAGTTGAACAGAGGATTCAATAAATTGGCTTATTGAATATTGCGTTCCATTCAACTGGTTTTGTCTTCCTGAATGGGATGGCTCGTGTAGATGGTGAGACAGAGCAGCATAATTTATCTTCTATGAAAAGAGCTTGGGGTGCTATGAACACTGTCATTGGATGTGGCTTTGATCCTGAAAAAAAGAAGTGTTTATTATACATTAAATGGCAAGCAGGTTTACTCTCTGACGTGCAAATTAGATGAGTTTAGTAGTCCTCTGTACCCAATAATTGCAGCCAACTATGATGTGACTGTGTTGGTAAATCTGGGCCAGAGTGCATTTGAGTATGCTCCGGCCAATGATCAAAGGGTGGCTGACCCATGCTTCAAGAGGCCCCTCTTTCCTAGTCCTAAAAAAGTACCAGATGTCTTATATGAAGACAGTGGTGATCTTTTCTCGATGGGTAAACTTGATTCACAATGGCTAGCAAATATTGACTCTTCCAATACACATGGTGTGCAACTCAAATGCCCGCCTTCTGAGATTCGGAGTTCTTTGAGATTTCCCTAGCGAATGCAAAATAAGTATGAAAATAAAATTTAAGTGTCCAAGAGCTGAGGTAGATGAAAAGGATAATTGTGCGTTGTGAAGGGTTACAGACGGCGAATACTACGCGACCTTAGTAAAGTTTCTCCTTCGAGGTGAAGATAAAATGCCATCATCGGTGGAAAAGACCACCATCTCCAACTGAGAGGAAAGTGCCAGTTCCTATTGCATGGCCATCTTCGACCTCTGCCCCGTCTGTTTCATATCCTGTCATAAATAATGGTCAGGCTGGGAATTCTTCCAAAGACAGTGCCTGCTAAAATTAGGCACCGAACTGGGGTATCTAATATTAAAGTAGTCCAGGTGACTGCAAGAGAACCTGTGGTTGTAATGCAGCGTCCTCTGTCATCTTACAGAGCACAACTCCCTGTTGCTAGTGTGGGAGTTTCTTCTGCCTCTGCGTCATCATTGATATTACCTTCTTTTGGATGGAATGGGAATTATGTTGATTCTTATTTGCCATCAAACTTCCAATACACCAATGTTTCTGCAGGCACAGATCATTTGAAAGGGGTCACTGTGGGTTGGAGTTCAGGACAAATGGGATTTGGCTCTTCAGATACTTCAATGCCATCACTTCCAATTGTTTGAATGAATTTCAAGGTGCATCTAAGAAACTGATTTAACTTTCAGAGCTTTAGTAACATGAATCACCAAGAAACTAAAGATTTTCTAGCGCCGAGACAGTATTGCTACACTTTGCAAAGCATGCCAAGAAATGGAGATCTGACTTTAATTTTTCCAGTTTTGTTTTTCTTTTTTCCTTCTCTTTTGGTGTGTATTATCAACATGAAAATTGCAAATGGACCTTTTAATAAATTCTTGAAAACAATACGAACGCATGTTTTTACGTTTAAACCTAATTTGTTTTCTTGAAGTCACTTTGATAGCCATCGATGATGAAATTAGCGAGGCGACAAGTTTCGGAAATGATCGCATTTTGCTGTTGAAGTGATTTTCAAAGATCACAAAACTTTTTGAGAAACATGCTTTCATAAACAACTTGAAGGAGCTATAAATCATCATAAACATCATGATGTTTGCGCCTCTTGATGTTTGCTGTTACACAACGACCATGCTGATACACCAACATTTACAATTTTTCCATTATCCATGCTGTAACACTGTAACATTTCTCCTTCAAAGCTGATTGGCCATCCTTGTGTTGAAGCCCATTTTCCATTACCTTATCTTTCACGACTTCATGCACAGTTATTTTTCTGAATCACATACATTCCTTTATCCTTTTCAGTTTATTTGCCTTCTAGTTTTCCTTCTGAATAAAACTTATTCCCTTTCCATAATTACATTGCCTTGTTTTCCTCGCCATGTTGATCCACACCGCTTGCCCGTGAGTTCTTTCCATTTATAGTCCTACCAAATCTCTTTATACAAACTCGTGTTGACTGATGTGGGATTCCTTAAGGCCCACCTTTCAACAAGTCTTGCCCCATCGACCTCATCACCTTATATGGGAAATAGACTAGAGTTCCTTTTGGGTACCTTGAGACTTGCATGCCTTAATGGCAAGTTCTCTCGCTGACAATCATGGGAATACATCAATGTCCCTTGATCGTCAGATCTTGCAAATGGCTCGACGTCAAACCCTCTATTAGAATTTCGCAAGATGTACTCTGGTACCTTGGCACTCATTTACATCAATGGTGAGTTTGGCTTGCATTGGTTAACGACATTCATCAATGGCCGGTAATCCAATGATTTCTCTTCATGCTCAACACCAACACATTCTTTCGCATGATTAGACTTGTACCATCAAGTTTTGTAGCAGGTGAAGACTATACACTTTTTCACGACTCCCTCAACAGTTACAGCAGTATGAATTCTGATCTATGAGAGTACCACAGTTCCACTTTCAGCCTTTATCTTTTCCATGATTCAACATCAGCAGTTCAAATTCCTTCATTTCCCAGGATCCAGTTACAAAAACATTAGTATTCACAGTTACATTTTCATGATCCTGCTGTAGTAAAACCTTCATGTTCTAACAGCCATAGTCACATATTCTCTGATCCAGTAGTTATAGCAGTTACAGCTACGACACCAGTCACGTTTTCATGATTTAGCAGTAGCAGCAGCTACATTCCTATTGCATAGTTCATCATTCTTGGGTAAGTGGAAGTATGTTGTTTTCTAATCTTTAATCATGCAATTCCTTATATGATGACTTGAATATTTTGGAAAATTCCCTCATCATGCTCCATTTCCTTTCATGACCCATGCCAAGTTGCATGAGGACATGCAACCAATTCAGTTGGTGGGGGGGAACTATATTCACTACATATTCACTACCATGATTCCATTTCTCCACCACTATCACTCCATTTTTTTAATCTCATTTACCATTCACCAACATTTCTTTTCCAACGATACCTTGTTTCACTTTGCTTCATACGCATTAATATACATATTGGCATACTTCATGAATATTACAAAAGGGATTTCTTATGCACATTGATAGCTTATGATTTCTAGTGAGTGTTTACATTATTATTGCAGCAAGAGAACAGGAATCAAAATGAATGTTTTTAACACAAGAACCAACATTCTGTGTATTCATGGTTGTCACACAAGAACCAACCATAAGAAAAGAGAACAGAAAACGAAATGAATGTTGTTAGCACAAGAACCAACATTATTTGTATTCATGGTCGTCACACAAGAACCAACCATAAGAAAATGTAAGTTGTTACTCATGTCCTTCACATATCCTAGAAACATTCATTATTAAAAATACAACATCATGTAAAGCCAAATTTCAGATGCCAAAGAGATCCATGCATGGTTTCATGAGGACATGCAACAAGTTCAGTTGGGGGGATGTTGGGACTCAGAAATGTCGTATTTCATCCACCTTTCCCTTCACTATTCCTTACATTTTATCATCCCATTAACCTTTCATTATATCATTTTCATACATACATTTGGGTTTCACCTTCTTATTTTCCACTTTATTCATTTCTATATTATAAGTGAATTTATGATTAATTATTAGAAAATATACATGTTTTTATATATATCTTGAGAATGTGTGAGCTTTGTAATATATAGGATATATGTGAAGGATTAATTCTAAGAGACTTCTTGAATAACTCCTCCACCATATTAAGGAGATAATTATTCAAGACTATTCCTAAGGAGAAGATCATGGAGGATTTGGTTGGCATATCTTATCCAAGATATGTGAGAGATGTGTGGAGGATTTGAAGGGATCATGTCTTATAATAATGGGAAAGCAGTTGAGAGTGGTTGAGAATGAGATGGTTATATTCTTCATGTATATAAGAGAGTGCTCTCTCTTCATTTTGATTAGTTTTTGAGTTTGGAGAGATAGTCTTCTAATTAGGAGAAGGGGATTCTTCACTTTGATTCATATTCTTTTATTGTACGCTTTCATGATTTTCATTTGATTCTTGTAATGCAATTTGAGATAGATTTATTGTTCTGAGCTCACATATGTTGTTTGTCATTCAACTCTTCACATGTTGTATTGCTTTTCCCTTATGCAATTTCCTGCTTTCCTAGTTAGTGTTTCAATGCCTTCCTAGATTAATTTGATTTCAGTAATTTAGAGTAGATTAGATTAGATTAGTTCCACTTCGGTCCTGCATATATAGTGCATGTGCTTTGTACGCCTACGAACCTCGGATTGACAAATTAAATGGTTGGGCAAGTACTACAACAGAATTAAACGACAATATTTTCACCCAACACACATATTAAATCTCATGTCCACAATTTTGGTTGGGATGTATCTCATGTATTTACATGTGTTTCTGTTTGGAATGTATCTCATGATCATGTATGTACTTGGGTTTGGGGGAAAATGTAACTCTCACATGAGGAGGCATAAGAGAGCTTGTTTGTATCTTGATAATAATGATGCTCTTATCTTTGTTGGGAACATTATGGGAGGGATGAAACATGGGTTGGATGTTTCCATTAGGAATGAAACTTCCCATACTTATGCATACTTCAAGAAGAGGATGGAACATTTTATGGCTGCTACACTATGTCTTTTGTTTCCTTATGTAAGAAGCCATATGATTTACTTATGTCTTTGGGAAACGTCTCTCACATGGGAATATTTTTGGCAAGATATGTGTTACTTGAGTCATATTCAGCTAAGACCTCTATCCTCTACTATTTTCAAGCTTTAGAGAAGCTTATGGAAGCAAGAAGGTGGTTGGGTGGCAACTTATTGTACTATGTTTTGAGGTAGCAAGAAGAAGAATAACGCTGGTCTTAATGGAGGGACTATTGTCACCATCCAATACATCATATGACACTTAGTCCATGTTTCTTTTGGAGCACATATGGTGATGGCACTTTATTCACTATATGCATGGAATATTGGGTAAGAAGGTCCCTAGAATCAATGAAGAGAATCATGAATTTCCAAGTGTCTTTTGGCTTCATGAGGACTATATTATTGGAGCCAAGGATCAATAGCTCCACATTTATCATAAATGGAGGGAGAGACAGCGTAAGTTGAAAATTATTACCTCTCATTTCCAGCCATGCAGCCCTATACATTGCATAAGGAGGGGATTGGTGATTGTTTCCATGAGCTACCTAGGATGGCTCACTTTGTTTGGATGATAGCATGGAGGTTAGAGTGTCTCATGGGGGTTGAATCACCCATCATTTATCATCTCTCATGCCTTGAGAAGACCAATGAACTGCATATGTTTCTTTCTATGTATCTCCCACTTCTTCATGATGACAACTATTTGGGTTATTCACCAAAGGCAAACTTTTATTCTTGGGAGGAGACAAATTCATTGGAGATTTTGCAAATTCCTTGTGAGTTTCTTGAGGAAAAGAAACATTTTGGAGGGGAGGAATGTAATATTCCCAATTAGCCTCAAGCTAATTTGAATATTAAACTTTGCCTTACTTTTCTATTCATGAATAAATGTAAAAGGGAGGAACATAAAAATTCCTAAAATCAGTGAATAAATCAATGCCCCATGTGAACAAGGCTAAATCAACAGGACCAAATCAACAACACTTTCCAGATTCAATGAACCTCCTAGATGCACATCATAGTTTTAGATGGAAGCCACACATGTGAAAGGAGCTAAATAATTCAGATGGTTTATGGTTTTTCAAGATCTTAATCTTATAAAAGGAAGAGGAGGAAAACAAGAGAAGGGTTTTTGATGACCATTATTTATGAAGAATATGTCTGTTTAGACATTTCTCATTCTCTTGGCTGTTTAGCAGAGAATAGTACTGTTTAGCACAAGGATCTCCTATTTAGGAATCCTTCTCTTTCCTTGAGTAGCTCTTGGGAGAGACTTGTATTACTTTTCCACTATCAGGCTTAAGGCCAAGCTTCTCCTTTCAATTACAACTCAGATCCTGTTGAGGGTTTGGTTTTCTTTGCAAGCTGCAACAAGTGGAGGCTAGATCTATTCAGATCTAGGCCAATCTAGTGCCCCTTTTTAGTGGGAGAGGCTTCAATCCCCTTGGCAAGAGTGTTCTAGATCATTTGAGCTTCAGATCTACATATTTGCATTAGGCCAAATAGTTATTCAAGCCTACAACACATTCCCTCTTCCAGTACTGCATTATCTGCAAAGAGGAAAGTTGGAGGGTAATTTGGCAAAGTTTGAGGAGTGATCTCTTGTGTTGGGGATCTGCCCTGCACTATGGTGATCCATGTATTTCTGTTCTATTCCATATCATATTCAGATCTGATATGAATACTCTTGTATATGCTTCAAAAATTCTTAATAGATCTGCAGATCTGCTGCATAGAATCTCAGATCTACTCCATGTGCTTCATGATTTGCTGAAATACCAAAGGGGAATGTAAAGTAGAGACATCATAGTGTATGGATCTGTCATAGATTTGACTATTCATGCATTATTTTTCTCTAGATCTAAGTTTTAATATAATTCTATAGTACACTCAATAAAAAAACGGTGTGAAGCCTTTGCAGTCAATTCTATGTGTTGCAACACCAAAAACTGGAGGTTTCTTTACGTATAAGTATTCTCATTTGCATTTGCCTAAAACTCTGGGGCTTCAATATAGTCCCGGTTGCGTGTATATGAAATTATTGAGCCTCCATATTGGCCTACGCTGCTACCTTCTTTGAACTACGTTATTTCGGTACGATGTTGTTTAATCTTGTTGTAGTCTTATTCTTGGGCATTTTCCAAACTATACTAGGTGTGGGAGATTTGTTTACCTCACCTAGTTTGATTCACCGACCTCCTCTTGGATTTAGGACTTAGATTTTCGGATCTAAGGGATCCAAGGGCTGATTTTAATTCTGTAGCATCCATTATATTTACGAAAAATGCGTTTTCAAACATGCATTAGCGATAGTCCCATTTTGGGAATATTACAGTGGTATCAGAGCAACTTTCTTCGCATAGCTTGTGCTTTCTTTGAAAGAGCTAATATGTCTTTTCATGAAAAGAAGAGACTAAAGAAGTATTATTATTACACTGAAGATACAGAAGAAAAGGGTAAAACCCCTTTATTTGGAAGAATGAAAGGGAAAGAGTTCTCAAAAACTCTGTTCCAAACTCTGTATGAGCTTAAAGGAGAAATCAAAGAAATAAAGAGGGCA
The DNA here is from genome assembly GCA_034641835.2 of Pinus albicaulis. Taxonomy (NCBI): domain Eukaryota; kingdom Viridiplantae; phylum Streptophyta; class Pinopsida; order Pinales; family Pinaceae; genus Pinus; species Pinus albicaulis. The sequence goes on from CM076569.1 coordinate 501,438,547, forward strand.
AGACATGAAGGTCCCTCAAGAAGATCTTTACATGAAGAAAACCCCAATTCTTCATCTTATATGTGCAAGCACTCAGCTACACAATCAGATCCACAATGTTATTTTATGCCCAGATTTACTGCAAGAGAGATGAAGGAAGAAGATGCACCAAAGGAGGAGACTTTGAGTGATTATCCTCAGGAGTATGAATCTAAATCTTGGAAAATCAAGGAGCACTTGAGCTTCCAAGAGTTCTGCCAGCTCAAGGAGGAAAGGAGATCCAACAAGTACAATAGAAGGAGAAGAGGTAGATTCTTTCTACCAAATTTTGATGGATCCTCCACATGCATAGCCAAAGCATGGATAGATCAACTAGACTCATATTTGTATCTACATCAAGTTTCAGAAAAGGAAGCCCTTAAGGTAGCAACGTTGCATCTTAAAGGTAAAGCTTATGCTTGGTGGTTGTTTGAATCCTTTTCATTGAAGAATGCAAATATATCTACTTATGCAAAGTTCACTAGGAGAATGGTGAAGAGATTTGATGTAAAACAAACTAAAACATCTTTGATTGAGCTAGCAAAACCCTTGCATGAGTTGGGGGAATTATACATTTGTGCAAAGTTTGTTGAGCCCCAAAGATGTCCTTTATTTTCACCAAATTTCACTCCATTCCATTTGTCCTTTATCAGTTATAGGCTTAAAAAGATCAATAGGATTGATTAAAGTCACTTTAAGAATGCATGCAATGACCGACTTACTATACCTTTGTGGTCTTTTTGTCATAGTGATTTTTGACTAGACTTAGCTACAGAATGCAACCATTCTGTAGCTAGTCGCCTATTCCACAGCCATCTTTATGTTCACACAACTTACAGGTGTAACTTAAAAGAAAAATGCATATGGTTGAATTCCAGAACTCACCTACATCATTCCTTGCCCTCTACGAAGTCTGAGCAAAAATCTGCAAGTGGTTATTCACGTGGAGGAAGCCAAAACTAAGAAGTAGACTTCTACAAGGACAAGGAATCTACAGATGTCTTCAGCAAAGTATGAGTCCTCAACAGGAGTTATAATTCAATTTTGATTTAAAAATACACCTATGCCTATTTCCACTCAATGACAGTTATGTATTTTTCTTATAGGAATAACTCGATGAACCGAGAGATAGTTAGCTAGTGGATGTTTTGTTGTTAAGTTTTCCAAGACTGTGATACTCTGTTTCTGAAGCATTTTCCTTTAATGAAAGAAGTACAACTTTGATGCATGATCTGAAGAAATTTTGAGGAGTTAAGGATTTGTGTGCCAATCTAATGGTAGAGGGCCCCTACTGTCCGAAAGGCTTTGTGCATATTTTCTAGATAAATGACTTTAGCTCTGTTTCGTTCTTAATTTAGGTAGTTTTTCTGAGCTTCATGTTTTATTATTCACTTACATCGAATATTACAGTAAAACTTGTTCTTATGAACTGTTCCAATATATCACTAACACGTGAATGAGATAGAGTTGTAATACTTCAGAGGTTAATTGCATTCTAGTTCAGTTCTGTTCATTGTATTTCAAGTTTTATTAATTGCATTCTAGTCCTGTTAAATTAGATTTAAAAGACTTTGATTATTTTACAAGCTGCTCTTGTTCTTAGTCTCTTCTAACACATCATTATCATATGGACAAGAATTAGCTATATCATTTTGAGTTCTTGACTGTTCTGTAATTTCTCATAATTTTACAAACAACCTTTTTCCAAAGTTATTCCAAAATATTTCTAATCCTTGAATGAGGATTAATAGTAACATTTTGAGTTACAAGATGGGTTAATTCTAGTGTCATAAGTTATTTTAGCATAGGGTTCCTTATTATGTTGCAGATAATCTTTTCTCAAAATGTTCCAACAAATTTCTAACCATGGATGAGATTTTCTCTGTGATATTGTAAGTTGTTGTTTATTAAAGAGAACCTCATTGCATCAAACTTATCCTTTTCTGAAGTTGTTCCAACATACCTCTAGTGAAAATAATTGGACTGAGTGTAATGTTATGAGTTACTTTTCTTGTCAAGCTTTGCAATCTGTGAATTAGCATTTTCTGTTCTTAGGTGCCATACATATTTTAGAGTATATTTTGTTCTGTTTTCGTGTGACCAATAACTTCTCTTTTCCAACAATTTAGTTCTTTTCCTCTTAGCATAAAAAATACAAAACCAAAAACACTAGAAAACCATTAAACACAACGAAGTAGGAAGAAGATACCTAGGCACATATAGTGCACTTCACTTCAACAATTTACTAGCCCCGGTTGACAATTTATGACATCAATTTAAGAACACTAAGTTGACTAGACACAAACTCCACTTCAGATTTCTGTTGAAGGGGATAAAAACTTTTGTGATACCTTGTCAAAGGCAAGATCCCCATTGCATGAAGACATTTCTTCTCAAAAGGAAATCATGGAGATTCCTCTTTCAAAGGAAGACCAAGACCCAAGGTCTCTCATTGATAATGAGGCATTCACAAATATTGATGAGAAGGAAGAACAAGAGGGCAGTAACAACGCTTTCACTTCAGAAGAATTCCCATCACCACATGGGGATGGACATGAAGTTATTGTTTCAAGGGAAAGAGATTTTGCATCTTTGCAAATTATTCCCAAGGAGCATTTTGTGACAACATTATTGGGCAATGAAACCTTTCTTCAAGCAAGAGGAGGAAGGATGGATCAACATCCAATGATGAGGAGCGTGCACCCTTGTTTATTTCAAGGGGTTTATATTCATGAGAAGGAGACTGAACTATGCAGCAAAGAAAGGGACACATCAGTCCAACCATTCATACAGTCTACTTTGGATCTTGATGTCTATTTACATGGAGGCATTCCACCAGGGAGACCCCATGATGGGAAGAAGAATAAAGTGTTCTCTCAACCTTGTGCATCAGTGACATATTTGGCTACCACAGCCCTGAGACTATTGATGGATTCCAAGGAGGGCTGAATAATTTTCTGAAATTGATTTTTCTATTTCTCACTCATCTGTTTGCGCTGGAAAAGAAGAACTCAGAGATATATGATAACATTAGCATGATGTCAAATGGCCACTCCATAGATTTGGGGCAGCAAATTATATCTCTACATACAAAGAAGATTTCTGAAGAAGACAAGAGGGTGCCAACACTCTTGTATGCATGGGCCAAACTATGGAAGTTTTGGAAGAGAGAAACCTTTCAAAAGAAGGTTGATCTTCCTATTCTTCAATCTTGTCTTGCACAAGATCAGCTGCAAGAGAGGCATAAAAGATGGAGCTACAATACTCCAACATGTGACTTTGGCATTGAGCATGTCAAAGAGGAGAATGATGATATGACAACTACTTCATTTTGTAATCCTACAACGTTGTCATTGTTGGGAAGCCTAAATCCATATTGGGAGTCCCAACTCTTGGTGGGATATTCCAAGAACCTCTTCACATGTAAGGTTATTGAGGGGCAAATGGAAGATAGGAGGTATAGAGTGGTTGATGGAGTTATTTACTTTCATGATCAGATCTATTTGACTGAAGAATCAAGACTCAAAGATAAAATACTACATGCAGCCTATGAGATCTTGCTTTCTACTCCCACTGATTTCATTAGAACACACCATACTATCTTGAATGGATTCATGTGGGAAGGCTTTGAAGAAGATTTATATCATCATTACCAAATATGTATGTACCATATGGAGATGGAACAACAACATAACTCTATGAAAGAGTTAATCCCGCCCTCTCTTTCTCTTTTTGAGGAAGGAGATAGATCTATGCACCCCTCCATTTGTTTGAGGAGGACTATTGATGAAGAGCATACTTATGTAAATCATGTTTTATTTTCTGATTGTATGCATTCTTTTAATATGTATATGCAAACCATGACTCGTAAGAGGAGTGTTATACCTTATAAAATTCATGGCCAACTTTGGGCCAAAACTATTTCTGATTATGGCCACTCCCTTGGTGAAAAAAGGGAGATTTTGCAACATGATGGGTGCTTTCCTAAGGCGCCAAATTTATCTCCCACTTTCAACCATGGTGAGATGTTATGGGCAGCAAGTAAGTGGTGGGAAAACCACTTACCACCTCTAGATCTGAGGCCGACAGGAGATGCACTGCGTTGGTTGCTCTTGGGTGAGTGTGGGTACTACTCAAATATTCATATTTTCTTGTCTCATGCCTTGTGTTTCAATGGGAGGATGCATAAGAAGAAGGCATGGTTGCTTTGGTTGACGAGAAGAGAGTTTGGACATCACATGTTAAATCTCATGTCCATGTATTTATTTTTGGTTGGGATGTATCTCATGTATTTACATGTATTTTTGTTTGGAATGTATCTCATGATCATGTATGTACTTGGGTTTGGGAGAAAATGTAACTGTCACATGAGAAGCCATAAGAGAGTTTGTTTGTATCATGATGATAATGATGCTCTGATATTTATTGGGGGCATGATAGGAGGGATGACACATGGGTTGGATGTGTCCATTGGGAATGAAACTTCCCATACTTATGCATACTTCAAGAAGAGGATGGAACATTGTATGGCTGCTACACTATGTCTTTTGTTTCCTTATGTAAGAAGCCATATGATTGACTTATGTCTTTGGGAAAAGTCTCTCACATGGGAATATTTTTGGCAAGACATGTGTTACTTGAGTCATATTCAGCTAACACCTCTTATCCTCTACTATTTTCAAGCTTTGAAGAAGCTTATGGCAGCAAGAAGGTGGTTGGGTGGCCAGAAGAAGATAAACGTTGGTCTCAATGGAGAGACTATTGTCACCATCCAATCTATCATATGACACTTAGTCCATGTTTCTTTTGGAGCAGATATGGCAATGATACTTTATTCACTATATGCATGGAAGATTGGGCAAGAAGGGTCCCTAGAATCAATGAAAGGAATCATGAGGTTCCAAGCATCTTTTGGCTTCATGAGGACTATATTATTGTAGCCCAGGATCAACAGCTCCACATTTATCATAAATGGAGGGAGAGACAGTGTAATTTGAACATTATTACCTCTCATTTCCAGCCATGCAACCCCTATACATTGCATAATGAGGGGATTGGTGACTATTTCTCTGAGCTACCAAGGATGGCTCACTTTGTTTGGATGATAGCATGGAGATTGAAGTTTCTCGTAAGGGTTGAAGCACCCACTATTCATCATCTCCCATGCCTTGAGAAGACCAATGGACAACACATGATTCTTTCTATTTATCTCCCACTTCTTCATGATGACAGCTATTTGGGTTATTCACCAAAGGCAAACTTGTATTCTTGGGAGGAGACAATTCCATTGGAGATTTTGCAATGTCCTTGTAAGTTGCTTGAGGATAAGCAACATTTTGGAGGGGAGGACTGTAATATTCCCAGTTAGCCTCAAGCTAATTGGAATATTAAATTTTTCTCTACTTTTATGTTCATGAATAAGTGTAAAAAGGAGGAACATAAAAACTCCTAAAATCAGTGAATAAGTCAATGCCCCATGTGAACAAGGCTAAATCAGGGTTGCCTTAATAAAACACCCTTATGTGTGAAAGGGATTGAGACATTTTACTGGGTCAACAGGACCAAATCAACAGCGTTGTCCAGATGCAATGAACCTCCTAGATGCACAACGCAGTTTTAGATGGAGGCCACACATGTGAAAGGAGCTAAATCATTGAGACGATTTAGGGTTTTGCAAGATCTCAATATTATAAAAGGGAGGGAAGGACAAAAAGAGAAGGGTTGTTTATGAACATATTATTTTGAATAATTTGTCTGTTTAGACATTTCTCATTCTCTTGGCTATTTAACAGAGAATAGTGTTTTTTAGCACAAGGCTCTCCTGTTTAGGAATCCTTCTCTTTCCTTGAGTAGCTCTTGGAAGAGACTTGTATTTCTTGTCCACTATCAGGCTTAAGGCCAAGCTTCTCCTTTCAACTACAACTCAGATCCTGTTGAGGGTTTGGTTGTCTTTGCAAGCTGCAACAAGTGGAGGCTAGATCTACTCAGATCTAGGCCAATCTAGTGCGCCTTTTTAGTGGGAAAGGCTTCTATCCCATTGGCAAGAGTGTTCTGGATCATTGGAGCTTCAGATCTACATCTTGCCATCAGGCCAAACTATTCTTCAAGCCTACAGCGCAGTCCCTCTTCCAGTACTGCGTTATTTGCAAAGAGGAAAGTTGCAGGGTGTTTTGGCAAAGTTTGAAGAGTGATCTCTGGTGTTGGGGATCTGCCCTTCACTGTGGTGATCCATGGATTTCTATTCTATTCCATGTCATATTCAGATCTGATCTGAATACTCCTGTATATACTTCAGAAATTTTGAATAGATATGCAGATCTACTACATAGAATCTTAGATCTACTCCGTGTGCTTCATGATTTGCTAAAATCCCAAAGGGGAATGTAACGTAGAGACATTAGAGTATATGGATTTGTCATAGATCTGACTGTTCATGCATTATTTTTCTCTAGATCTAAGTTGTAATCTACTTCTGCAGTACACTCAATAAAATAACATTGTCAAGCCTTTGCAGTCAATATATGTGTTGCAACACCTCTTTTTGAGGGTTTCTTTCTGTATAAGTCTTCTATTTTCTGTTCTAAGACTCATGGGCTTCAATATAATTCTGATTTGCTGATGTATATGACATTATTGAGCCTCCATATTGGCCTACTACTGCTACCTTGCTAAACTGCGTTATTTCTGAAGTAGTGTTGTTTAATCTTGTTGCAGTCCCATTCTTGGGCATTTTCCAAGATGTACTAGGTGTGGGAGATCTGTTTACCTCACCTAGTTTGATTTGTTTCTGATTTCCTCTTGGATTTAGGACTTAAATTGTCATATCTAAGGGATCCAAGGGCTAATATTGTGTAGGTATTGCGAAAAATGCTTTTGCCCGTATGCATTCTTGTGATCCCATTTTGAGACCATATAACACTTCCTTCCATACTGCAGCAAAAATTACCCCATTTATGGCATTTTATGGATATCATCCACCATCCATCACATCATCTTTAAGGGAAAACTCGAAGGTTCAAGCAGTGGAAGATCACATCGAGCATCAGCAAGAAGTTCTCCAACTCTTAAAAGGATAACCTGAATTTGGCACAAAATCGAATGAAACAACAGGCAGATCAACATCGCAGCGAGAGAAGTTTTGATGTAGGAGATTGGGTATTTTTACGGCTACAACCATACAAACAAATGTCCCTTAAGCAAGCAAAGAAGGATAATAAATTATCGCCAAAGTACTATGGTCCTTACAAGGTGTTGCAAAAGATTGGTACTATGGCATACAAATTGGAGCTACCTGCTTCTTCGCGAGTACATCCAGTTTTCCATGTTTCATGCTTAAAGAAGGTTATAGGTGAAAATCTTCCAGTTCAAACAATATTGCCAGAACTTGATGAGGAAGGAAAAATCATATTGGAACCCGAAGCGGTCATGGAAACAAGAACTTGACAGCTACGGAATCGATCAATTTCAGAGTATCTCATCAAGTGGAAGAACTTACCCACTGAAGATTCTACATGGGAGGATGAGAATTTTATACAGAAGCACCCAGAGCTACTCAAGCGTTGAGGACAACACTTTTTTGAAGGAGAGGGGCACGTTAGGTCCCTATATTACTAGTATAGTCCCTTATTGTTGTTAGTGTAACCCCCTTATTGTTATTATTGTACCCCTGTAACCCCCATATTGTTATTATTGTGCCCTTAAATTATTATTGTTAGGTCGGCTAGGATTACATTGTAGCCCCATGGAATCCTATATATACAAAGGAGGTTTTGTAATTTGAATCATCCAAGAATTGTTCATTCATGTAATGTATTGGAGGTTGCCCCCTTGAAGTGGCTTATTTCTAAGGCGTCGATATCTCTTTTCTTCTATTTTTGGAGCTGGTTTCACAACACACATTCATAGAGTAGCGTTACCTTCCAAGGGAGTTTTGGATGATTTAAAGATTTGACTGTTAGAAAATGAATCCACTTTGGAGAGCACCTAGCCAAGGGTCAAATGAAGTTATTAGAGCAGATTTGAGGAAGGAGAAATCATTCTAAGGGTGGGCATGAATGTTATAAGGATGACATGTGGAAAAGGAGACCACTTAATGGCACAAGAAGCCAAGAATAGGGCAACGCTCCACTTTACAAGGGATATGGACACCATATCTCTACAACTAAACCAATAAATGAGATACACCCTATAGTATGATGACACTTGGCAAGATTGACGATTTCCAAAAGGGGCCATATAGAAGAGCACTCCAACGTAAGAGACATAGACTTTTGTTGATGTTTTATTGTTATTTCTTTGAAGAAAAGATGAATCCATAGCTTTCTAAAGTATTCCCTATAACATTTTATTAGAAAGTCATTAATAACACAAACTATAAAAGGAGGAGCACTATTAACCTACAAATTGAATTAATGCTAAGGGAAAACCCCATAGGCCAAGTAGAAAGTTCTTTTCAAGAAAGGGAGAAAAGGCCCATGACAGATTTATACTTCCATCATTGTCTTCCTTTCTGTAGGTTGGATTGATGTGCAAGGTTGCCATTGTAATCTGCTAGTGTACATTCTTATCTGGAGGTGCTGCTATTGGCCATGGAAGAAGGCTTTGGCAGTGATCTTTTAAACCTTTAATGTTGGAAGAGAAGCATGAATTCTGAGAAGGAACAAGTAGAAGTTTCCAGTGCAAATTTCTAGGATGAAAAGTTGGTCTGGTTGCACACATTTGCAGGCATTTAATCCTGCTCTGATAGCCTATTTTTCAAGGAACAAAAACAGTTCTGTCAGCTTGAATTTAAAGGAGAATTTTGCAGGTCAGTGGCACAAATTTTGAGGAAGGAAATTATGAGCAATGGCATGAATTTCAAGGGACAATGGTCTGTCACTGGCATGAAAATCGTGGTGTTGGTTTCAAGAACAGTGATGTTTTTTCTGAGCAGAGAAAGTATGTCAGTGGCACATATTCCAAAGTAGTGATTGTTGGATAGTGAACGAGTTTCAAGGACAATGGCACGATTTCCTAGACATCAACATGGAGAGATAAGTACCCTGTGTGATGTAATTAATGTTGTAATTAATTCTCTGAGAAAATAAAAATAAAATCCTCCTTCAAACTCGCTTTCCCCTTTGTGGTTTTTCCAAGGTTCTTAGATTGACCAAAAACTAGAGTCCAAAAATTTGTGTATAAGTAAAAGAGTAGTGGTAGCCTAGCAGTGTTTCTTTTGAATTTTATATTCATGCTATATCAACAATTAACAATTTGATGTGGCCATTAAAGATAATATTTAAAACAAACTAAAACCCTGTGGGGCTACAGGACACACAAGAATTTTCTACACTTGCTAGTGGGTACTGTGGCTCTGCTGCTCAGAGCCTTTTTCTACTAAGAGTGAAGCATGTTAATGAAGCAACCACATATCAAACATGCAGACGACTAAAAAATTAAAACAATAATTAGAAGAAAATTGTGAGGGTGATAAAACTAAGGAATTAAGAATTGGTTACTTTAGATATAAAATAGCAAACAAGTGGATCAAATGCAGTCTGGTGGTGTAACATATCGTGCCGCTCGCTTAAGGATTTATGCTCTTAAGACAATATATCAAAGCTCTCCGATAAATCTCATAAGTGGAATATTATTGAAGTTTCACAGTCATTTTTCCCATGAGATGCATTTGGATTGATAGTATGCATTGACAAGCCTCAAACAATGAAAATTGCAGGTCCTATGGTTACTATCCACATTAAAGTGTGTTGGTGGATTAGATAAATTTGAATTCTTGTAGTGTAGGTTCATGTACTTCTCCTCCCTGAACTGTGAGCAGATAAACCCCCTTCAGAATATCTTGGTTGAGCTCTTGGTTGAGCAGATCAACCCTTTGCAAAATATGTTGGTTGGATTGACTGTGGGATTATTCCGTCCTTCCTAGTATCCTAACATCCAATCAAAAGGCCTAGTTGGTCTTGCTCAGCTGTCTAGTTGGTTTTTCGTATATTTCCCCTTCATGGTCATTTTTACAAACGGTGTTTTATAACGGATGGATTTGGTGGGATCCATAGCCTTATCGAGCAATAAAATTAAAAGAAATAAAGACAGTGATCTTGATTGGTGTAGGAACATCTTCTGCGAGTCTAGTCAAAAGATTGTACTTTTCTTCTACTTGAAGCTTGAAATGTACCAATGGCTAGCATGTCATAGTCTTAATCACCATCTGTTGAGATCAACGATTGATACTCTCACCAAATGTAGAGCCAGTTGACATTTGAAGAAATGGATTTAGTTGTTGACAGTTTAATAGAGGTCACGATGGTGGCGGAACAAGAATCAACCATGTGAAGTCATAGGAAAAAGTCTAAGTCAATGGCTGTTGAGGATTGGGGAGTTCACTTAAAGAGACTCGACCATCACAGGTGAACGCAGAGCGCGAAATTCAAATAATAATTCCAAAACAGGGTTGGGCTTAGAAATCCCCTCCTCTGAAAATTTAAAGACTAGCCCAGAGATATCTTAGAGTGCATGCATCTAGTGTCACAACAAGGGGATCAAACAAAGAGGACCTGTCTCTAAGAAATGCATAGAAGGTCATCTTAGGCTTAAATCATCTTAGTGGGTCAATCCAAGAGACCTAGATATATTACTTGTATAATTCATCTATGATGAACGTGTTCATAACATTTTTATTCAACAAAAGATGTCCAAGAACATCCAAAGTATACCTGAAAGAGGGAGGCAATCCATTAGTCAAATGACCATAGCAAGACATGAGACCTTTGAAAACCAAAAACATTTTGTGCTAGAAGAGAAGCACGAATTTTGAGAAGGAACAAGTAGAGGTTTCCAGTACAAATTTCTAGGCTGAAAAGGTGGTCTGGTTGCACACATTTCCAGACATTTAATCATGGTCTGGTAGCCCATTTTTCAAGGAACAAACGCAGTTCTATCAGCATGAATTTCAAGGAGAAATTTGCAGGTCAGTGGTACATATTTTGAGGAAGGAAATTCTGAGCAGTGGCATGAATTTAAAAGGAAAATGGTCTGTCAGTGACATGAAATTTGTGGTGTTGGTTTCAAGGACCGTGACGATTTTCTGAACAGAGAAAATCTGTCAGGGGAACACATTCCAAAGTAGTGTTTGTTGGAAAGTGAACAAGTTTCAAGGACAATGGCATGATTTCCTAGACAGAAACAAGGAGAGATAAGTACCATATGTGATGTAATTAATGTTGTAATTAATTCTCTGAGAAAAGAAAAATAAAATCCTCCTTCAAACTGGCTTTCGCCTTTGGGGTTTTTCCAAGGTCTGAGATTGACCAAAAACTAGAGTCTAAAAAATTGTGTGTATAAGTAAAAGAGTAGTGGAAGCCTAGAAATTTTTCTTTTGAATTTTATATTCATGTTATATTAGCAATTAACCATGGGATGTGGGCATTAAACATGATGTTGAAAACAAACTAAAACCGGGTCGGCCTATAGGACACGTAAGAATTTTCTACACTTGCTAGTGGGTACTGTGGCTCTGCTACTTGGAGCGTTTGTCTACTAAGAACATCGAATAAAAGGATGCAGTTGTCCAATTAATGTTTGATAAAGCATGCCATGTGGAGGATTGGAGGACCAATGCCTTCCTCATGAACAATGCTAAGCACTGTTGATCCAGGTACCAAAAAAAGATAGAGGGTTTTGATATTCACTGAAAAGGCAACCTAACCATCCCTATAACTCTTATAGTATATAAGACAAAAAAATAACAAAATGTCCCATCTCAGTCTCTTCTATATGACAATTAGAAAAACCTATTCTCTTGAGGAATCTATTGTTTAGGCTCCACCAAAGCCTATGTAACCCCACTCAAAACTAGCCCAGAGATATCTTAGAGTGCATGCATCTAGTGTCAGGGATTAAACAAAGAAGACATGTCTCTAAGAAATGCACAGAAAGTCATCTTAAGCTTCAATCATCCTAGTGGGTCAAGCCAAGAGACCTAGATATATTACTTGTATATGTCATCTATGATGAACATGTTCATAACATGTTTATTCAACAAAAGATGTCCAAGAATATCCAAAGTATACCTGAAAAGAGGGAGGCAATCCATCAGCCAAATGACCATAGCAAAACATGAGACCTTTGAAAACCAAAAACCTTTCGTGCTGGAAGAGAAGCACAAATTTTGAGAAGGAACGAGTAGAGATTTCTAGTGCAGATTTCTAGGCTGAAAAGGTGGTCTGGTTGCATGCATTTCCAGACATTTAATCCTAGTCTGATAGCCCATTTTGAGAAGGAACAAAAGCAGTTATGTCAGCATGAATTTCAAGGAGCAATTTGCAGGTCATTGGCATAGATTTCGAGGAAGGAAATACTGAGCAGTGGCATGAATTTCAAGGGACAATGGTCTATCAGTGGCATGAAATTCATGGTGCATGTTTCAAGGACAGTGATTTTTTTCTGAGCAGAGAAATTCTGTCAGTGGCACACATTCCAAAGTAGTGATTGTTGGATAGTGAATGAGTTTCAAGCACAATGGAACGATTTCCTAGACAACAATAGGGAGAGATAAGTACCCTGTTTGATGTAATTAATGTTGTAATTAATTCTCTGAGAAAAGAAAAATAAAATCCTCCAAACTAGATTTCCCCTTTGGGGTTTTTCCAAGGTCTAAGATTGACCAAAAACTATAGTTCAAAAATTTGTGTATAAGTAAAAGAGTAGTGGTATCATAGCAGTGTTTCTTTGGAATTTTATGTTCATGTTATATCAACAATTAACCATGGGATGTGGGCATTATACATGATGTGTAAAACAAACTAAAACCGGGTGGGGCTACAGGACACAAGAATTTTTTACAGTCGCTAGTGGGTACTGTGGCTCTGCTGCTCGGAGCCTTTGTCTACTAAGAACACCGAATAAAAGGATGTAGTTGTCCAAGTAATGTTTGATAAAGTAGTGACCTATAGAATATTTGAGGACCAATGCCTTCCTCATGAACAATGCTAAGCATTGTTGATCCAGGTACCAAAAAAATATGGAGAGAGGGTTTTCCTCATGAACAATGCTAAGCACTATAGATCCAGGTACCAAAAAAATATGGAGAGATGGTTTTGATATTCACTAAAAAGGCGACATGACCATCCCTATATGTCATAGTATATAATACAACAAAAACAAAATGTTCCATAGCAATCTCTTCTATATGGAAATTGGAAAAGCCTATTATCTTGAGGAATCTATTGTTTAGCCTCCACCACAACCTATGTAACCCCACTCAAAACTAGCCTAGATATTTCTTAGACTGCATGCATCTACTATGACAACAAGGGGATCAAACTAAGAGGACATGTCTCTAAGAAATGCATAGAAGGTCATCTTAGGCTTCAATCATCCTAGTGGGTCAAGCCAAGAGACCTAGATATATTACTTGTATATGTCATCTATGATGAATGTGTTCATAACATGTCTATTTAACAAAATATGTCTAAGAATATCTAAAGTATACCTGAAAAGAGGGAGGCAATCCATCAGCCAAATGACCATAGCAAGACATGAGCCCTTTGAAAACCAAAAATGGTGATCCCGCCCAATAGGTGTAGTCAAGGCCATATGTTAAAATTGACAACTAGGGACAAATTCCACTTTGTACAACTCCTTTGGAGAAGATAATTGCAGCAATGAATTTCTCTTTTCGAGAGGACCATAATCGACCTAAAGATCATAGAATTTGGTTAAGTAGAAGTATGATTTTGAATTTATGTTTCTCTCATGTAAAATTAACAAGGTCAGCCTCACCTATATGTCGGCTCAACATGCCCAAAAGTCACGTCTTTTCAATCCCACCGACTAGTATATATTGAGGTGCCCTCAACCTCATTTCAATAATCTATCTCATGACTCTTCTCTCTGAAATAGCCACAGATTATCCTCAACGAAGGCACAAGGGTTTGGACGTCATCTTTTGTGGGCTGCGTTCCTCTGGCATGAGGTCGAGGCAGTTTGGGTTATCATAGATCTATTCCGGGCCAAGTTTATGTTGTTTTGCAGACCGAAATCTCTCATATAGGAAGCCGCATTAGTTGAGGGAAATTTTGGCTATGTTATGGACAATTTGAAGTAGGGTTCTTCTTCTTGAAGCTGGCCGCATGCCACAGAAGCTCTTCCAGGTGAATCGTGAGCGTTATCTCCCCTAGATCACGAGGTCGTATGCCTGCATTATTTCAGGATGGGCCATGAACCGAATTCTCTTGAATGTTGAAGGTTGTGAGGCATATCTGAGGACTAGAAATAACCCTGGTCAATAGAAGAATGTGGGCTAATTATCTTGAATGGAAACCACGGTCAAGGAAGGATTCTAGGAGAAGTGGAAGAGGTTTTTTGAAGCCTGTCATCAAACCCTAACTAGCTCACCATAATGCTAAGCCTCTACAGCAACAAGCCTCAAGCCTATGAGGGCTCAATTTTCCTATTCAAGAACATCATTCTTTTGGACCAATTATTTACCTAATGATAGTGACATTGAATCTTCAAATTGGCAAGTCTATTTTGACCTTGATATATTGTACTGTCTCTCTGCTGAACATTTCATATTAATAATAAGAAGATTTGATCAAGGGTTTTCCCCATCAATTTTTGCAGACCAAGTTTGTGGCCAAAGTATTCTCCCAGATTAAGGGCATATACTATGAGGATACCTTTTCCCCAGTAGCACAATATTCATCCATCAAGACTATTCTAGCACTTGCATCATAGATGGGGTGGAAGATCGACTAGATGGACGTGAAGACAACATTCCTCAATGGAGTTGTTGAGGAGTAGATCTATATAGAGCAGCCAGAGTGGTTTGAGAAGTTCAACAGAGACACACATGTGTGCAGGCTGAAGAGAGATATTTATAGGCTCCAGTAAGCTCCGAGAGCATGGTACACTCAGATTGAAAACTATCTTTGAGGATTGGGCTTCATTAAGAATGAGGCAGATGCCAACTTGTACTACATCATGGTTGGAGGGATTCCACTCATTCTAGTTCTCTATGTCGATATATTGATTGGAGATGAGGGCTTGATCCAGGATTACAAGGAGGACCTTGCAAAGGAGTTTGAGATGAAGGATATGGAGCTTCTTCATTATTTCCTTGGCTTGGATTATTTGCAGGGTGATGTTGAGATCTTTGTGGGACAGGGCAAGTACACAGTAGAGATTGTCTAGAAATTTCATATGCAATATTGCAGGCCCATGGCCACACCTATAGTCACAAACTGGAGAAAGGTGGGTGCTACTACAACAGAGCAAGTGGATCTTAGAGTATACAAGAAACTCAATGGATCATTGATGTACTTTGTCAACACACGACTTGATATTGTTTTGCAGTCAAACAGCTAGGTCTGTTTATGGTTGAACTAAAGAAAGTGCATTGAGTTGTTGAAAAGCATGTGTTTAGATATCTCAAAGGTAGAAAAAACTATGGACTGTGGTACAAATAGGTTGATTGAGTGAGGCTTGAGGGCTTCACTGATGTAGATTGGGAAAGGAGCTCCACAGACAGGAAGAGTACTTTAGGTGGCATCTTCAGCATTGGGTCAGCTATAGTGTCTTGGTAGAACAAGAAGTAGAGATCAATTGCACTCAGTTAAACAGAGGTCAAGTACATGGTTGCTAGTGAGGCAGCTTGCAAGGCTATTTGGATGAGGAAGTTATTTGTGGGACTTTTCAGACAAAGGATGGAGCCTACCATGATACATTGCGATAATCATAGTTGCATTAAACTCTCTGAGAATCCAACGTTTCATGATCGCTCAAAGCATATCAAGATCCTGTATCACCATCTTAGAGATTGTCCGTAGAAGGGTATAGTCAAGCTACAATACATTCCAATAGGGGAGCAGATGGCTGACATATTGACCAAGGCGTTGGCAAGAGGTAGTTTTGTTCATCACAGAGATAAGTTGGTAGTTGTACAAAATCCCTTCCTCACTAAGAGGGAGTGCTGAAAAGTAGCTAAGGAATGGCTTCCCTGATCTTTGCCTTGATTCAAGGAATCAATTTGGAGATATTCTTAGACATCTATGAGTTCCAGTGATGAGTACGAGTTCAAGAAGTAGTTTGACTAATGCGAGTTTTTGGAGGATGAGTTATCTATCCTCTAGTGTGATTTAAATTGGGAACTGAATGAATAAGTGAGTTAGCCTCCCAAATTTTAGGATAATCTAGTTAACTAAGAGTGTTGACTTTTGTTAACTAGAAAAGCTTCAATTCAACTCCTAATTTTGAAAACTCACTAACAATAGCCTAATCGAAAAGCTTATAAGGAGATCAAAAGCACACAATTAATCAATCAATTATTAAGCACGAGTTTGTGAGCAAGAGACCTTGTGGAGGAATGAGCCAAGTGTTCCTTGCGTGAACTATTGAAGAAGACAACTTTATCTTTGGAGCGCGCATAGAAATAGGGGAAATCCCTATTTAGTAGGAGCTTAGCCAACGATAGGAAATAGGAGATTATTTCCTAAGGTTTTGTGTTGGAAATTCAAATCCTCTAGTGCATACAGGAGAAGGAAGCAGGTAAGTTATCAGGCAGAAGTTTCAGGCCTAGGACAGGTAGGAAAATTCTTGTATTTTCAGATTAGAACTAGCTTGTATGTGTATCAGATTTGTTGCTGAATTTTCCTTAATAAAATTATGAAGTAAGTGAGGATTTCCTTGTTGGGTTCCCTAGAAAAATTGTGTGTTTTATTGTGTAAATTTTGTGAAATTATTTATGTTCTACTTCATTGCTATTTGGTAGAGAAATTATGCGTGTCTGTGAAAAAAAAATGTTTTCAGATTGTTCATAATAGCAAATCAGAATTTCTCAGAAAATCTACAGTGAATGCCACGTTAAATAAATAATTAAATATGATAAACTTCCAAGAAAATGAATCCAATGTGATCTATTGGCTGAAGAGGGCATATATTTATCCCTGAAACAAAGTCATTCATTTGGGTAGTTCTAATACATATCAATACTTTACAAGAAATATCTTTGTCTGAAATAAGTTAATAACCCCGACTGTGAATGTTGTCAGGATGTCATGCCAAAGACTCAAGAGTGCCTATTTGATGAAAGGGCAGCGAGTTCAAAATCTTATCAGTTATGATTCGGGTTTCTTTGTAGCATAATTTTGTAGAAGTGTGACCCCATGAGTTAGTAGATGTCCATGCCATGGCATCAGCATTGATTGATATGATAACATGTAGGGATTCCTTAAAAAGGCTTGGTACATTAACAATAAATTTTTGAAAAGTTGACATTGATGAAACTTCACAGGTCTAACAGTGCCATCCGAAAAATTGTGTCAATATAATGTATAAGGACTGACATAGTTTTTTTTTTTTCAAAACTGAGATCATGTAATTTTCACATTTTTATATGAGCTTAACTTAGCATCATGGACATTTAGATCATCTCTTCTACGGAGGAGTTCTGGTCCTCCAGAAAGGAGATTCGGAAAATTTTCTGAAGAAACCTTAGACAATGGAATCCTCGACATTACTTTATCAAGGTAAAGACTGAAATACTTGCTCCATTCAGAGTGGCAGTTAACATATTGTTGAACAAATCTTATCTCTGGTAGCGTAAATATAATATAGGCACCACACTCTTTCTTAAGAAATTTGTTTTTCTTAATCCAAGCATACATTTTGTATCTTGGTTTGATCCTACCCTCAAGATCAAAGATGAAATATTTTGGAAATGATATAATAACCTGCAGTGGGTTAAATGTCGTACTACAAAGAAAATCGAATTTCTTTTGGATCAAATCTGAACTTCTATTCAATAATGTTGGTCTTATCCTCACCATTTTACAAACATCATTGAAAGGTAACCCAACTCTCAAAGCACAACTTAACCTCTCCTACAGCTTATTGCCTCCACAATGAATCATTCTAGGATCTTTGAACGTTAACTCAGGGTAATGTATCAAGTCTGATTTCAACCAAAGGTTTAGCTTGTGTCTCTGAATTGGCTATTGTAAAATTTTAGTGATATTTATTTCTTGGGTGCCCAGTGAATTTCTGAGCTTAGCATCACTGACATTGAGATCATCGCTTCTACGTAGAAGTTTTGATCCTCAAGAAAGGGTATTTTGAATTTTTTTTGAAGAAACTTTAGACAATCGAGTCACATGCATTATGATTTTCAAATATTCTCTTTTAGAGCCACGGACAACTAGATCATATCTTTTATGGACAATTTGTGATTGTACAGAAGGGGTATTCTAAAGTGTTTTTGAAGAAACCTTGGACAATGGAGTCATGAGAATTGTTTTTTTTAGATGTTCTATGGTAGACACAACAATTCCCTGCTTCTCAAGCCCAATGAAATTAATATCTTCAATCAACTTGATCAAGTTCTCATGCAAATAGCGAGGATGACTCAAATTTGTCTTTGTCATCTCCTTTTGATCCAAACCAGCACTTGCAAAATCTAGATTGTCTGCCATGGATTTTCTTGGGTCCTGTCTAAGAATCTCAAGATAATTTTAAATAATGTTACTTATGATTTCCTTTCTTAGTCTAGGCTTGACAGAACATCCACTGTAGAATACAGTGTTGTCTCTGAATTGTCCATATAAAACGCTGAGGCTTTGTACGGTATAGCTTGCTAGTCTCATCCCAAGGTCAACCAATACTTGCCAAAAGCATTAGCTTTTCTAAAATACTACTACATTTCAGTGGATTTTTTTTTCCAACAAACAAAAAATCTTGTTCTTCTCAACTTGAAAACCATTCAAACCCTTATAAACAGTCACACAATTTTTATATACTTCATCCTTGAGAAGCGATGGGCAACATGTACCATAGTTACTGTAGATATATTTTGGTTATCTTAGAAATATTCAAATGCATTCGGTTTCAAAATACAATATAAAAAACCTACTACTATAAAAAAAGCTCAAACAAACAAGTAACACAAAAAAATAAGTACAAAAATAGAAAAAAACCACAAATAGTTTCAAAAGTGAGAAACAAACCTCTACTGCATCTAGAAGTGTCCATCTTTGTACAAAACTCCACAATGCGTGAGAGCATAAGCATTATGGGGATCAAGCGCAAGAGCTTCTACATTGAAACATTCAAATGCCTTTGGCATGAGACCTTGTATTTGGAGACATATTCCATTTCCAATGTGAGCTTCGATGGTGATAGGCTCTGTTTCCAGAACAAGTTCATAGAGACAAAGTCCATCCACAAAATTATTCCTCCATTACAGTATATTAAAATATGACAATGCATCCTTACTTGAAACCTTCTTAGCGACGAGGATGAAGGGGAGAAGATAAGAAGAAGAGCAGAAGTAGAATTAGGGCTGGCACTAGAAGTGACGACTCACTACTTCATTGACATTCGAAAGGTAATGCCCTCTGTGAGTGCCCATTTTTGCCTGCAACATCCCCTGCTATCTTCAAAATTCACTATCTGATAGTGAAGAGACTGAGTGAATTGAGGTTATGTCCATGCCATCCCTGGACCCATTCCACTCTTCAATGCCTCCAGTTTTCTTCAATGCACCCAGTTTTCTTCAATGCGCCCAATTTTCCACTGTTCTACTTCACAACACTGATTTACCAAAATGAATAAAAAAATGCATGGTTATCCTCCCGTACCTCACCCAAAATTTATCATAACACACCACATTCAAAATAAAAGACCTTATTCCAAATCTATCAAATGCATTCAACCTTTGGGATTAATTGAATTCTAGCCGCATTCAGGGTTTGGGATTAATTAAAATCTAGAAAATGCATTTAGCGTTTGGGATTCAACATTGAGATGAATACCTTACCGCCTGGAAGGATAGAGTCTGAGATGATTATCTTAGATGATTACCTTACCTGTCCTACACGAGTTGAAACATACTTTGAAACCATGGAATTTTAAACTCCCACTGAATTAATAATGTTAAACTCCCACCAAATTATTAAATGCTTGGAGGGAAATATAAAAGCAAAAATAAAAATCAAGATCACTTAAAAAAATGAGGGAAACAAATAGTGTGCTCTAAACTCTTAATTTGGTGACAAAGAGGTAATGAAGATAATGCTATAGCTTATAATAAATAGAAGATTTCACACATTGCATGATTTTTGAATAGTTTTTCTTTTCTTTTATTTTTTTTTCTAGTTTTTGTTTTGAAAATGCTAGTATATGTTGTTAGAATGAAGCATATTATTTTTTTAATAGTCTTTCTATTTTTTTTTTAATTGATTTTTATAATTTTTTTATTTTCTATGTTATTAAGAAAATTTAAGCAAATAGTAAAAAAAAATCTCTCTAAACTAAAATAATTTTAAAAACAATGTTTTTTTATTGACTTTTTAAATTCTTTTTATTTTATTTTTGTTAAGAAAATTTAAGCAAATAGACAAAAATATCTCTTTAAACTAAAATAATTAAAAAAACAAATTTTTTTTATTGCCTTTTATAATTCTTTTTATTTTCTATGTTGTTAAGAAAATTTAAGTAAATAGTCAAAAAATCTCTCTAAACTAAAATAATTAAAAAAATAAAAGACTAATAGAAGTTGATATAGAGATATGGAAATAAATTCTTAGACAATTACAAGAGGAAGAAAAGATCACAAGTGATATTGTAACATGGAGAGTGGACCTTAAGATACTAGCATGCATGGTGGAAGATTTTTATATCCCTTGCACCTTGTAAATTGTTAATTTCATATAACTAGATGGAATTATAAATTGTTAATTTCATATAACTAGATGGAATTATTTGATTTGTTTAATTTTATTTTATTATGTTCTTCCAGATTAATAAATGTTAATTGCGAAAACGGACCACTTACCTATGTTCAAGTCTTTATTCTGCATTAATACACATCTCTTCTAATTTTATGTATACTTATCTATTTAATTGTTAAAAACTAAATTAGGATGAAAATGTAGTGGTGGTGATAGTCGTTAAGAAGAATCGTGTGTGTTTATATATACACTAAATAAATTAGGAGGCTTCAAATAACATATGATGCTTACAAATGTATAAAGAGCACATTTAACCATGTTTGAGGGTACATTTTATACGTATCATAATGTATATGAGGGGTAAAATGGTTTTCAGTGCTAATGATCTAGTTGCACAAAGGACCCCATGTATTTGTGATTTGGGATATCCCCAAGATTCAATACGTAATCCAAAGTGAGAGGATTCATTGCTAAAGTGAGAGTTTAAACAACCCTTTAGTGTTAAACTTTAGAGACAAAAGGGTATTCAAAATTTTAACATTGTAGATGGATTCAAAGACTCCTTTGTCTCTAAATTTTAACACTGCAGATGGATTCAAAGAACCTTGTAGTGAAATGTGACACTTTGGTATCAAAATTGAATATTTCATTTATGGAGTGACACAATTAAAAATTACTAACATAAATGACTAATTCATATACTTGTTGTACTTGATATTTGGTCATATTTTTATTCTTGGACTATAATAGTCATTTACATTAATCATTATTAATTTTTTCATTTATTATCTACTCATATATTTTAGTCTTAGACTAAATTAGTCATTTAATTTAGTCGTTTTTAGTTTAATCGCTTATTATCTAGTCATATATTTTAGTCCTAGACTAAATTAGTCATTGAAGTTAGTCATTTTTAGTTTAGTCACTTATTATCTAGCCATATATTTTATTCCTAGACTAAATTAGTCGTTTAAATTAGTCATTTTAGTTCGGTCACTTAAAATTGCTCAAATTTAGTAGTAATTCACTTGAAATAAATGTGGTGACTAACTTTTTTGGTCACCTAGTCATTAATTTCATCATTTTTTACTAGTGTATGCAACACAATAATAACAATATGGGGACTACATAGGCATAACAATAACAATAAGGGGGCTATACTAACAATATCAATAAGGGCATACACTAGTACTATAGGGACCTAACACCCCTTTCCTAGGATTAATGTTTTGTAGGATTAGTTGTACCGTGTGAAATATTTCACCGAGTTGGATTAAAAATCAAGGTATCACTAAGTTCCAATCAAAGAATAAGACACCTAGAATACCACCTACCAAACCAGAAAAGGTCATTTAATTGATACAATGCACCAACTACATTCATGGTATTAATGAATGATATATTGTTCCCTTATCTAGATTTGTTTCTTATTGTTCATTTGGGTGATATACTATTTTACATTGGTACCTGGAAGGAGCATATGCCACACTTGATGCGGGTGATTTTGCACAATAGTCTTTGGTGTATTTAGGTTATGTGGTTGGTGGAAGGGAGCTCAAGAGATACCTTGTAAAGACAGAGTCCATCATGAATTGGTTGGTGCATATGAATGTCTCTGAAATCAAGAGTTGTGTTGGGGAAACACAATACCTGATGAAATTCATAGCTTCATTTTCAGTAGTAGCTACACCGCTCCATTCCATTAGGGTGAGTAGCAAGAATTTCAATGGGGGAAGGGTTAACGAAAATCCTTTAAAGAGTTGAGAAATAAAATAAACCAAGCACCAGTTCTCCTATTACGAAACTTGCTTTAGCCATTCAAAGTGGGGAAAGAAGTGAGTGGGTATGCCATGGAAACAATTTTGATGTAGGGATGAATAATTATATGCTACCATTATGAAATGTTTCATGGGGTGGTTCTCACTACTTTACCTATGACAATAAGCTCTATTACCTAGTATAAGTTGTCAAAAAGTGGAAACACTATCTAATGGAAAAGGAGATTATTATCCACATAAATCACTAGTCACTATAGTACTTGTAGGCCCAGAGTAATCTATGTTAGAATAAAAAGTACAAGTGGATGGGGTTCTTACAATATGTTCATTTAGTAATCAAGTATAACAAGGGAAACATAAACAAGTTAGTTGGAATGCTTGCAAGGTCACCCACATAAAAAAATTTAGCTTTGGAAACTTTGATGCAGATGGACCCTTTCACCCAAGATGCATGTATCGAGGCATATAAAAAGGATGAGAGTTTCAAGGAGGTATTTCAACAATTGTGGAGTTAGAATCATGTACACAATGGAGATACCACAATTGAATATCATCTCTAGAATGAGTTACTCTACAATTTATAAAAGTTTTTTGTTCCTAAAGCTAGGTGATTGCAGATAATCAGAGAGACTCACAACTCTAAAGTTGTAGGGAATTTTGTTGTAGGGAAGAAAATGTCCAACTTATAGAGGTATACATACAAGCCATGAATCCTAGAAGATGTAACGAGGCTCATTATAGGATATATGATTTGTTGCACTATAAGCTTGGTAATAGGAAATATGATCTATACCATCCCTTACATGTACTTACTCTTCCTTGGGAAAGCATTTCCGTGGACTTTATGGGAGGCTTGCCAATAACCAAGAAGGGACATGACCTATTCATCACAGCTGATGGGTTCAACAAGATGTGCATTTAGATTCCCTATAAGAAGGACATCAAATGGAAAGAAGCAACAAAGTTGTTATTTAAACGGGTTTGGGTGGAATTTGGGATACGAGGGAAAATCATTTCAGAAAAGGACACTGGATTCCTTAATACATTTTGAATTGAATTATAGGATAATATGGACATGAAGTTAAAGATAACTACAACATTTCATTCATGGTCAGATGGGAAAAAAACAATAAAAAAGATTTTTTTGCAACTTTTGATGGTTACAATTAGAAGCACTAAAGACTTGGGATGAAAATATGATATAAATATAACACTCTTATAACAAATCAATCCAAATCTCTATGCCTCCCAAAATTTGACCTTCTAGTTTGGCCATGATGGTTTGAGAATATGCCATGTTAGCCCCTGTTACTCATGCAAAAGGGGATAACCACATGCGGACTAAGAATAAGACTCTAGAAGGGTTAAAGTTGTAACTCAAGTTCAGAGGAAGTAGTCAAACCTGACCCCTAGTTAGCTATTAAGCTACATTAAAATTGGGCCCCTAAGAGGATTAAGGGTTTTGTTTATGAGGAGTATAGTAATTAGGAGTGTGAGTTAGAGAGCATAATTGAGGGGGTTAGTGTTATGTAGTAGCTAACATGCCATAAGTCTTAGGTAACTCCACAAATAGTGCTTTCTCCTTTGTAATTGCATTATTTCCATACCAAATAAAATAGAGTAGAGCAACCTCAACTTTGAGCTTGGGTTTTTCCTATAAGGGTTTCCCAAAGGAAATTTTTGTGTTCATTATGGAC